>CM033425.1:2012500-2391554 GCA_019425775.1 Rafetus swinhoei | reverse complement strand
AGTCACATCTGGCTGTGGATGGGGGTGCAGGGTCAGGGGCTCCCCGACGCGCCATCACACCGCACCGCCTGTAGCAGGAGACCAACAAAAAGAGAATCACTGGGGTGCCTGAGCCCTGTGCAGGTCCCCCAGCCCACCCCTTCCCTGCCCACACATACCAGGAGCCACCCCCTACGTAGCCTATCCCCTGGCAGGGCTGTGTGAGGGTGGGACTGAAAAACTGCCTGGGAAAGGGGGCTTCTCCACCACCCCCAACCACCCTTTCCCTAGGGTTCCCCATTCCAGTACTTTACACACCCCTTCCGGGACCTTAGCCGGAGAGCGCCACGCCTGCATGACGTGGGCCTTGACGGTCGACTTTTCCACACCAAACTGGTTCCCGACACATCGGTAGGTGTCCGTCATGGCGACCTTCCACACGGCAATGGCGACCCGCTTCTCCAGAGGGGAATGTGGGTCGCATGTGTGTGTCCCATATTGTGAGGGCAGGGGAGAGCCAGGAACACAGCTCCAGGAAGATCTCCTTCCTCGTGCAGAAATTCTGGAGCCGCTGTTGGTCATCCCGGCACTCCATGTCAAGCCGGTCCCACCAGTCAGAACTAGTCTCCAGCACAAGAAGCAGCGGTGCACAGCGTGGTGCAGCTGGAAGAGCTGCGCTCCCAGACAATCAGCTGGTGGTTTCATTCCTGCAGGGCCGGGAGGGCAGCCTGCAGAAACTGCAGCAGAAACAGCAGCACGATAGCTAAGGTCCGTCGAGTGCCCAGAGGCAGCTCTAGCTCCACGACTGGCAAGCTGGGGTGTCCGCAAGGGCAACCGCAGCAGTCAGAGCAAAGGCTGTCACTCCAGGAGGTAGGGAAAGGAGAAGAACCTGAGATATATGGCTGGGCAGGGGAAGGGGGGTGTCACTTTGCTACCTTCAGAGCATCCCTTATCCTGCTTTCCTAGCACAGGAGCTAGGTCCATCCCTGGGACAGATGGTGTTGTCTGCCCAGCCACTGACGGTGTGGGCAGAGGGGGGTGGGATCAAGCCCACCATCCTGTGCTCCCCAGGCAAATCCTGCCCTATCCCTGAGTTCACTGGAGATCCCACTCTGTCTCCCTGCCTTCAGTGGGTCCCTTATCCTGCCTTCCTAATGTGGGAGCCAGCTCCATCCCTGGGGTGTCTATGTTGGCTGTTTGGCCACTCCCAGGGTGGGTGGGACTTGGGCCCACCAGCCTGCCCTGCCCAGGCAAAAGGGTCTCAGATAGCCTCAAGCAGCAGCTCCCAGAAGTAACTGCTGCCCCAATGCCCTGCCTGAAGTGGTTCTGAGTGGCCTTAAATGCAATTCTGCATCCAATCAGTGTGGACGCTCTATTTTGAAATAGGGTACGTTTACACTGCATGCTTAGTTCGAAAAGCGCTTAGCTAAGGGTACGTCTACACTGCAAGTTTCATTCAGAAACAGCTATTCTGGAAGATATCTTCTAGAAAAGCTGATTTTGGAAATAGCACATCCACATTAGGGGAGCTTATCTCAGACTAATTTTGAGGCTTCCCGGTAGTGTGGACGCTCTATCTCGATTTAGCGCCCCAGGATGCACAGGGAAGGAATAACTTTAGAATGAGGAGCTATTTTGGCATAGCAGCAGTGGAGCATCCACACTCACCCTCTGCTGAAAAAGCTTTTTCAGAAGGGTGTTTTCCGACATTGGTAAACCTCATTCCATGAGAATAAGCCCTCCGTTGTTTCAATTTTCTTTTGAAATAACGCAATTGCTGTGTGGATGCTACTATTGTTCTGCCAGAATAATGTCCCTTATTCCAGAAAAACGGTACAGTTTAGACACACCCTCAGGGTATGTCTACACTACAGTGTTATTTCAAAATATCTTATTTCGAAATAGTTATTTCAAAATAGCTTATTTCGAAATAACGCATCTACACACAAAATGCATTTCGAAATAGCATTTTGCTATTTCAAAATAGCGCGTCCACACTGAGTGGACTGCCCCACTGGGGGCGTGTGCCTCATTCCTCCCTCACATCCTTCCACTTACCCCTTCCTAACCCCCCTTCCTGATGTCAAATAAAATACACGTATGTTCATAAACACAAACCCTCTTTAGTTAACAAAACTGGGGGGGGAGGGAATGAAACTCTGGTGAGACTGGGGAAAGGAGGCGGGAGAGGAGGGGAAACCTGGGAGGAGGGAGCTGGAAGGGGAAGCAGGAAGGGAAGAAGGGGGAGGGGAAGCTCAGGGCTCAGGGTTGGGGCTCGCCGGACCAATTTGATTGTCATGCAAACCTGCTCCTGGGTTCGCATGTGGCCTTTGGTGGCCAGGCTGGCCGCTATCCTGCCATAGATGGCCGCGTTCCTCCATCTAGTGCGGAGATCATGGACGTTGGGGGCATTCCCCCCAAACCTGAATAAGGTCCATGATCTCCACCCTGGACTAGGAAGGCGCCCGCCTTCTCCGGGCCCTGGCAGGCTCTTGGGAGCTGGCAGACTGCTCCTGGGGAGCGGTGGAGGGCTGGCTGCCAGTGGCTTGCTGGCTCGTGCTTTGGGGCCACTGGGTCGGGGCAGTGACTGCTGGCTCTGGGCTGGCAGGCTTGGAGCTGGCACAGGCACTGTGGCCAGAGTCTACCCCTTAAAGGGCTCCGGGGGAGGGGGGGGTAGAGAAGTGTTCTTGGTTGAGGCTGGAGTGGCCACTAGGGCACCCTGGGAAGGCTGGAGGCCCCCTATTTCGAAATAAGTGTCTACACAGCACTTATTTCAAAATAGCTATTTCGAATTTGGCGTTATTCCTCGTAGAATGAGGTTTACCAAATTCAAAATAAATTCAAAATAGCGGAGCGCTTATTTCGAAATAGCAGTTTGGCTGTGTAGACGTTAGGAAAGTTATTTCGAAATAAGGGCTGTTATTTCTAAATAACTTTGCTGTGTAGACATACCCGTAGAGATTTGTGCCTGTCTATCAGCAAATGGCCACTGAGGGTATGTCTAGACTACACGCCTTTTTCAACAGAGCGTCTAGATAGCATGATGCAGATCGAAAAATCGATCAGCTTTTTGAAAAGAGTGTCCGGCAGTCTGCGGACACTTTCGGAAAAAAGGCACCCGGAAGTGCTTCTGGCAGGGCATGGGGGCAGCCTTTATTTCCAGGTGCTGCTGCATGCCCTTTGCAGAGACAGCGTGCTTAAAGGGATCCCCCTGGACAGCCATTGCTCTGCTCCTGCTTCTGGCTTGCCTACCTCCTGGAGGGAAAGCAAAGCTGCTGCAGTGCTTGCTCTGGTTGCCTTGCTTCCTCGGACACCACAGCAGTTTATTTTCAGGGTGTTTTTGGCCATGGAGCCTGAGCTGCCCCTGGGCAGGTGATGGCTCCACACTGTGATGCTGGAAGTTCTGCTGCATCTTCATGAGACCATCATGATGTTTGTGGCAGAGCTGGATTCAGAGCCCAGCTTTGAGCCCCTCACTCGGGCTGCAGCCCCACTGCCCTTGCCACCGAACTTATTCCTGCAGAGGCGAGTTGGAGGCTGGACACCAGTTCAGACTGGTGGGACCGGCTTGTTATGGAGCAGTGGGACGATGAGGCTTGGGCGAAACTTCCTTATGCGGAAGTCCACCTTCCAGGAGCTCTGTGCCTGGCTCGCCCCTGCCCTACAATGCCAGGACACCCCCTTGAGGCCCGCCATCCCCCTGGAGAAGCGGGTCGCTATTGCCCTCTGTAAGCTGGCCACCCCGACAGCTACTGCTCCGTGGGACACCAGTTTGGCATGGGGAGGTCTACTGTTGGGGCCGTCTTGATGGAGGTAAGTCATTCTCTGGGGACAGTCCATGGGGGGGCAGATAAGGGGGGCAGTCAGGACTGGGCAGAGGGAATGGGGGATGGGGGTGGCAGTGGTAGAAGTCCTCCTGGCTTCACCCTGCCATGGTGCTTGAGGAGGGTTGGCTGAGGTGGGGGCTCTTGGGGTCTGGGAAGGGAGGGTGGGAAGCACCTCTCATCAGCACATGCAACTCCTCTAATGTCTTGTTATGTGTGTTTCTATTTGTCCCTTTCTGCAGGTGGTGACGGCCATCAATTCAGAGTTGCTTTACAGGACTGTCCGCCTCGGAGACCTGGATACCATCCTGGCTGGATTTGCAGGGCTAGGATTTCCAGACTGCGGTGGAGCACTCGACGGGCCACACATCCCAATCCGCACACTGCCCCATCGAGCAACCCAGTATATTAACAGAAAGGGCTACTTTTCTATGGTGCTGCAGGCCCTGGTTGACCACCGGGGAGAATTCACAGACATTTGCTTCGGGTGGTCAGGCCAGGCACACGATCCCTGCATCTTCCAGAACTCATACCTGTACCGCAGGCTGCAGGCTGGGTCATTCTTTCGGAGCGAAACTATGCAGTTGGGGATGTGCAGATGCCTACGTGCATCGTGGCTGACACGGCGTACCCCCTTATGCCCTGGCTCATGAAGCCGTTCACTGGACACCTGGATGCGAGCAGGGAACTCTTTAACTCCCGCCTGAATCAGGCTCGCTTGGAGGTGGAGTGCGCCTTTGGCCGTCTGAAGGGCAGGTTTATATGCCTTCTCACTCGGCTGGACATGGGGGAACACAACATCCCGATGTGGTTGCTGCATGCTGTGTGCTGCACAACCTAGTGGAGAGGAAAGGGAGGCCTTCCTCCCAGCGTGGGGACACGGGCTGCTGTGGAGGAGGCACTTTGAGCAGCCCCGGACAGCTGCCATCCAGCAAGCCCACGAGCTGGGATTGCGCATTCAGAAAGCCCTGAGGGAGCGATTCTCCCAAGGAGCCCAATGAGTTTCCCCAGGGCCTTCCAAATGTGGGATTGCCCCATGCCCCCAGTGCCTTCCCCCCCGCCCAAAGCCCCTCCCGGCCCCGCATTCACATTGTACACATTCACACTGAGAACAGAGACAGGTATTGTTGAAAACATGTTGACAGTTTATTTCACTGTTGATTGTTTCAAAAACTATAAAACTACTTTGTTAACAAACAATTTATTTTTCTGAACAAAAGAAAGTGCTTCCCTTACTGACTCTCACAGGTGGGAAGGGGATGTCAACCTGGAAGGGAGGAGGAGGAGGCTCAGGGCTGAGGTGCCACCTGGATGGCGAGCCCCTGCCACCTTGGCTGCGGAGGCCTGCTCAGGAGATGGCTGCGTGTGTGGGCTGGGACAGTAGGGGCTGGGCAAGAGGTGCAGCTGTACCTGAGTCTGGGATGGCAGGGGTGAAGGGGGCAGGGGTGAGGGGAGGGGCAGGGGGGGCAGGGGCAGGCTGAGCAGGAGGAGCAGGAACAGACACAGGACCGAGGAAGGCCATGGCCTCCTGGATAGCAGTGCGCTGCTGCACAAACTCGTCCAGCAAGCGACTGCGCCACTCTGCCTCTGCCTGCATCCTCTGGTTAAATGTCTCCTGCATCCCTTGCAGGACCGAGATGTGCTGGCGCACCAGGTCCAAATACGTGTGCCAGTGCCAACGGGTTCTCTGCAGCCGTCTGGGAGGTGGGAGAGGTGTGCCCCCCCGCTCCTGGACAGCTGGTCCGGATGTGGAGGACAAGAGGGAAAAGTCGTTAGTCATGCATGCTCGCACTTTCCCTGAGAGGGCATGCCCTTCTTCTCAGCAGTCAGTGCCTGTCCTCTAGGGTCAGCGGATGCTCATGTGGTCTCAGCAAGCTGTGGTGTGCCCTGAGCAGCAGCCATGGCCTCCCTGCAGCCCAGACAGTGTGCAGGCCACCATCCTGCCCCCACCCCCCCTCCATGGCCAAGCAGCACAGACAAGTGTCAGGCCACAGTTGGGGTTCCGCAGGTTCCTGAGAGGCCTGAAGCTGTGTGGCAATTCCCAGGGTCCCCAACCCATGCCTGTACCTGGCATCGGTGTCTGCAGGAGCAGGTGGTTCCTCGCAGTCATGCGGGTGCAGGGGTAGGACGGCCCTCCCTGAGGTCGGCCATGTGTGTGCCCCCGCCCCGGCTGTGATCAGCATGACATGTCACAGTACTGCACCATCCACTTTGCTCCCGCCTCCCCTGCCCTGTGTGTATTGGACCCTTACATCACTCACCTGATGTTCCCTCCCCGGTGTCCGAAGTTGTCTGGGAGGCCTCCTGCATCTGGGTGTCTGGCTCCAGGTTCAGGGTCACAGTGCTGCTGCTGGTGTCCTCCTCCTCCTCTTGGAGCTGCTGGTCCTCTGGGGTCTCACCCTGGAGCTGCGGCCGCTGCTGCACAGGGGTCTCCACCCCAGACTCCACAACTCTCTTGGTAGGCAGGGGTTCCCCTGCCCCCGGGATCCGGTCCAGGTCCTCATAATAGGCACAATACGGTGGTGCTTCCCCAGAGCGGGAGCTGCACTCACAGGCTCTAACATACCCCTGCCGCAGCTCCTTGACCTTTGCCCTGACCTGCTCCAGTGTGCAGGGGTGGTGACCTTTTTTTGGCAAGGCCATCAGCCATTCTGGCGTAAATGTCCGCATTCCTCCTCTTGGACTGCAGTGCCTGAAGAGACTCCTCCTCAGACCAGAGCCCCAAGAGGGCTTTGACCTTGGGGCCAGACCAGGAAGGTGCCCGGTGTTTGGAGCCCCTGGCTTCTTGAGGGGTGTGTCCCTGGAG
Organism: Rafetus swinhoei; assembly: GCA_019425775.1. NCBI lineage: Eukaryota > Metazoa > Chordata > Testudines > Trionychidae > Rafetus > Rafetus swinhoei. Next base: position 2,384,945 of record CM033425.1, on the reverse strand, counting down.
GGGCCAGGGGGCTCTCGGGGGGCTTGTCCCTGGGACATGGCTCTCAATAGCCCTACCAGGAAGAGCTCAGCAGTCAGGGTCCTTTTGGAGCTGGCTTGCTGCCACAATGCTACTCCTGGGTGCCTGTGGCTTTAAAAGATGGCTACAAGCAGGAACAATAGAGATGAACGGTCTGGCAGGAGTGTCCACCAGGGCTTCTTCCTGGAGGCCTTTATTTTTGACAGAGATCTGTGGAAAAAAATCTTCCCTGTGTCCACACTTCCCTTTTTTCCACAGATCTCTGTCAAAAATAGTTATTCCTCGTAAAATGAGGTTTACCGCCGTCGACAAAACCGCCGCGTTCTGTAGATTTACTGTCGACAGAAAGCAGCGGCAGTCTAGATGCAGGTAAAGATTTTTCGAAAAAAGGCTACTTTTTTCGAAAAATCCCTGTAGTCTAGACACACCCTCATGTCAGAGTTGCTGCATTACAGAATTTGCATGCATTGCCAAAAGTGGCCATCGAGTGTCACTGTTGCTCTGTTGCGGCATTTTTACAATAGGCAGTTAACAGGCTTATTAGCCTGTTATTTCAAAATCAGAACTCCTAAATGAGGGTTATTCCGCATCACAAACAGGAGTTATTTTGAAATGTCTTCAGTATATATGCTCAGCTGTTCTTATTTAGAAATAACTACTCCCCAGAGTCATTCAAAGTAATTACTCCCCAGTGCTTCCTGGGACTCTAAATCAATGTAGTACGTCATTGATTTAAGGCTAATTTCAAGGCTTCCCTGTAGTTTGGATGTTCCATTTCAAAGTAGTTAGTTTAAAATATTCAAGGTATAACTGCCAAAGTTATTTTGGAATAATGTCTACGCTACACACTTATGTCAGAATAAGCTAAGTACTGAGGGAAAACTGCAAACTTCCATTTGCTCTTAGTCTGCATTGCGCTAGCTGGCTTCCAGCCCTAGTGATGGGCTCAGGGCTTTAGTCTCTGCCACAAGTCAGCCATTCTTTCATGAATCCAATCCCATTGAGAACTGAAAAGAGAATGAGAGTCTTGTAAAATCACTTATCCACCACTAGTGGTCAAAACACAGACATAAACATGTGCCTCACCTAACTGCTGTTCACTGGAGACCCCTTCTTTATTCCTCTCCAGCTTATCCAGGTCCTAAAATGCTCATCATTTATAAGAAACTATGACCATCTCCACCTCACCACACCCTCAGTCCACTATATCTGCACCCCACCCAAAATACTCTGGTCTTCTGAGGGAAGTGATGATTGAGCAAGCAACTGGAGAACAATGTAATGATGTCCAGTGATTACATAGACAGATGCTCTGTAGTTTGTCGTCCCTCCCTCCCTCCACATCGCTGTATTTCAAGGACAGCGACCCACGTGCAGCTACTTATGAGGAGGAACGGACAATCCCAGACAATTACCAGCCACGGACAGAGCTCTGCCTTCCCCAGGATCTGTCTCATGGAAATCATAAACATCTCTCTGCTCGCAAGGAGGCACCTCGCTGCACAGACTCTGGCTGAAGATAATTTCACAAAACATACCCCAGCTCCTACACCGTCATGAGAGAGCTCCTCAGCTCCACTGTCAATAAGAACAACAGGTGACTCAGACTCACTTCAGGCAGATGCTCCTCATCTAGCTGGAGCTCCAGAGTGGCTCCAATTGCCTACAGAAGGCCTTTGCAAGAACAGCAAATAGTTCTTCCATGGGTTATCACTGCCAAAAATGCTACAGCTGCATGAGACCGTCCAGTACCTGCCTCCCTCACCAACCCTTTCCACAACATGGCCGTTCCACTACAAGACACAGACTGAACACCGAGGGTCAGTTGGCTGTAGCTCCCCACTGACAAGATTATGCCAAGAGTCCCGCTCATCTTCCATGCACTCGAGTTCAAGCCAGTAAGAATGCAAACATACCACACATGCCGCTTCCTCTCTTTTTTTGTTGTTGTGTTGGCGAACACGGATGCATATGCCCTTGTGTTGCCCAAATGTCCAGTTTTGTGAGATCCCTTTTTAACTCTTTCCTGCCAGCTTTGGATTAGGGATGTTAAGCAAATGCTTATGGGCTAGTCGACTAGTCTTTATCGGCTAGTCTGCTGACTAGTCAACTAGTCGATTCCTCCCCACCTTGCTGCCTCTATGAGATAGAAAGGATGGGGGGGGGGGAAGGAGTACTTCAAAGTGTGCGGCAGCTGCGCCTTTGAAACACGACCTCTGTGAGTTTCAAAGGGGCAGCTGTGGAAACCAGGGTCAGCTGAGGACTTCCCAGCTGATCCCGGGCTCCGCGCAGCATTTCCCCAGCTGAGCCCAGGTTCCACACGGCATGACCCAGGGCTCCGCACGGCATGCAGCACGGCATGGAGGCCGGGGTTGTCACATTACTGAATTTGAATGAGGCAACCAGATCACTGCTGCACCCATGGAGGGGGGGGGGGTAGTTAGTCCCAAAGTAGTATATATAGGGGCCATCACGAGATGTCAAATAGAAGCACTGTCTGCTAATTTCATATATGCTATTCATGTAAATGTATAATATCAGCGTGGGAAATTATAAGTATGTACTTTGTGCGTGTATTAAATATTTCTCTGTGTGTGGTTGAGCAATGGGCAGAGCTCAGCCTACAGACATGCTAGTGGCGAGGCTCTGTGGGACAATAGCACTCAATGGGCCAAGGACACACTTGGGAATGAGGAATGACACCTAAGGGGCTAGCAGCAGGGGACACAGGGATAGGCCGCTGGCCAGGTGACCTGCTGCAGCCAAGAAAAGACCAGGAAGGAGGTATAAATTTGCCATGTGGCCGTCTCCATTTTGGACTCAGCTCAACCCTTCATCCCAGAGACAGCAGTGCAGGGATCAAAGAGCCGGAAAGAACTGTGGACCCGTCCTAACCTAGGATGTGCAACAAGGACTTTTAAGCCAGCAGTTATAACATCTCTGCTAGAGCCTGCATCGTGAACTGGGAGATTCGGTGCAAGTAATGTATTATCCTTTAACAACCTTACTCTCATGCTTTTCTTTCTTGTAGCAATAAACCTTTAGATGGTAGATTCTAAAGGATTGGCTCAGCGTGATTTGTGGGTAAGATCCAGAGGGTAAATTGACCGGGGATCTGTGGCTGGTTTCTTGGAACCGGACAGAACTTGTTCGGGGAAGGTGAGATTGGGCTCTAAGACCCCTCACCTGTGTATGAGGCCCGGGGCCATCCGGGGCACGGATATTGCTGGGGTGTCGGAGGGGTTTTGCTCGTGAGGCTTCAGGCAAGCAGCTGAAGTGCTCTGTGGGACTGGTTTGTGGCCTGTTTGGAAAGGTCTCCAGTCAGGGGCTGTAAGGAGCCCCGAATTTGAGCACTTCGCCCTGAGCGGACGCCCTCAGCTGTGCCCAGACCCGGCCCGGTCAGTCACAGGGGTCAGCTGAGGACTTCCCAGCTGATCCTGGGCTCCACGCGGCATTTCCCCAGCTGACCCCGGGTTCTGCATGGCATGACCTGGGGCTCTGCATAGCATGCAGCATGGCACGGAGCCCGGGGTCAGCGGGGGAACTCAGAGACCCCTGCTGACCCCAAGCTCCATTACTTTGTAATGTACCTCCCCTCTCCCCCGCTGGGCTCTTGTACATTTCAAAGGAGGAATGGGGAAGTGCCTATCGACTAGTCAAGTAGTCGATGGAAATTCCATAGACTACTTGACTAGTCAATTAACTGCATTTAACATCCCTACTTTGGATTAGTCACTATTTACCCCTTTAGTCTCTCCTTTTTCAAGAACATTTATGAGACGTTTAATAGCAGTGGTCCAAATGCAGATCCCAAAAGCATAACACTCATTCCTACTCTTCCCCTGTCATAACCATGAGGGCTGACCAGCAGCCTGGTGGCTAAGGGGTTAACCTAGCCAGGTATTTGGTCAGCCAATAACAATGCAGGTAGGGATTTCAAACTGGGACAAAGGAATTTTTAACTTTTCCTTCCTCTGTCTGAGGCAGAGCGGTTTTGGTGTTATGGTTTGGGAATTTGGAATTGATGTCTGAGCTGTTAAAAGTTTTTATTTCCTCTTTTGTAATGAAGCTTTCTAACCCAGGGAATTTTCTTTGCGTATACAAATTGGTGGCCCTTACCATCTAGCCACCTTGACTATGCTTGCAATGGTGGCTTTTTTATTATTGTTTTGATAATAAAAAGTTTATTTTCTTTTCTAATTAACCTGGTATTTGATGTCCTAGTTTTATCTGTAAGCTATGTCTGTCTGTCTGACTGATTGGGAGTCAGCTACCACAGACTGCAGCTTGTTTTTCTCTTTTCTTTTTCAAGCTTTCTGGGGAAAATGAGTTTGAGGTACCCCTGAGGTTTTAGGGAGGAAGGTTCTCAAGTGATCTCGTCCCTGGTTTTCTTGGACTACTTGGGTGGTGGCAGTGGATATTCCCCAAAATCTGGGTATTAGGATTTTGGGGGAAGTTTTTGTACCACAGCCTGTAGAGGTCTGGTTTTGGGGTGCTTTTGCGGGCCCCTGCTCCTGCATTTGTCATGCCAGAGTGGGGAACAGCCTTGACACCCCTTCCTCCCATCTTTTAAGTGGAGTACGTGGCAATGTTTTTATGATGATCTAATGATACTTCAATTGCTTGAATGCCCGGCCATTTGTTATAAAAAAGAGAGGGGCGGGGTGATTTAAGCATAATAAAGTCCATGCCCCAAAGGCAAAGCCGCATCAGCTCAAACTCTGTTGCATTTAAGAGCTGCCTCTGGAGTTAGGACATGGCCTTTAAGCATACCTCATGTATGAAATCCAGGGTTTCAAACTCAAGAGGGCTACTGCCTTCCTACCCCCCTCAAACAATGGTGCCCTTGGTCCTATGGGTGTAAAAATGGGTGGAGAAAGGGCAGGGTTAGGAGTGCACATTGCCATGGGCTGGGGGTGTTAAAAGGAAGAGAAAGGAGGGGTTGAGGGATCCACAGGATGGAGGGGTGGACTGGAAGGATCAAGAGTATGTTGGGATGGGGGCCGTTACAGAGGAAGAGGGGAGTGGATGAGGAGTCTTTATGTGTTGAAAGATGAATGGGGAGAAGGTAGGGTGAGGGTTGAGCTGAGCTGGGAAGGTGGTTGTGATGGACTGGGCCAGGTCTGGGCACAGCTGAGGGCGTCCGCTCAGGGCGAATTGCTCAATACTCAGGGCTCCTTACAGCCCCAGACTGGAGGCCTTTCCCAAATAGGCCACAAACCGGTCACACCGAGCGCTTCAGCTGCCAATCTGGCCAGCCAGAAGCCTCACGAGCAAAACCCCCTCTGACACCCCAGCTCTCCCTGTGCTACAATCAGCCCCGGGCCTGCACACGGGTGAGGGGGTTATAGAACTCAATCTCACCTACCCCGAAACGGGTCTTTCTGGTCCCAAACAACCAGCCACAAATCCCTGGTCAGTTTACACTTTGGATCTTACCCACAAGAGCACGCTGGGCCAATCCTTTAGAATCTAAAATCTAAAGGTTTATTAATAGAAGAAAGAAAAGCATGAGAGTAAGGTTGTTGAGAAAAATACATTACATGCACCAATCACCGAATTCTCGATGCAGGCTCTCAGCAGAGATGTTATAACTGCTATCTTAAAGGTCTCTGGTGTACATCCTATGTCAGGATGGGTCAGCAAGCCTCCTCGGCTATCTGTTCCTTGCAAAGCTGCATCTAGGATCAGTAGCAGAATTGAAGACAAGATGAAGTCTGCCTCGTGGCACTTATATATCTTCCAAGTGGAGCAGGTCGAGTGACCTATCTCTGTTTCATATGTCAGCAGCCATTTTGCCCTGGCTGGGTTGCATGTTCCCAGATGTATTCCTCTGGCTCTCAAGGTGCCCAATACACACCTTTGTCCCTGGAGCAATGCTAATTAGCATAGTCATTCAACGGACAATCCTCCTTTACAACAGGCAGTGCAGGCCAGTATCAGCACAGACTCCATATTCATAACTCCACATACAGATAGCATACAAGTACATGAGTAGCATACACAGAATCAGTAGAACATGAGCTTTCATTTGACACCTCACATGGCCCCCCCCCCCTTTGATAGACTTTGTGGCAAGCCCCCCCCCTTGGGTGCAGCAGTGATCTGGCTGCTCCCCTTAAAATTCAATAATGTGACACCCAGCCAAAAGACCAGGGCCTCTACTTTCCTATTCCTTTGTTAAGAATTGAGGCCACTCCCTACCACCCACTGCTTGGACTGAAGGCCAAAAGAGATTGTTTAACAGTTTAACTTCAAAAAAGATCTCACCAAACTGAGTGATTGGGCAACAAAATGGCAAATGAAATTTAATGTGGATAAGTGTAAAGTAATGCACATTGGAAAAAAATAACCTCAACTATACATACAATATGATGGGGGCTAATTTAGCTACAACTAATCAGGAAAGAGATCTTGGAGTTATTGTGGATAGTTCTCTGAAAACATCCACGCAGTGTCAAGCAAATAGGATGCTAGGAATTATTAAAACAGGGATAGAAAATAAGACGTAGAATATCTTACTGCCCCTATATAAAACTATAGTACGCCCACATCTTGAATACTGAGTAGAGATGTGATCGCCTCACCTCAAAAAAGATATTTTGGCATTAGAAAAGGTTCAGAAAAGGGCAACTAAAATGATTAGCCTCTCCTCATATTGGCCCCGTTCCAAACCCTTAAAGAGACTGGGACTTTTCAGTTTAGAAAAGGGGAGACTGAGGGGGATTATGATAGACATATATACAATCATGAGTGGTGTGGAGAGGGTGAATATAGAAACGTTATTAACTTGTTCCCATAATAGAAGAACTAGAGGACACCAAATGAAATTAATGGGTAGCAGGTTTAAAACTAATAAAAGAAAGTTCTTCTTCACACAGCACACAGTCAACCTGTGGAACTCCTTGCCAAAGGAAGCTGTGAAGGCTAGGACTATAACAGAATTTTAAAAAGAGCTAGATAAATTCATGGAGGTTAGGTCCATAAAAGGCTATTAGCCGGGGGGGTAAGGAACAGTGTCCCTGGCCTCTGTTTGTCAACTGCTGAACCGCTTGATCATTGTATTCGGTCCACCCCCTCTGGCACCTGGCCACTGTGGGCAGACAGGCTACTGGGCTAGATGGACCTTTGGTCTGACCCAGTATAGCCATTCTTATGTTCTTATCAGTATCAGAAGTGCACCGATCGATGCGGGGCAGGTAGCTCTGCGGGAGCCGGTGCTTCTGGGGAGATGACTTAAAAGCCAGCTCCCCCTGGGCACAGGCTCTCACCTCCCCCCAGCCCTTGCTGCCTCTGTGTTAGAGGCAGCAAGGGGAAGGGAGTGCCTGTAGTTAGCATTTCTGTAATGGAGCAACAGTGACACTCGGGGAATGGGATGTTAGCGTATAGTCGTGTAAACAATTAACTGATAAGCCTGGGCTTACCGGTTAACCCTAAGTGCATTGCCGGGAGCGGGTACACCTTGAGAGGCCTCCAAGCTTACCCAGCTACATGGAGAGACCTTTTCTCAAAGGCCCAACTTCTGATGGGTTTGGTCCTCCTTCTGGGATGCCACCTGATGTGCTGGGATTTCACCGAGCCTACTTGCTCCACTAGCCTTGACTGCCTCTCCCTGTTTTGCTGACTTAGGCTCTCTGTCCTCTGGGAGCCCACGCAGGTGGGGACGTACCAAGTGTAGAAACACAGAGTCTGCAAACAGCTCTCTACGGTAAGGCTTAGCTAGGAAATCGCCCAGCACTCAATTGCACTTCTCTTCCGGAAAGTACACCCAAAATAATATTGTCTGATGTGAGAGAGAAATCACTACAATGCAAGCTTACACGTTTGGCCACTCCCTCAATGAGGAGCAACATACGCACAACTTCTCACTCCTCCTTCCCGCTGTTAGAAATTACACAAACTAGATTTGATAAACAACAGCAATCTCTCAACTGTAAAAGCTAGATTTTAATAAACAAAACAAAATAAAGCACGCATACCGCGTATGGGTATAGGCATGGATGGAGGAAGGGCAGCATTAGGAGTGCAGGTTGTGGGCTGTGGGTATTGAAAGGAAGGGGGAGACAAAGGACCCAATGGATGGGAGGATGGACTGGAAGGTCTGGCGTGTGGGATGGGATGGGGTTGCTGGGGAGGAAGAGGAGAGTGGTTGAGGGGTCCTTACATGTGGAAGGAGGGATGGGGGAAGGTAGTGATGGGGTCCCATGGCAGGCAGGATGGGAGTGTTGGGGGAGGGACTATAGATTGGGAAAGGAGGAAACAGGGCTGAAGGGTCCTATAGATGGGGAAAAGGTAGGGATAGGGATAGCGTGTGGGATGGGGGAGTGCTCTAGGGAGGAGAAAGAGGGGCTGATGGGCCCCATGAATGGAGGGATGCGCTGGGGGTGCAGGTTGCTCTGAGTGTTGTGGAGAAGGAAGGGAAACTGAGGACTCCAGGAATAGGGGTATGGGCTCGGAGGAAGAGCACTGATGGGGTGCAGGTTGGGTGAGGGGATGTTGAAATGGACTGTAGGAGTGGAGGGAATGGGGGTGCAGGTAGGGCTGAGGATGGCTAAGGAACGGAGGAAAAAGGGGGCTGAAGAGTCCCATGACTGGCAGGATAGTTGTGTGGCGGGAGGGGGCGTGGGTTGGAACTGACAGGTCCCAAGGGGGCCAGGCGGGGCCATGCTATGTTGTATTGTACCAGGCGGGGGCACTGGCTGTGATGTCCTAGTGCAGGGGTCGGCAACCTTTTCAAACCAAAGAGCCAAACTACTGAACAAGTGGTCAACAAAAGCCATATACAAACAGTCAATTGCATGACTAATAAGTTGTATCTTTTCAACAATTGTATATTTTTAATCATTAGTATTATTGATAATTGACAAGTCATGCAAATGGGCATTCTTATATGACTTTTGTTGACCGCTTATGTCAATTAATAATAGCCACAATGTTTCATTTATCATTAATACTATTGATAATCTCAAAGGCTTTATTTAATGGGACTGCTGTTGCTGCATCTTTATGCGCATTTCTTTGGATTTGACCAGTTGTGATGTAAACTTCAACTTCATGCACACATTCAAGTCGTCTTCTGTCAATCTTATGGGAGGGGGTTGAAAATGTGGGTGCAGGAGTCTGGGTTGGAGTGTATGAGGGGCTCAGGGCACAAGGTTGGGGTGTGTGGGGTTCAGGGTCTCTGCGGCTCTTCTGCCTCTGACTCTCAGGGACCGAGGGGAAAGTTCACAGCTGTCTGAGAGCCCTCCCCTGGGCAGGCAGAAGCGAGAGGAAGGCACAAGCTGAACGCTTTTCCCTCGCTCTGAGTCCGGGGAAGATGTAGAAGACCTGGTATGCCTGGCTGCAGCCCCCTCACCCCCCCGCACCTTCCTGAAAGGGCACCAGGGGGGATGCCAGAGGCTGGGGCAGCCCCGGATGGAAAGGGGACACTCATACCCCCGGTCTGCTCCTTTCACTTGCCTGGCTACCTGCTGCTTAGCAAGGTAACCTGCAGGAGAGCCCCAGGAGCCCGGCTTGGCTGGGAGCAGCTGCAGCCGAATGCCCCAGCCCGCCGGCTTCTTGCCGGAGCGCTTTCCGGGGCGCACCGCTCCTGAGACCAGAGGTGAAAGGAAGCCAAACTAGAGGCCACAAAGGCATCCTCTTTCGTATCAGTACAGGGCAGAGCAGCAAAAAACATGCCTGTCCTCTAGAAAAGAGGACAAATGGCCACCCTATGGGAACCGGAGCCTCCTGCTCCCCATTCTCCTAGCTCTGGCCTCTCCCTGCCCGGTTTCTCACCCAACCCCACCCCAGGGTGGAGGGGACCAGCTCCCACGCTGCCTGGCCTGGGCTTTGTTCAGGATCAGACCACAGGCCAATGCTCAAGGCCACAGGAGGGAACATCCTGCTCTGCTCAGCCCTGCCCCTCCCCTGCAGGTGGGCACATCCCTGGTTGAGAAACTTGGTCCTGGCGCCCGCCAGGATGAGCGATGGGCTGGAACTGCAAGAGCAATGGCCACACGGCCTGGATGATGGCAGTGAACTCCTTGGCTGGGCTTTGCTCTGCAACGACACACGGCCTGGCTCCAACTGGCCCGGAGTCCCGGCCAAGCTGAAGGGCGGGGTCCCATGACAGCCAGGCCCACTGCTTGCAGGGTGGGGGGGAGGGGAACAGCCCGGGTAGGTCTGGCAGCAGAGCAGGGCTTGGGCGGAAATAAGGAGCAGAGGGCTCACAGTGCTCTCGGAGCCTGGCCACATGGACAGGGACCAGACAAGTGGGTGCAGCATTGCCGCCCTGCACACTCGGGAGTCAGCCCCACAATCAGGAGACTGGCTTAAAAATCTCGAGATTTAACACACCCTGAACTGCTAGGCTCTGCTCTGCACCCTGCTCTCTCAGCCGGCGGGACCAGGCTTTCAAGCTCTTCTTTCATCCCGCCCAGGGTTAGCAGCAGGATTTCTTTTTTACAGGCAGCTGTGATACTCCCACCGCCCCAAGAGCTGTTGCTTGAAGACTCACGGAGACTCTTGACAAACACACTGAGAGTCGGTGATGCTGCGGATGTCCCTGTCGAGCTAATTCCTCTCTTAGCCCTCAGCGAGAAGGGAGAAGCTCTGTGGCTGACTCAGAGCCAAAGGTCTACTCCCCTGCACGCGGGGAGGGTTTGTGGAGCTACCCCTGCCCTGGCCAGACTGATGCAACCGCAGGGAAAAGTGATTGTTTGTTTGGGAAAATAAATCTAATGAGGAGACACTGAAAAATGACCATCAGCAGCTCAACAGGGTCACCCTGGCCCATATCCACAAAGTTGTATAGGCACCTAATTCCCTTGGGCCCACGTCTACCTGCTCGTGTCTGACAGGCCTCTGGGCAGCCTCCTGCTGGAATCCTAAGGTCTTGGAGGGCAGAGGGATTGGACCAATTCTAGTCATGGACCAAAAACAGAGGAGAAGGAATGAAAAGTCACAAGCAGGGAGAACAGAGAAGTTTGCAAATGAGCCTCGGGTCTGAGCAGAGGAACAGGCAGGCAGGTCCTGACAGCCTTAGAAATATCAGCATCATCATGTCTCCCTGACTTGCCGGAAGACTTGTTGGACTCTTAGATATGTATGGAGAAATTCCACCCTGCCATTCGAGACACAGTATGGGTCAGTCTTTAACGGAGACATCCTTTCTCTCAAGTGTTGAGTGCGCAATGGAGTTAAATGGGTGAAATAAAAAAAACAAGCCTAGACCAATCGGACTAAAAATTCCTCCCTTCGTAGTCACTTGGCTGTAAATCCCCTGTGGTGCCCATAGAGCTCCAGTCAAACAAGACCTGACTTTCCACTGGAAAAGAAGCAGGAAAAACAACAACTTACAAACCATCTTCTGATCTTTTTATGTCAGAAGAAAAGGGGGAAATCTACAAAACCTTTCAACAAATCTACACCCCCTCCCCCCCCCTCAAATCACAACCCCTCTCCAGCAGAGTTCTGATCCTGAAAGGAACGGAGCCAGAAACTCAAGGATGTGCAGCAGAGGTGTCACGGATGCTAGAGATTTTATGAGGAAGGTGCCCAGATATTAGGGTGATGGGCCGCATGATGAAACCCTAAGATAGAAAGAGGGGCAGGCGCTTTGTGTGCTGCATCTGACTCCCTTTGAAGGGTGTGTTCAGAAACAAGGATAGCAAGTTTAAGCTGAATCCTGAAACAAACTGGCAGCCTACGTGCCGGGGATCTGAGCACGACACCAGGCACTCGCTAGGTTTCATCCCAGCACCTTCCACAACTCACCTTTGCCCCTTCAGCTAAAGAGGTAACACCATTACCTCGAGCAGCCACTGGAAGGGATGTGGCATCGCTGTGCAAGTTCTAACCCCAACCTCTGGGCAGATGCTGCTTTCAGTGCAGCTGGGAGATCAGGGTCCCTGCACAGGGCATCAGTGAGATAGTGGAAGGGCAGATCTCCACCAGGCGCAGGTACCAAAGAACGCTTCTCTCTGGGGATCCCCGCGGAACAATCCACTCCCTAACCCTCAGCCTGCCGCTGACTGAGCAGCCTCCACCGCAAGTGGGGCTGACCAGCGGCTGCACCGCAGGAAGGGAAATAAATAGGAGCATCAAGAAAGGAATTGTAAAGAAGGGAAGCAAATCAAAGTGAAGGGCACCCAGGACTGGGATAGAAGGGGAGGAGCTGCAGGTCAGGAATGGGGGGCACTGACAGAGCTGGGAGGGGAGCCCAAGGCTGGGGGGACTGAGGAGGCCGGCAGAGCTGGATGCTAGAAAATGGGCCAGATCCATTGGCAGCAGTAACATGGGGCCCGCGACCTCGCCTCCTGAATTCCAGCTGCGTTCTAGGGGCAGGACTAACTCTGGTAAGTCCCCAGCCGGCTCCTCCCAAGCTATCAGCGACAAAAGCCCATTTGCCACAGGCTGGACTGCACCAGCAGGGGGCGCTACAGGGTCACAATCCTGGAGCAGCAGCAGAGCCGCATGCGTGACCCACTGATACTTCACCTCTGATGCCCCAGTCCTGGCCAGCTGCACGCCCCTCCCCGGCTATTCCTGCCCTGGGCCCTCCTGAGCAAAACCCACCTGCTGTAACTCAGTGAGCCAAAGCCTGAGGGCACCACGGTCCCTCGAGGAGAAACCCTAAATCCACAAACCCTCTACATTCTGCTCAGTCCGTGGGCTGCTATTGTGTCGGGGCACCCAGCCCAGCATGGGCAACAAGGGGCTCTAGCGCCAGTTCTGATAACCCCCCGCTCCCACCCCACACTGCCCATTTTCTAGCTGGTCTTGAGACCCCCCAGTGTCCATTTCTTAGGCAGGCCTGAGCCCCCCCCCCATGCCTGTTTCTACAGGGTGTCTTCCACCATCGCTGCCATCTACCCAGGGTGACGTAGCAGAAGGGGAAGTCGGCGAGACTGGTGGCGAACTAGAGCAGCGCGTAGAGCCTGCCCCACTGCGCATTCCACATCACCTGGTTCCTGCTGATGGGCGAGTGGATTCGGCCCTGGATGATCTGAAAAAGAAGAGGGGGCCGGGGCAGCTGCATCACTGACCCTGGGCTGGGCCCCACGAGGCTCAGCCGTGGATGCCACGCTGCCCTGGCCACCAGCTTTGCCCCATGCCCACCAGGGAAGGGAACCAGCAGGCCGGGCCACACGCCACAGCAACCTCTGCTAGCCATAGGAGGGCTGGGCCGGGCTCCGCCCCACACGAGGTCCATCTAATTAGGAGAAGAGGTGGGTTATGAAGGTGTTAGCGAACCCGTGTTACCTGGCTGGTCCCGGCTGACCCTAGAGGGGCCTAGACAGAGGAAGGTAGCGGGTTCTCTCCAGAAAGGCACGTAGACATTTCAACGACATCACCTCTCAGCCTTGCTTTGTAGATGTTAAACACACCGAGCTCAAGAGCTCACCAGAAGGCGTTTTTCTGCAGCTGCCAAAACATTTGTCTCTCTGCTGCCCATCTCCAATTTTTCAGAATCTTTTTAAAATGTGGCCCCCTAGAACAGGCTGCAGTATCCAATCTCAGTCTCACAGATGCTGTGTCACTCCCCCGTCCTGCTCACTCCTCTGCTCATGTGTCCTGTTCTGCTCACTCCTCTGCTAAAGCCATATTCACCACAGCATTGCCCTGCGAGCTCCTGTCAAGCAGCTCGCCTTCTCTTGAGCTCGATGTGTTTAGCTTCTACAAAGCAAGGGTGAGAAGAGATGTTACTGAAGTGTCTAAGTGCCTTCCTGGAGAGAACAAGTCGGGTATTAAAGGGCTGGTTAATGGTGCACAGAAAGGCAGAACAAGACCCAGTGTCTGGAAAGCGAAACCGAGACATTCATCAGAGAAATAAGGCACAGATATTTCACAGTGAGGATGATTCACCACTGGAACTAACTACCAAAGCAAGTGACAGATTCTTCATTTCTTGATGTCTTCTAGTGAAGACGAGATGCCTTTCTGATATGTGCTTGGATCAAAACTTACCTGCTGTGCTATCCAAGGGGGCTGGGATATGCCAGGGTCAGATGTGATGCTCTAATGCAGGGGTCTCCAAAGTGGGGTGCACACACCCCAGGGGGTGTGCAAGACGATCCATTGGGGTGCGGGAAGAAAATTCCCCGGCGCCGGCCGTGTACTGGGCACAGTGAGGCTGAGGGAGGTAGGGTCGAGGGAGCGCATGTTTGGCGTGCTCAAATGCCACGCAACAGCTGAGAGGGGAGATGCCCAGGTGTGGCATGATGTCACGGCCCGGGACTTTAAAACCGCCCAGCCCAGCATGTGGTCTGGAGCCCCGGAAGCAGCTGGGGCCAGGGCTGCAAGGACTTCTGGGGCCTGATCACAGACTCCAGCCCCGCAAATTGGAAGGCAGAAGGTGGGGGAGAGGAAGGGGGAAAAATAGGGGGAAGGGGTGGGAGAGGAAGGGGCTTGTGCTGAGGGGAGGGGGGCAGGTCAGGAGAAGAAAGGGGAAGGCACCAATGGACAGGGTGGAGGAGAGACAAATGCCAGGGGCCAAGTGGAGACAATGCGGAAAAGGGCAGGAGGAGGTGTCAGTGGGAGGGGGGACAGGGTGATGCTGGGAGAGGAGAGGGTAAGGGCATTGGGCGCTAGAGGGGGGAGGTGCTGGGAGAAGGCTTGAAAGAAGGGGTGGGCATGAGGAAGACGGAGATGGAGCAAGTGTTAAACCAAGATTTTCAAAAATAATTAAGCATATTCAATCACATTGCTCTCACTAAAAAAAATATTATTATTAATAATAATTCTTTTAGTGAGAGCAAAAAGGTTTTATGTACCGTTAAATAAAATAAAAAAAATTATTTTAAAAATATTGTTTATTATTTCATCTTTATCTCATCCTTTTTTAATTTCTATTTTTTGGTGTACATTTTATAATGTACATAATATATTAGTACAGTAGTACATGTATATAATTTATAAATAAATAAATATACATATATTTGGGGGTGCGTGCTTGAAAAATTTTTACTGCTAGGTGTGCGTGATCAAAAAAGTTTGGAGACCACTGGCCTAGGAAACTAGATAAGTATGGAGTTGCTCTATCTTGTTATGTCTCTTGCTTATCCTCATTGGCTCTGTATAACATATCTTCAGGGTCAAATCCCTGCTCCTGACCCAGTGGCCGCACAATGAGCCGGGCAGCCAGTGCCAGCCAGCGGTCCACCGCCCAGTCCCCCAGCTCCCTGGAGCCTGCCAGGGGCCGGAGACGGTGGGCACCCTCCTGGACTAGTGCGGAGATCATGGACCTCATTGAGGTTTGGGGGGGAGGCCTCCAATGTCCATGATCTCCACGCTAGACGGAGGAACGCCACCGCATAGCTGCCACCATGGCCACCAAAGGCCACATGCGCACCTAGGTGCGCATGAAAATTAAAGAGCTGCGGCAGGTGTATGCCAGGGCCACACGGGGCAGCTCCCCAACAGGGGCAGACACCTGTCCCTATTTTGTCACCCTGTACTGCATAATGGGGGGTGTGGGACTGTCTGTGCCTCCCTGGGGGGCACCGATCCGGGAGCAGAGGGCCCTGACCAGGGTGCGGAGGAGGAGCCACAGGAGCCGCCACGGCGGGTGCCACGCAGCCAGGACCCCCCGAGCTGTCCCAGCAGCAGAGTCACCAGGGTCATCCGGGGAGGCCACAACATGTGAGTGCCATCACTGTCCCCTTCCTGGGGGCCCGGGGAGGGAGACCAGGGACCGTGCGGGTGGGCCTTGCTTACCACGGATCACGCAGCAACCTGTGCACGTGAGCACATGCTGTGCCACCCCTGGACAGGTGGCTCCAGCTGCATGCCACACAGGGGCCGTGGCCTGATAGCCACACGTGTGTGAAGAGACCTGACATGCTCCTGACCCCAGGGTGGGACACAGCAGGATGCCCTCCCTTCACAAGCCCCCTCTACACAGAGGCAGGGGACATCTCCCCCCACCTTGGCCGCACTATACACAGCACAGGGGCATGGGTGCGGTCTCGGGCAGCTCCCACTCCTGGGGATAGCCGGACATTCCGACCATGGCCTCTGCAAGCACAGCGGCTCTAATGGTGCAGGGCACGGTCATCCTCACCTCTCAGAGGGGGGCTGGGCTTCACCCACTGTGTCCCCAGGAGAACTGACCCCTTCTCTTCTTTCTCCACAGCCGCACCAGCTGCGCGTGCAGGGCGCACCACCCCGCCCAGGACATCCTCCTGCACCCAAGGGCTCAGCAGGACCACCGCAACACTGCAGGGGTACAGAGACCAGCACCTGGGGGCCCTGCGAACCCTGCACTGCACCATGGAGCAGTGGGTGCAGGATGACCGGGAGTTCCGGCAGGAGCTGCTTGCCCAGCGTCGTGCCATCTGTGCCCATCTGCAGACCCTGGTGCAGAGCGTGCTGCCTCGTGCCGCTCCAGCACCTGCTGCCTCCCCAGCTCCCGCTCTTCCTCCCACTCCTTCTCCCCCTCCCTCCTCTCCCTTCTCAACCTCCACACCCTCCCCAATCTCCACACACCCACACCTCAACCTCCCCATCCCCGGGACACCGAGGCCCCTGCATCCGCCGTGCTGGGAGACAGTTGGCCCGGGTGAGACCCCACCCCCGAGCCCTGAGCTTCCCCTCCCTCTTGTTCCCCTTGCTTCCCCCTTCCAGCTCCCTCCTCCCAGGTTTCCCCACCCTCTCCTCTCTCTCTTCTCCTGCCTCCTTTCCCCAGTCTCCCCAGAGTTTCATCCCCAGTTTTGTTAAATAAAGAGAGTTTATATTTTTGAAAATACGTGTATTTTATTTGACATCAGGAAGGGGGTTAGGAAGGGGTAAGTGGAAGGACGTGAGGGAGGAATGAGGCACAAGCCCCCAGTGGGCAGACCAGGGAGGCTCTGAGTGCTCCTTAGGGTGGATGCTCTCCCACAGGGCTCCTGGATACTGACAGGCCCCCAATGGACCTCCCGGATGGTAGCCTGCAGCAAGTGCAGCCAGGCTGATAGCAATGCGTCCACGAGAAGCACCAGAGTGCCCAGGGGCAGTTCTGGCTCCATGTTACAGAGTGCTATGGTGTCCTGAGTGAGGGCAACCAGAGCACTCCGAGACACAAAAGCTTTGCTGTCCCACAGCGAGGCAGGCAAGCAAGCAGGGACACCTGAGAACCAGGGCGGGGGCCGGGGGGTTCCCTTTAAGCACAGGCCTCAGATAGCCTCAGGCAACAGCCACACAAAGACACTCCTTACCTGATGCCCTAACCCTGACCTGGTTCCAGCCAGCCTTAAATCCAAATCAGTGTCCACTCAGTGTGGAAGAACACGGTATTTTGAAATAGCAAAATGTTATGTCGAAATGCATTTTGTGTGTAGATGCGTTATTTCAAAATATCTTATTTCAAAATAGTTAATTCGAAATAAAATATTTTGAAATAACGCTGTAGTGTAGACATATCCTTAGAGACTAACAAAACGTGTAAATGGGATCATGAGCTTTTGTGGGCACATCCCACTTCTTCAGATGAATGGAGCAGGAGCCACGTCCTCCCCCTGTGTGTCCAAGGGGTGCAGCTTCTCATGCCCAAAGGGGTGAGACAACAGAGAGCCAGAGACAGAGCTGGGGAGATGCTGAAGAAGGTGCAACAGGAGTCATGGCTGCAGGAGAGATTCTGCCACCGGCAGCTGCCCCAAGCCTGAAAGCAAAGCAGGCCTTTGCCTAAGACCGGTCTGGTCAGGGACAGGAGTTGTCCTTCCCCAGATGGCCACTCTTGGTGGGGAGATCAGAGACACCTTGAGAGGCAGGGCAGAAACGAGGGTGGAACCCACTGTAGCCCTGCCCTGAAGGAAACACAGAAGTGACGGCATCATTCTTGGGTCTTCCCCACCACAGAGGCGTAGCGAGGGTGTTATGCGCCCAGGGGCAAAGGAAAAATTAGCGCCCCGCCTCGCTGAAGCCATGTGGCAGGGCCCCGAACCTGGAGCACAGCTGAGCCTGACCCTGGAAGGAGGGCGGGGGAGGGGAATTTGTACCGCATATTCCCCAACCCCTCCAGTTTGGGGACGGGCTCCCGCATGCACTAACCCATTGGTGGAGATGGAGGAGGGGAGGCTCCAGCTGCCGGCGGCAGGCTGAGTAGGAGCAGGCGAGCCGAGGGATGACAGGGGGAGCAGAATTGGATTAAATTGGTGCCTCCCTAACATGGTGCCCAGGGGCAACTGACCCCTCCGGCTCCCACTCTACGCCACTGATTCCCTTCCTGCAGATCTATCATCTTAAGCATGTGCAAGATCTGTGAGAGCTGCCCCATGCATCTGCAGTTAGTGTCTGTGGCGCCTGCTTCTGTGGGGTGTCTCAATGCTGCCACATTCACCTCCAAAGAGGGGGCTTCCCAAAGCAGGCCCTTGCTGCTGACCCCCCAAGGCGCCCACCTTTCAATGGGTCCACTTCCCAGGGCTCATTGCTCTTGGATCTGGCTTCCATCCCCTCTCCAACCCTTGCAACTGCCCAGAGGTGCTCACCTTCCGCCTTATCCATTCCCACCTCATTCACCCCACAGGGACAGTCTCTGCCTCACTTATCCTAGGGACTATTCTACCAAGACGTAATACAAAGTTTCCATGTAAAAGGACTCAATACAAAGCTAAAAACTTCAATGAGAGAATGATTAATACAGAGACATGTCTACATCTGCTGCACCCCTGCCTGCCTCCACCCCTCTCCCCCAGAGTCTACAGCCCCATTGCAAAGTGAGGGAGGGGAAGAAAAGGGGCTGAGGCCTAACCAACAGGACTGGAGCAGTCATGAGCAAGCCATGCCCAGGAGCCATTCCCCTGTTCATTGCCGGTGCTGTGTTGCTTCAGGCACGCTGAAATACAGTCACCTCTGGGATGGGGCTGGACAGCTGTTTAACACCTGCACAAGGGGTTTCAGGCAGGGGCAGTGCGGCTGCCTTCCTGCAGAGCCCCTGTCAGAACCACTGTGCCCTCCTGGCTAGGAAAAGAATAAACAGGAGGATTGGAAGTTAACCCACCCAGTCTCACGTCAGCTAGGCAGGGAATGAGCCATCTACATTAGGCCCCAGCTGGAGTGTCATGTCCAGTTCTAGGCTCCACATTTCAGGAAAGATGTGGAGAAACTGGAGAAAGTCCAGAGAAGAGCAACATAAACAATGAAAGGTCTAGAGAACATGAGCTATGAGGCAACGCTAAAGGAATTGGCCTTGTTTAGCTTGGAAAAGAGAAGACTGAAAAGGGACATGAGAACAGCTTTCAAGTATCTAAAAGGGTGTCACAGGGAGGAGGGAGAAAAAATTGTTCTTCTTGGCCTCTGAGGACAGGACAAGAAACAATGGGCTTAAACTGCAACAAGGGAGGTTTAGGTTGGGCATTAGGAAAAACTTCCTACCTGTGAAGATGGTTGAACACTGGAATAAATTGCCGAGGGAGGTTGTGGAAACTCCATCACTGGAGATATTTAAGACCAGGTTAAACAGGCACCTGTCAGGGATGAGCTAGGGCAGTTGTCTCCAATCTTTTAAAGCACAAGATCATTTTTTGAATTTACGTGGAATCAAAGATCTACCTCACACCCAAATATCCTTGCCCTGCCTTCTTTGTGCCCCTTCTCTGAAGCACCTTGTCCCTGCGCACTCCATCCTCCCTCACTTTCACCAGGCTGGGGCTGAGAGTTGGGGTGCAGACTCTGGTCTTGGATGAAGGGATCTGGAGTATGAGAGAGGCTCTGAGCTGAGCTTGGGACAGGCAGCTGGGGTGGTGGAGGGGGTTCTAGGAGCAGGCTCTGGGAGGGTGTTTGGATGCAGGGGTGCTCGGGGCTAGGGCTGGGGATTGGGGAGTAGGAAGGGGTTCATGACTGGGGTAGGGTTTCAGGATGTGGGCTCTGGCTGGGCCCTGCTGACCTCAGGTGGCTCCTGGGTGGTGGTGCAGTGGGGCTAAGGCAGGCTCACCCCAGGCCTGGCCCTGCCTCACTCCCAAATGCAGCCAGCAAACTCCTTCCGAAGTCCTGTTGTGTCCCCTCTCTGCTCTGTGGAGACGGGATACAGAGTGTGGGGGGGAGGCACCCTGACATTGGCCCCCTCCTCTCCCTCTCTGAGAGGACAGCTCCAAGGCAAAGGGCAGGAGATGTGCAGCAGTGGTGGGGAGAGGCAGCTGAAGTGCTGGCACTTGATAGCCTCTTGGCCAAACCAGTCAGGATCACCTGTCAGAGGCTCCAAGATCTACTCGTAGATCCTGATCTACTGTTTGGTGACCACTGACCTTGGGCAACTCAACTTTGGAAGCCCTGGGGGGCCTAACTGTTACTCACAGAACATGCTGAGGGCCTCAACTTAAGTGTGGGTGCATATACAAGCAAATATATATGCAAATACCTTCTTTCACGCTGACGGGCATGAATACAAAGCTTAAGGCAAGACTACACAACACACAAGCCCCACTTAAGTCAGTTCTGCTGATATTAATAAAATGCAACATTTACCCGATTTCCACCCATATGATTGCACTTTTCACAAGCAAGGACAGTCCAGGAATTTAACTACTAAAACACATCTCAACAGAAGACCGTTACATTGACTACTTTTTTGTTTTGGCACCCACCCATTGGCAGTGTGTTGATCCCCACATAAACCCAAACAGCACTGCGGGCTGCAAATAAACCGGCCATGGGCAGCATGCGGCCAATGGGCCATGTGTTGAGTTGCCCTGGGTGCTTGGTCCTGCAGTGAGGGCAGGGGACAGGGCAGCCCCTGGGACCTCACAGTGTAGGAGAGAACAGGGCCTAACTTGACCCCCAGTTCAAAGGACCCACTTGAGGGAGGGGCCTGGCACCAAAATCCCAGTGGTGCACAGGAGGCTACAGGGCCTCTCTAGGGGGTGCTGGCTCTCGAGGTCGCTTCCAGCTCTAGTGTTCTGTGATTCTATACTGCCCACATGGGGTTAGATAGGAGCTGGTGCCCCCTAGAGGGGACAGGTCCCCAGAGCCCATCCATACCTCCGTGAGCCAGCCTGTGCTCCCTGCGCTGGGACTGAACTGGAGCCTGCACCCCCTAGAGAGGCCCTGTAGCCTCCTGTGCACCACTGGGATTTTGGTGCCAGGCCCTCCTCAAGTGGGTCCCTTGAACTGGGGGTCAGGTTAGGCCCCGTTCTCTCCTACACTGTGAGGTCCCAAGGGCTGCCCTGTGGTGCCTCTAGGCTGGTGTCATGGCATGAAGGGAGTGAATTGGCTAGGTCTGAAGTGTTCACCCCACAGGGCTCAGCAAGCCTGGGGGCGGGGCTGAGCGGATGGGAGAAGCAGGGGCAGAGGGTGGCTGCCTGGTATTGCTGCCATTAGTTGGGCTGCACCGTGGACCAGCAGGCAGCTCTCAGGACTGTCTCCTTTGAGCAGAGGCAGCTTGATCGCAGCACAAGCTAGCCAGGGCATGACTGCTGAAGCCCCCACCACGCGGTTGTTCCCCACATTAGCCAGATTACAGCGAGCCAGGTTATGCCGGCCTGTGCTGTAGCCACATCTTCGCTATCCATGTAGCCAGCCCCTGAACCACTGGAAACTGAGCTTCTAGTTCTGCCTGGTATGTGACCTCAGGCATGTTCCAGCCCCCACTGTGCTTCAGTTTCTCCAGCTGTAAAATGGGAACATTGCTGGCCTCCTTGGTAAAGCCCTCTGAGTGCTACCAATGGGCGGAGTGAGGGCTGGCGAGGATTAGCCTTGATTTAGTCATGTAGGCTTGGTACCGATCCAGTAGGCAGATGGTGCCGTCAGTTGCTTGACAGCGCTTTGTGTCATAAGAACATAAGAACGGCTGTACTGGGTCAGAGCAAAGGTCCATCTAGCCCAGTAGCCTGTCTGCCGACAGTGGCCAGCAACAGGTGCCCCAGAGAGGGTGGACCAAAGACAATGATCAGCGATTTGTCTCCTGCCATTCTTCTCCAGCCTCTGACAAACAGAGGCCAGGGACACCACTTCTATCCCCTGGCTAATAGCCTTTTATGGACCTAACCTCCATGAAATTATCTAGCTTTTCTTTAAACTCTGTTATAGTCCTAGCCTTCACAGCCTCCTCTGGCAAGGAGTTCCACAGGTTGACTACGCTGTGTGAAGAAGAACTTTCTTTTATTAGTTTTAAACCTGCTACCCATTAATTTCATTTGGTGTCCTCTAGTTCTTCTATTATGGGAACTAATAAATAACTTTTCTTTATCTGCCCTCTCCACACCACTCATGATTTTATATACCTCTATCATATCCCCCCTCAGTCTCCTCTTTTCTAAACTGAAAAGTCCCAGACGCTTTAACCTCTCTTCATATGGGACCCGTTCCAAACTCCTAATCATTTTAGTTGCCCTTTCTGAACCCTTTCCAAGGCCAAAATATCTTTTTGAGGTGAGGAGACCACATCTGTACACAGTATTCAAGATGTGGGCGTACTCATAGTTTTATACAGGGGCAGTAAGATATTCTGTGTCTTATTTTCTATCCCTTTCTTAATAATTCCTAGCATCCTATTTGCCTTTTTGACCGCCGCTGCACACTGTGTGGAAGTTTTCAGAGAACTATCCACGATAACTCCAAGATCTCTTTCCTGATTTGTAATAGCCAAATTAGCCCCCATCATACTGTACGTATAGTTGGGGTTATTTTTCCCGATGTGCATTACTTTACACTTATCCACATTAAATTTCATTTGCCATTTTGTTGCCCAATCACTCAGTTTGGTGAGATCTTTTGGAGTCCTCACAGTCTGCTTCTGTCTTGACTATCCTAAACAGTTTGGTATCATCCGCAAACTTTACCACCTCACTGCTTACCCCTTTCTCCAGATCATTTATGAATAAGTTGAAAAGGATTGGTCCCAGGACTGACCCTTGGGGGACACCACTAGTTACCCTCTCCATTCTGAAAATTTACCATTTATTCCTACCCTTTGTTTCCTGTCTTTAACCAGTTCTCAATCCAAGAAAGGACCTTCCTCTTATCCCATGGCCATGTAATTTACACAAGAGCCTTTGGTGAGGGACCTTGTCAAAGGCTTTCTGAAAATCTAAGTATACTATATCTACTGGATCCCCTTGTCTGCATGTTTGTTAACCCTTCAAAGAACTCTAATAGATTAGTAAGACATGATTTCCTTTACAGAAACCATGTTGACTTTTGTCCAACAAATTATGTTCTTCTACATGCCTCACAATTTTATTCTTTACTATTGTTTCGACTAATTTGCCCGGTACTGAAGTTAGACTTACGGTCTGTAATTGCCAGGATCGCCTCTAGAGCCCTTTTTAAATATTGGTGTCACGTTGGCTACCTTCCAGTCATTAGGTACGGAAGCCGATTTAAAGGATAGGTTACAAACCACAGATAATAGTTCAGCAATTTCCCATTTGAGTTCTTTTAGAACCCTTGGATGAATGCCATCCGGTCCGGAGATTTGTTAACATTAAGTTTTCTATTTGTTCCAAAACCTCCTCTAATGACACTTCAATCCGGGACAGTTCCTCAGATTCATCACCCACAAAGGACGGTGCAGATTTGGGAATCTCCCTAACGTCCTCAGCCGTGAAGACTGAAGCAAAGAAATCATTTAGTTTATCCGCAATGGCTTTATCATCCTTGATTGCTCCTTTTATATCTTGATCGTCTAGGGGACCCACAGGTTTTTAGCAGGCTTCCTGCTTCTAATGTACTTAAAAAACATTTTGTTATTTCTTTTTGAGTTTATGGCTAGCTGTTCCTCAAAATCTTTTTTTGCTTTTCTTATTAGATTTTTACACTTGATTTGACAGTGTTTATGTTCCTTTCTCTTTATCTCACTAGGATTGGACTTCCCTCACTGCTTTTTTTACATGGTGGTTAAGCCACGGTGACTCTTTTTTAGGTCTCTTGCTATGTTTTTTAATTTGGGGTATACATTTAAGTTGGGCCTCTATTATGGTGTCTTTAAAAGTTTCCATGCAGCTTGCAGGATTTGGCTCTAGTCACTGTGCCTTTTAATTTCTGTTTAACTAACCTCCTCATTTTGTGTAATTCCCCTTTTTGAAATTAAATGCCAGAGTGCTGGACTGCTGAGGTGTTCTTCCCACCACAGGAATGTTAAATGTTATTATATTATGGTCACTATTCCCAAGCGGTCCTGTACGGTTATCTCCTGGACCTGATCCTGCGCTCCACTCAGGACTAAATCGAGAATTGCCTCTCCCCTTGTGGGTTCCTGTACCAGCTGCTCCAAGAAGCAGTCATTTAAGCCATTGAGAAATTTTATCTCTGCCTCTCTTCCATATTCCAGCCAATATGGGGATAATTAAAATCCCCCATTATTATAGAGTTCTTTATTTTGGTAGCCTCTCTAATCTCCCTCAGCATTTCAATGTCAGTATCGCCAGGGCTCAACAAATTATACAATCTACTGGCCCGTGGCAAGTAGATTGTAACCCGGAAGAGCCGGGTTCGGGCAATCTGCACATGCGCAGAACGATCTGCGTATGCGCAGATCGCTGGACAGCGCAGCTGGCGAGCGGGGCTCGCCGTGGTTCAGCGAGCCCTGAGTATCGCTGTCCTGGTCAGGTGGTCAGTAATATATCCCTACTGCTAATTTCTTGTTATTGGAGCATGGAATTACTATCCATAGCGATTCTATTGAACATGTTGATTCATTTAATATTTTTATTTCATTTGATTCTACATTATCTTTCACATACAGTGCCACTCCGCCACCCACCCGGCCTGCTCTATCCTTTCGATATATTTTATATCCCGGTATGATTGTGTCCCACAGATTTTCCTCATTCCACCAGGTTTCAGTGATGCCTATTATGTCAATCTCCTCCTTTAATACAAGGTACTCTAGTTCACCCATCTTATTAGTCAGACTCCTAGCATTTGTGTAGAAGCACTTTAAAAATTTGCCACTGCTTATTTGTCTGCCCTTCCTGATGCATTGGATTCCTTTATATGCAGTTGTTTGTCTGCTCTGGCCCATGGTTTGTCCTCTCCCTCCTCTCTTTCTGACTACAGCTTAGAGAATCTCTATCAATGGATTCTCCTCTAAGAGAAGTCTCCATCCGATTTACGTGCATCTCCGCACCAATCGGCTTTCCCCATCTCTTAGTTTAAAAACTGCTCTCTGCCTTTTTAATGTTTAGTGCCAGCAGTCTGGTTCCACCCTGGTTTAGGTGGAGCCCATCCTTCCTGTATAGGCTCCCCTCTCCCAAAAGTGTCCCCAGTTCCTAATAAATCCAGACCCTCTTCCCTACACCATCGTCTCATCCACACATTGAGACTCTGAAGCTCTGCCTGCCTACCTGGCCCTGCGCGTGGAACTGGAAGCATTTCGAGAATGCCACCATAGAGGTCCTGGATTTCAGTCTCTTTCCTAGCAACCTAAATTTGGCCTCCAGGACATCTCTCCTACCCTTCCCTACGTCATTGGTACCTACATGTACCACGACCACCGGCTCCTCCCAGCACTACACATAAGTCTATCTAGATGCCTCGAGAGATCCGCAACCTTCGCACCAGGCAGGCAAGTGACCATACGGTTCTCCCGGTCATCACAAACCCAACTATCTATGTTTCTAACGATCGAATCACCCACTACTAACACCTGCCTCTTCCTAACAACTGGCGTTCCCTCCCCCTCAGAGGTATCCTCAGTGCGAGAGGATACTGCAACATCCTCTGGAAGGAGGGTCCCAACTACGGGATGGTTTCCCTCTGTTCCCATTGAATGCTCTGTTCCCTTGAGACTTTCATCCTCTTTAAGAGCACTGGGGCTCTCAGACTGGAGGTGGGACAGTACTACAGTGTCCCAGAAAGTCTCATCAACATAGCTCTCTACCTCCCTTAGCTCCTCCAGTTCAGCCACCCTGGCCTCCAAAGCCCGAACTCGGTCTCTGAGGGTCAGGAGCTCCTTGCAACAGGTGCACACATACGCCACCCGCCCACAGGGCAGGTAATCATACATGTTACACTCGCAATAAACAGGATAGCCCCACTCTGCTGCTGGGCTTCTGTCTCCATTTTTCTTATGAACAAGTTTAAACATAAACTGGGCTTATTAAATGTCTGGAATATAGATTATTATAAAAGTTATGTTTAAAGAAGGTCAGAAGTCACTAGTGCCCTCTAACCTCCCCCTCTAAACTCCCTGTTAGCTGCTCCTGGTCGCAAGCTCCCTGGTCGCTGAGTCACAGGCTTATATAGCTCTGGTAGCCCCTCCCCTTGACTGAGGCTCAGCCAATTAACAGAGGCTTCTAGATTTCAAACCTTTTAGAAGCTCCTTCAAACAAACAAACCAAACAGCCAAACACAAGCTCAGCACACAGCAAATAACGCCCCCCCCACACACACAAACACACACTACAGACAGTCACTTACCACAAGGGTCCCGTATTTACTCCTCTTTTACCTGGAGAACTCCCTCTCCAAACTCCCTGTTAGCTGCTCCTGGTCGCCTGTGTCCATATGAAATCAAGTGGGGTGATCCAGTGACAGGAGGGTGAGTGGCTGAAAGTCAGTGGGCAGGAACCAGGTGCCAGGCAGTGGGCAGGGCCGGATTAAGGCATGGGCGAGCCGGGCAGCTGCCCAAGGCACCAACTGATGGGGGGCACCTGATGGCAGCTGTAAGGGGCGCGCGGAGTCTCTTATAGCTGCCATCAGGTGCCGCGCGCCCGGCACCTGCGGCGCCGGCCAGCAGCGCCCTTCCCCCCACGGCTGCGGGACCCTGCACGGCCTGGCGCACACGCCAGCAGCCATAGCCGGGCCAGGCTGGGCAGGGCATGCGCCGTGCACCCAGGGGGAGGGCCCCGGGCTGCGCGCCAGCGGCCATAGCCGGGACATACATGCGCCGTGCGTGCCAGTGGCCATAGCTGGGCCGCGCCGCACGCCCGGGCCCAGGGCGCCAAAATGTCTCAGGCCAGCCCTGGCAGTGGCTCACTGGCAAATTCAGCGTACAGGGAAGGGGGCTCCCCACACCTCAGCTCCAACACTTGCAGGCGGAGTTCACAACTGACAAAGTTCTTCTCACTTCCCCGCCAGCCAAGCCATCACTTTACTCCAGGTCCTTAACACGTGCTGTCCCTTGCCTTCGCTGGGCACTGCTCCGGGGTGGGCCCGGCTCTCCTAGCATGGAGTCACAGAAGTGCCCAAAAAGTGGAGTTGGGGGGCACAAGCACCTGGACCTGTGGTCCCCGACCCTGCTGTTCTTGCCCCAAGGCCCCCACCCACACACTGTCCCTCCCCCCAAAAAAGTGCTCCTGAGCTAGCTCTTCCTCCCAAGACCCACCCTCCACTTGTACTCTCCCCCTGCTATTGCCTGCCCTTACACACCTCTGCCGCCCCCAGCTCTGTGCCCCCTGGCCCTGGCCTGCCCAACCATGGGCTGCCACTGGAGACTGGCAGGTTTTCTACCAGCTGATGCCAGAGTCTGACACTCCCAAGTGCCCTCCCAACCAAATCTCCCTACCTCAGAACCAGGCACCCTCAAGAGCCCCCCCAACCAAAACTCCGTCACTGAGAGCCAAGCAACCCCAAGTGCCCCCCTCCCCTCCCAAATCTCCCTCCTGCAGAGCCAGGCACCGGAGGAACTGGTTGGGTAAGTTAATCTTACGTTTAAAAGAGGCTGCTCCTGCTGGCTGCCTCTGCTCCAAGTGTGTTCTGGGCGGCAGCACGTGGCCCAGCTGCCGGCTCACTGATCTAAGCCACGCCCGTGCGCTCCGCTCCCACCCCGGCCCGGCGCCCCCCTAACGTGGCGCCTGGGGGCAACTGCCCCTCCCTGCCCCCCCTTTGCCACTCCTCTGCCCCATCAGAACAATATTGCAAACCTACCCCCACTCCCCACAATCCCATTATTTTGAGTCAGGACCCCACCAGTTAAAACACCATGAAGTTTTACATGTTAATCTCTGAAATTGCAGAATTGACCAATCTGAAAACCTCTGACTCTGAAATTGACGAGAATGCATGGTGAATTTGGTAGGGCCTGAGCTATTCAGTGGAAGTTGTGGGAAATGGTCGGCCAGAAACTTTTGGCCATGTTGGACCTCAGGGTCCTTGGGGAATCCCCAAGTGCAGCCTCTCTCCAACTGGAGTTCCCAACCCAAAAGGGGGTAGCAAGACCAGTGTAGGGGGGTCGTGAGTAGGGTCACTAGCCATCCAGGTTTTCCCTGACATGATCTCTGCTTTGGTCCTCAAATCCCCCTCTGGCTGGATCTTGGAAATATTAAAAAATGTCTGGGATTTTTCCTGGCCTTCCAAGCTCAGTGCCTGGAGAGCAGCGGCCACTGTCTGGGCTGCCAGTTTGGAAGGCAGGGCCGCTGCCAGGAGCAGCACAGAAGGAAGTGGCCATGTTATGGTATTGCCACTATTCCCACTGCACCACTGCTGGCAGTGGGCACTGTCTTCTGAGCTGGGTGTCCCGCCAGCAGCCACTACTCTCTGGCCGCCCTGCTCAGTAGTCAGTGCTGCTACTAACCGTGCTGCAGAGGGAAGGGCAGCGTGGTGTGGTATTTCCAAGCTTCCTTCTGCACCACAGCCTCCCAAACAGGGTGGCCAGAGAGTGGGTGCCACTGGCCAGGTGCCTACCCCAGAAGGCAGTGCCAGCGCCAGCAGCAGCACAAAAGGAAGGATGGCGTTGAACCATCTTGCCACTCCTCTTCCTTCTGTGCCATTGCTGGCACTGGCTCTGCCTTCCAAGCTGGGCAGCTGGAAAGCCAGTGCTGCCACCAGGAGCAGCACAGAAGGAAGGTGGTTTGGCATGGTATTGCCTCCTTTCCTTCTGTGCCATGGCTGATGGCGCCACTGCCTTCTAAGGGGTAGGCTAGGGGGTGGCAAGTGGTCAGAAGCCCAACCTGGATGGCAACCCGCCGCCAGCAGCACAGAACAAAGGGAGGCAGGGTGTGGTACCCCAACCCTTCCTTCTGTGCTGCTGCTGCTGCTGCTGGCGGCTCTAACTTCTAAGCTGGGCAGCAAAAAAGTGTGGCCACCACCAGCGGTGCAGAATGGAGGGTAGTAAACTCTGCTCCTGCCACCCTTCCTTCTGTGCCACAGCTGGGGGCAGCTCTGCTTTCCACACTGAGCAACTAGAGAGAGGTGGTTGCTGCCAGGACACTCAGCTCAGAAGTCCAAGTCTTTACCAGCAGCAGCGCAGAAGGGAGGGAGGCATAGTATGGTGTTGCCATCTTACCTTCTGTGCTGCTGCTGGTGGTGGGGCTGCCTTCCGAGCTGGGTGGCTGTAGGGCCGTGACCTCTGGCACAGTGCACAGCTTGGATGGCAGCCCTGCTGCCGGCAGCAGCACAGAAGAACCTAAAAACAGCCAGACTGGGTCAAACCAAAGGTCCATCTAGCCTAGTACCCTGTCTGCCGACAGTGGCCAATGTCAGATGCCCCAGAGGGAATGAACAGAACAGGAATCATCAAGTGATCTCTCCCCTGTCATCCATTTCCAGCCTCTGACAAACAGAAGCTAGGGACACCATATCTTACCCATCCTGGCTAATAGCCAGTAATGGACCTAACCTCCATGAATTTATCTAGCTCTTTTTTGAACCCTGTTAAACTCCTGGTCTTCACAATATCCTCTGGCATGGAGTTCCACAGGTTGATGGTGCGCTGCATGAAGAAAATCTTCCTTTTGTTTGTTTTAAACCAGCTATCTATTAATTTCATTTGGTGATCCCTAGTTCTTGTGTGATGGGTACAAGTAAATAATTTTTCCTAACTTACTTTTTCCATACCAGTCATGATTTTATAGACCTCTATCATATCCCCCCTTAGTGTCCTCTTTTCTAAGTCGAAAAATCCCAGTCTCTTTAATCTCTCTTCATATGGGACCTGTTCCAAATCCCTAATCATTTTTGTTGCCCTTTTCTGAAACTTTTCCAATGCCAATATATTTTTTTGAGATGAGGCGACCACACCTATGTGCAGTATTCAAGATATGGGCGTACCATGGATTTATAGAGAGGCAAGAAGATATTAAATAAGGGATAGAGAAGAAGACAGAGAATGACTCCTAACATTCCATTTGCTTTTTTGACTGCCGCTGCACATTGAGTGGATGTTTTCAGAGAACTATCCACAATGACTTTAAGATCTCTCTCTGGAGTGGTTACAGCTACATTAGTCCCCATCATATTATATGTATAGTTGGGATTATTTTTTCCAATGTGCATTACTTTACATTTACCAACATTAAATTTCATTTGCCATTTTATTGCCCAATCACTTAGTTTGGTGAGAACTTTTTGAAGGAAGGGTGGAGTAGCATGGTATTGCCAATCTGCCTTCTGTGCCGCTGCTGGTGGCATCTCTACCTTCCAAGCCGGGTGGCCAGAGAGAACGGGAGCCCAGCTGTGAAGTCAGTGCCACCAGCAGCACAGAAGGAAGTTTAGCAAACTATGGTATTGCCATTCTTCCTTCTGAGACGCTGCTGGTAGTAGCAATGCCCGCCAGGCTGGGCGGCTGAGAGCCGCTGCCACTCCAGCCACCCAGCTCTGATGCCAGGGAGAAATAATGGACATTTCTTCATATTTCCAAAGTCCACCTGGGCAAAGACCTGAGGACTAAAGAAGAGGTCATGGCTGGGAAAACCCAAATGTATGGTGACCATATGAGCAACCCTTCTGCACTTGCCTTGCTACCCCCAATTGTGGTAGGACCCCCAGTGTGAGGAACACTGCACTAGGGGATTCTTCTACAGCCCCGAGGTCCAACATGGCCAGTAGTTCTTGACAGTCCTTTTCCCACAACTCCCATGAACACTGTTGTAGATTCTCAGGGAAGTTTTCCAGATTTCAGGTATCTGCCTGGATGGAGATTGGAGGACCAACAGGAAGTCATGTCCAGGAAAACCCAGATGCATGGTACGTCTGTCAAACATCAGCATCCCTGGCGTGAAGTGGCCAGACACTTGTTTGTACATACTGGTGTATAAAGAATCCTGTTACTTACCTAGGACTACAAATATTGTGTCTCCGGGCCACTTGTCTCAGCCAGATTTTATCCAACCTTCTACTAACTCTGTAGTCTCCTGCTGGCTGCTTCCTGGAACGGCAAAAATAAAACTTAGCCTCCAACAGATGCTACATCAACACCATTTGTGGTCTGCGGAGAATGGCCAGCCTCAGGTGGACCAACCTCAAAGGAGCCAAATTAAACCAAAATCTCACAAGACTGGCCATAATAATGAGATGAAAGAGAAATAAATCAATATTCCAGCTGGGGGCTTTTTATGTGCCTTTATCTCTGAGCCTTAATGACATACTCGGGGCCTGATTTCTGCCTTTTCTCTGCACACCTGAGGCCTTCACACACTTTTTTACATGACAGCCAAGGGTGCGTCTACACTTCAGAGCCGATGTTGACATAGCTATGCCAGCATAGCCCCCTAGCTTAGATGCAGCCCACACGCACAGGAGGAGGAGTTTTTCTGTTGGCATAACACCACCACCTCCCCAAACAAAGCCCTCTTGGACTCACAGCTTAGCAGCCAGGCCTGGTAGTTAGAGCAGTGGCACTCAGAGACCAGGGTTCACAGCCATGGCTCACAACTGGGGTCAGGAGTTCAATAGGAAGCCAAAAGACAGGTCTCATGGACTAAGCCTTTAAGGGCAGAAGGGATCATCATAATCACCTGGTCTGACCTCCTGCACATTGCAGGCCACAGACCCTCACCCACCCACTCTTGTCACAGACCTGCCATCACTAGCTGATTACTGAAGTCTTTACATCCTGAATCAAAGACGTCAGGTTACAGAGAAACCACCATTTGCACTGGTTGAACCCAGCCAGCGACCAAGGCTCCATGCTGCAGAGGAAGGCAACTTTCCCCAGCACCCATCGGCCAAGGGCTCTGCAAAATTCCTTCCCACTGCCCAACATGGGCTCAGTTAGGCCAGGAGTATTTTGGCAAGACCCACCAGCCGAATGCCTGGGAAAGAATTCTCTGTAGTAACGCAGAGCCTTTCCCACAGAGAAGCCCATCACCGCCCCCTGGGGATATTTGCCACTAGCAGTTGCAGATCGGCTACAGGCTGTTGCGAGCAGCCTTATCAAACCAGCCCCTCTGTAAACTTGTCAAGCTCAGAATTGAACCCAGTTAGGTCTCCCCCCGCCGCCACTACTCTTGAGTCTCCTCTCATAAGATCGGGTTTCCATTTCTCCGACCCCCTAAAAACATTGGAGTGACCAGACGCGGTCAGAACAAAGGTCATTCTAGCCCAGTGCCTTGTCCAAGAGAAACTCATCAAGTTTCATTCAGAGCGTCTGGCAGACAGAGGCTAGAAACGCCATCCCTGCCCAGCCTAGCTAAAAACCATTGATGGACCTAACCTCCATGAATGTATCTAGCCCTGTTTTGAATGGTCTTATAGGTTTGGCTTTCCCAACATCCTCTGGCAGGGGGTTCCACAGTTTGAATGTGTGTTGTGTGAACAAATCCTTCCCTGTGTTTGTTCTATACCTGATGCCTATTAATTTCATTGGGTGGCCCCTAGTTCTGTGTTATGAGAAGGAATCAAGAACACTTCCTTATTTTCCTTTTCCACACCGGTCCTGATTTTATAGACCCTTTGTTGTTTCTTTCCCAAGCTGAGACATCCCACTTGTATTCATCTCTCCTCTATGGAAGCTGTTCCATACCCCTCATCATTTTTGTTCCCCTTTTCGGAACTTTTTCCAGTTCCAATGTATCTTTTTTCTTGCCCTGTTAGCTGTGCTCACACTGGAGGAGAGGTCAGCATAGTCAGGCCTGGCAGCCAAGTGCTTTTTCACACCATTGCCTGCTGTAGCTCTGCTGACATAACCTTCAGGTACAGCCCAACTCTGAGAGCCTCATGTCATCCCAGGACTTCAGGGGCTGAGCCTTAAAAAACAACAACAGAGTAGGCTGCTTGTGGTAACATCACAAGAGATGACAACAGTGTGTTGCATTTTCTGCTACATAAAATGGCAACTGGAGTCAGACCTGAGGCCAAGTGTAACCGCTGATTGCGTTACATCATCCCTGCTGTGTCTGATGCAGAAGACACAAGTCGGAGACAGCTCCCAAGTAGGCATTTGCCATCCTTTCACTCAAGCTACAGAGGCTGATGTGTTTAGCTCTTCGATAGCTGGATTCCATGCCAGGGATGACGAACCCTTGAGAGGTTCTGGGGAAGGGGCTGGTGTAAGTGGGGGAAGGGTCCTGCTATTGTGGGGAACTTTCCTGGCTATTGCATGACCCTGGAGGAATCAGACAGGGACAGGATCTGAGTCCTCGTGTTCCCAGTAAGCCGAGCATTTGGGTGGCCACCCAGGAAAGCAGGGGCGGATGAGAGTTTTGCGGGGCCCAGGGCGCAGGGCCTATTGAAGCGCGGGGCCCGGGGCAGCACAATTTCACGCATGCGCCACAGCCACAGCCGACAGATAGTAGTGCGTGCGTGGGGCCTATTGAAGCGCGGGGCCCGGGGCAGCCGCCCCACTCGCCCTGCCCTATATCCACCGCTGCAGGAGCGCTTCAAATGCTGCCCAGCTGGTTAGCAGAGCCTCTCAGCTCTCACATCCACACATGCCACGGTGCACATCACAAAATTTATTCCACACATAGGGTGTGTCTAGACTACAGGGTTTTTTCAAAAAACGTGGCCTTTTTCCAAAAAAAACTGTACCTGCGTCTAGACTGCAGCCGCGTTCTGTCGACAGTAAATCGAAAGAACGCGGCAGTTTTGTCGACGGCGGTAAACCTCATTTTACGAGGAATAATGTCTTTTTTGACAGAGATCTGCCGAAAAAAGGTGTGTGTGGACACGGGGAGACTGTTCTTTTGGAAAAAAAAGGCCTCCAGGAAGAAGCCCTGGTGGACAGTCCATCCTTTACATGCTGAGCACCAATATGGTTCCTGTATGCAGCCTCTTAAAGGCACAGGCACCCAGACAGGCATTGCTGTCAGGAAGCCAGCCAGAGCACCTGTGTAGCCATGTCCCAGCCTCAAGGCCCCCTTGACCCTTCTCAGGACAGTGAGGAGAACCCACCCAGGGGCACCAAAAGGCAGGCACCAGCCTGGTCAGGGCCAGAAATTAAAAACCTCCTGGAGCTCTGGTTCCAGGAAGAATCCCTGCAGGCCCTGCAGTCACGCCACAGGAATGCGGACATATATGGGCACATGGCTCAGGGACTGGCCAAGAAAGGGCATCACCCCTGCACCATGGCCCAAGTGAGGGCCAAGGTGAAAGAACTGTGGCAGGGGTATGCCAAGGCCTGAGACCAGCGCTCCCGCTCCGGGGCAGCCTCACAGAGCTGCCATATTATGCAGACCTGGAGCAGAATCTGGGCGGTGGGGAAGCCCAGACTCCACTGCGTGTGGTGGAGTCCAGGTTACCCCACCATATTGTGGACCAACCTCTGAGGGACGACGACCATGAAGGAGGGACGGGAGAGCTGCACCCAGAGGAGGAAGAGGAGGAAGAGACAGCAGGGACCCTCTCCCAGGAGCCGGTCCTCCAGACCCCAGAGGCCTCCCAGGCGTCCGTGAACATCAGGGAGGGAACATCAGGTGAATGCTTTGAAGATCCTGGGTATGAACACCGCTAGGGACGGAGATTCCATCACCTCCCTAGGTAAACCATTCCAGTTCTTCACCACACTCCTAGTGAAATAGTTTTTCCTAATATCCAACCTAGACCTCTCCCACTGTAACCTGAGACCATTGCTCCTTGTTCTGCCATCCGTCACTACTGTGAACAGCCTCTCTCCATCCTCTTTGGAACCTCCCTTTAGGAAGTTGAAGGCTGCTTGTCAAATCCTCCCTCACTCTTCTCTTCTGCAGACTAAACAAACCCAAATCCTTCAGTCTCTCCTCACAGGTTATGCACTCCGGCCCCCTAATCATTTTGGTCGCCCTCTGCTGGACCCTCTCCAATACGTCCACATCCTTTCTATAGTGGGGGGTTGGACACAGTATTCTAGATGTGGCCTCATCAGAGCTGAATAAAGGAGAATAATCATTGCTCTGGATCTGCTGGCAATGCTCCTCCTAATGCACCCCAATATGGAATTAGCCTTCTTGGCTACAAGGGCACACTGTTGACTCATACCCAGCTTCTCATCCATTGTAATCCCTAGGTCCTTTTCTGCAGAACTGCTACCTAGCCATTCGGTCCCCAGCCTGTAACAATGCTTGGGATTCTTCCATCCCAAGTGCAGGACTGTACACTTGTCCTTGTTGAACCTCATCAGATTTCTTTTGGCCCAATCCTCTAATCTGTCTAGGTCACACTGGACCCTATCCCTGCCCTCCAGCGTATTTACTTCTCCCCTTGGCTTAGTGTCATCCGCAAATTTGCTGTGGTTGCAATCCATCCCCTCATCCAGGTCATTAATAAAGATGTTGAACAAAACTGGTCCAAGAACAGATCCTTGGGGCACTCCGCTAGAAACCGACTGCCAACCAGACATTGAGCTGGTGATCACTACCCGTTGGGCCCGACAGTCTAGCCAGCTTTCTATCCATCTTATAGTCCATTTATCCAATCCATATTCCCTTAACTTGCTGGCAAGAATATTGTGGGAGACCATATCAAAAGCTTTGCTAAAGTCAAGGTATATCACATCCACTGACTTTCCCATATCCACAGAGCCAGTTACCTCATCATAGAAGCTAATTAGATTGGTCAGGCATGACTTGCCCTTTGTGAATCCATGTTGACTATTCCTGATCACTTTCCCCTCTTCCAAGTACTTCAAAATGGATTCCTTGAGGAGCCCCTCCATGATTTTTCCAGGGACTGAAGTAAGGCTGACTGGTCTGTAGTTCCCTGGATTGTCCTCCTTCCCTTTTTTGAAGATAGGTACTACATTTGCCTTTTTCCAATCATCCGAGATCTCTCCCGATCTCCACGAGTTGTCAAAGATAATAGCCAAGGCTCTGCAATGACATTCGCCAACTCACTCAGTACCCTCGGATGCATTAAATCCAGGCCCATGGATTTGTGTATGTTTAGCTTTTCTAAAGTTCCTAACCTGTTCTTTCCCCACCAAGGGCTGTCCACCTCCTTAGTATTACCTTAGTGTTTTGATTGTGTAAGTTATGGTAGATTTATATAGGCAGTTTGGCTGTAACACTCTCTCGCTGGGATCCCTCGAATCGAGTAAGATTTCCCTTTGTGTGCCTACAACTGATGAATGCGTTGATGAGAAGTCAGGCCACTTTTGGCAAGAAACACTCTCTGGCAATTGCTGCACATGGGGTCTCTATCTCCAGCAGCGCCAATATGGGCCTGGGCACGCTCCTCACATCAGGCTCTGATCTTCTTCATGGAGACATTGCTTGATCTCTAAGTGTTGGGCAAAGTGATGGTGGTGCTCCGGGTTCCCCGATCCCTCACCTAGGTGTCAGCATCAATGTCACACTTTACCAAGGTGTTCTTAAGGACGTCCCTGTAGCGCTTCCGCTGCCCACCACGAGACCTCGTCCTGGTCCTCAGCTGAGCACAGAAATTCTGTTTAGGCAAGTGTGTGTCAGGCATCTTGACCACATGACCAGACCATCGTAGCTGCCTGTGGGCAATTATTGCCTTGATGCTGCAGTAATCAGCCTCCTTGAGGGCACTAACATTGGTCCGTCTGTCCTGCCATATAAGGCCCAATATTCTCCTGAGGTACCTTTGGCGGAATTTCTCCAGATCTTTAATATGACATCTATGGGGGTCCAGGCTTCAGCTCCTTATAGCAACATTGGGATGACTACGGCATTGTAGATGCCAGTCTTGGGCTGCATCTTTATGTCACATTCATCAAAGACTCGCTTCCATGAATGTCCATATGATGCACTGGCGCTGGAGATTTGGTGGTGGATTTCATCGTCAATGTCAGCACTGCTGGACAGATTGCTTCTGAGACAGGGGAAGCTGTTGACATTCTCCAGCATTTGGTCGTCGGCCATGGGGGTTGGTTCGGATAATGGTGTGATGGACCCTCCCCTTGCTATGCTTTATGAAATATGGACACAAATATACAAGTCCATAACTCAAAGATGCTTTGGACAAATTGCTTCATGTAACCAACCAATCTTCATGTCTTACTCCACTGGATCTGTTTCTTATTTTGGTGTATGTATCATTCCTGTGTGTAAAATCAGACATATGGAATATGGAATGCTTTATGATTTTTAATGTGTACATGGAAAGCCATCAAGGGTGTTTCTAATGCTGGGCAATTATATGCAAACTAGCCAATTAGCCCGTCATAAGACGGGATTTTCAGGTCTCTCCTCCATGTTGGTCTTCTCTCCTAAGCCTCCGGTCTCTCTCTCTTTCTCTCTCCTCCTCCTATTGCCTCTCTCTCTCTCTCTCTCTCAGCTCTCTTCCGCCTCCTGCCTCTCTCTCTGTCTCTCTCTTTCACTTCTCCTCCCCCTCCTGCCTCTCACTCAGGGGACCGCGGAGCCCAAATGGCCGTTCGGGCTCCGCACTCCCCGTGCTGCATGTGGGGTGTGGAGCCCAAACGGTCGCTTGTGCCACTTGCTCCCACACGGCAGCCTGGCTGAGCGGCACAGAAGTCAGCCGAGCGCCACAGCGGGAAGCGAAGGGGTGCGGGGCGGTGACGTTCACGGCTAGGGGGCAGGGCCTGGAGCCGCTGTCACACCTCACGTCACTGCCCTGCCCCCCTTCGCCTCCCACCATGGCGCTCGGCTGACTTCTGCGCCGCTCAGCCGGGCCGCCGCGGGGGAGCAAGCGGCAGAAGCAAGCGGCAGAAGCGGGGGAGCAAGCGGCAGAAGCGGCAGAAGCGGCCCCGCACTCCCCATGCAGCATGGGCCACTCAGAGGGAACAGCCAGCATTTCGGGCAACAGCGCCCCCCAGAGGGAACAGCCAGCATTTCAGCGTTACAGACTCTCAGACACTGGGCTACTATATATACTAGCTAATTAGCCCGTCATAAGACAGGATTTTCAGGTCTTCTCTCCTGAGCGCTCTCGCTCTCTCTCTTCCTACTGCCTCCCCCTCAGCTCTCCTCTGCCTCCTGCCTCTCTCTCCATCTCTTTCTCTTCTCCCCCTCCTGCCTCTCACTCTCTCTTTCTCTTCTCCTCCTCCTCCTCCCCTCTGTCTCTCCCGGCCCCCCTTCCCCTTCCCCCCCGCTGTGGCGCTTGGCTGAGTGCTGCCTGCTCAGCCGGGCTGCCGCGAGGGAGGGGGCCGGGGCGGTGACGTACACGGCTGGGGTCAGGGCCGTGTACATCACCGCCCTCCCTTCCCCTCCCACCCCGGGGGAGCCCAAACAGCCCCTTGCGCTGCTGGCTCCCCTGGTGGCCCGGCTGAGGGGCGCAGCACTCAGCTGAGTGCCACAGCGGGAGGGGAAGGGGCGATGACGGCCCCGCCCCCTGGCTGTGTACGTCACCGCCCTGCCCCCTTCTCCTCCCTCCGTGGCGGCTCGGCTGAGTGTTGCGTGCTCAGCTGGGCCACCGCGGGGAGGAGGAGCGGGGCAGTGATGTACATGGCCAAGGGGCGGGCTGTCACGCCACCGCCCCCCCCCCCCCGCGGCGGCCCAGCTGAGGGGCGCATCACTCAGTGCCATGGCGGGAGGAGGAAGGGGGGCCGTGACGTACACGGCCCTGCCCCCTGGCCGTGTACATCACCGCCCGGCCCCCCTTCCTGTCCCACTGGGCCCACCTGAGCGGCGCTCAGCTGGGCCGCAGCGGGGAGCAAGCGGCTGCAAGCGGCCCGTGGCTGCATACCCCCCCCCTCGCCAGGTCTGTTTCCCGCCCCCTCCTCCTGTCCAGCCCCACAGCCCCGATCGCCCCCAGCTCTGCTTCCCACCCCTCTTCCTGCCAGCCAGCCCACAGCCCCCAGACACCCCCGCCACCAGCGCTGCTTCCCTCCCCTTCCTCTGGGCCCCCATCCTCCCCTACAGCCCCCAATCA
The DNA here is from genome assembly GCA_019425775.1 of Rafetus swinhoei. Classification (NCBI taxonomy): domain Eukaryota; kingdom Metazoa; phylum Chordata; order Testudines; family Trionychidae; genus Rafetus; species Rafetus swinhoei. The sequence goes on along the minus strand of CM033425.1, from coordinate 2,346,101 downwards.
CCCCCAGCTCTGCTTCCCACCCCCTTCTGGCCAGCCCGCCCCTTCCCCTCCTGCCCCCTCCATGGCGCGCTGCGCTGCTCCCAGCTGAGCGTGCTCCGCCGGGCCAGCGGGAGGCAGCGACAAGCAGCCCTTTGGGGTCCGCATTCCCCACGTGTGGGAGTGCGGACCCCAAAGGCGCTGCCGCCACTTGCTCCCCACTGTGGCCCGGCAGGAGCGCCGCTCAGCTGAGCTGCGCAGTACGCCACGGAGGGAAGGGAAGAGGCGGGGCTGGCCAGAAGGGGGTGGTAAAGAGCTGGGGGTTGTGGGGCTGGAGGAGGGCCCAGAGGAAGAGAGGGAAGCAGCGCTGGCGGGTGGGGGTGTCTGGTGTCCGGGGGGCCGTGGGGCTGGCCAAACGGTCTCGGAGGGAGGGGAAGGGGGGCGGGGCGCTGACGTACATGGCCAGGGGGCATGGCCGTGTACGTCAGCATTACAGACGCACAGACACTGGGCTACTATATATATGATAGCCTTTTGTTCTTAAGTCTTAGCAGTGAATGGGCTGAGGAAGTCACATGTCCACCCCAACTGGAAGGGTGGGATGTAGAAATAGAATTTGCACCCAAAAAGGGAATCTTTAAAAACAATAGGAAGCAAGCAGGCTTGGTCTTTGGACACACCCGCAGGAAGGAACCAAAGACCCCTGGGTGAGGAGCAGCCCTGGTTTGGAAGGCTTAGCTGGAAAAGAAACAGTTTTAGGGTGAGTTTGTAAAGAGTTTGTACTGAGGTTTTAGTGTAGAATTAGCTCAGCATTTTCTGTTATTTTGAGTTTGTAATCTACTTTGCTCTGACAGTTCTCACTTATTACCACTTAGAGACCCATACGCAGGGAGGTGCAAAGGGTGCAAATGAGAACCATGGGGGCCGATTCCGATCGACCAGGGGAAAGCTGGAGTGGCGTGCTGCCCGAGCTTCCCTCCCCCATGCTCTGGCTGGCCGAAGGCTGGGACTGGTTCCCCACCTTCCAAGAGCAAGGTCAAGCCCTGCTCCTGTCCTCACTCCTGGTGGCAGTGGCTGCTGCTCGTCAATAAATAATTAAATAAATAAAAAGACTGGGCGGGTGGAGGAAGGCAGGGGACACGGGCAATGCTGGAGCTGGCGGCAGCGGGAGCCAGCCCTTGGGGCAGCAGAGGGGAGCAGTCAGGCTCCAGGCCTGTAGCAAAGAAGATAGAGCCACTGCTGAAGGTTATGCAGTGACCGGGCTCCTAACTGGGGAGAACAGCCGCCACCTGCCAGCTCAGTGTGGGGAGTTAAAGCATCTCTCCCCCAGGTGGAGCACAGGGCACCATGCCACACCCTTGCAAGGGGACTGTCCCCCCAAAGACAGGCTGGAGCATGGGTAGGCAAGAGGCTGCTAGCAGACCGTTTCCAGCCTGCCAGGCCAGTGGATTTTTTCTCTGCTCTGAATGGCTGGGTGTGAGGAGGGAGATTCTCATGCTGTTCCCGCCCCACTGCAAAATCTTTCTGCTCCCATTGGCCAATCTCTCAGTTTCCGGCCAATAGGAGCTGAGAATTTTTTTCCGGGAGCAGGGGCAATGTGGAAAGCCTTCTCCCTCTTTCCCCGTACCTGCCCCCTCCCCATGCCTGGAGTGGAGCAGCAAACAGCCTGCAGCAGACAGTCTGCCTCAGGTTTCTGCAGGTAAGTGCCTCCCAGACAGAGCCTGCTTCTGGCACCCCAGCCCCTCTCTCCCCTCTGACTTCCTGCCGTAGACCACCACCCAAACCTTCTGTACCCCTTTTCCCCCTTCTCCCAGGTCACAACTCCTGCCCAGACCTTGCACCCCTTTCTAAAGCCCCTCTCCCAGGCCAAAATCTTCTCCTGCACCCATACCCCCACTAAACCCTGCACACCAAGCCCCTGCCCCTCCTTCACCCAAACTCCCTCTTAGATCCCGCACCTTCTTCTGCACCCTAGTCCCCTATCTCAAGTTTCCTTCTGCACCCACCCGCCATCCCAGACTGCACACCCCCTCCACAGAAGTGCAGCCCTAGACCACTTGCCAAAATCTTGGAGTGGCCCCCCCCATTAACAATTATTGCCCACCCCTGACTAATCCCATGCTGAAAATATGGGACCACCGCTCATTTGGGATGGGGGGGAGACACATTCAATTTCCCCTTCTGCTGGAGGAGATGAAAGCATTTCACTTTAGTTGGAGAGTGTCATACTAGAAGGGACCACCAAAGTATCTAGTTCAGGGGTTCTCAGTGTGAGGGGCAGACCTGGCAAAGGAGATTTTTTTCTTTTAAAGAGCTCTAGCTGTCAGCTCTTGTTAACTGGTGCCCCTGCAGAAGCCTGGAAGGTGGACATGAAGGGGAAAGTCAAAGCCCTGCCATTTGGATTCAGACTGTCCTTCTTCCCCATTCTTCTGCCAATCTCTCACCTTGCTGCTATCTCAGGGGCCTGACAGTCGGGCTCAGGCTGCCAGCTTCCTGGGGCAGCAGGAACAGCACAAGGGTAAGGGTGGCAAAGGGGCATTGAGTCTGCTGTGAACTGAAAAGTGACATTGACAAATATCCATGTTCACAATGCCAACCTTATTTCTGTAGTGTTGCTGCTGCTGGGCTGCCTTCAGAGCTGGGTGGCAGCATCTGAGGGGCATAAATGACTACAGACACAAAGGGGGCTCAATCAAATACGATTTAAAACCACTAATCTCATCTAACTTCCTGTATATCACAGAACACCAGCACCCTGGCCCTAAAGCCAGAGTTAGCCCAGAGTACTACGTTTACAGAAGGCTAAACTATTACGTGGGGCAGGCAAACGATAGATGAGACTGAGAAGTACCAGTAGTGCCTGAGACCCTCACAGTGGCAGGGAAATGATCAAAACACCCTGTGTCAAGGCTGTTCCCCACTCTGGCATGATTAATGCAGAAGTGCAGGTCCGCACAAGCACCCCAAAACCTGATCTCTACAGGCTTTGGTACAAAAACTTCCCCCAAAATCCTAATACCCGGACTTTGGAAAATAAAAACCGCTGCCACCACCCAAGTATTTGTAAGAAGAAAAAAAAAACAGGGGAGAGATCACTTGGGAAATTTCAGCCCTAAAGTAAAACCAGGACACAAAAATTAACGAATACCGGTTAATTAAAAAAAAGGTAGCATGATGACAGCCTTCCCCTGGCACTACTGTTACATGTTTCTTGGACTTGTGCTATTAGCACTATCCAACTGACATAACTGATTCCATCGACTAGTCACCGAACGATGAACACTCATCCTCACGGTTTGTTCAACGCTATAAATGATACGTCTCAGAGCCAAAGATTTAAGAAGATCAGCCCTTCACTCAGTGTCTACCAGCTCAATGTCGAAGGTCTATCATGCAGTAAGCCTGACTACCTTGCCAGATCCCTGACAGAACATCATATAGATGTTGTACTTCTCCAGGAAACCCACTGCGAAGAGGAATCTCACCTTAAGATCGCTGGTTATGACCTCATAGCAAGCATTGGTGTAGCTAAACATGGCAGCGCCATCTATGTCAGAAGTGGCATTAAGAATGCAACCAGCATATGTGAAAGGGAATATAAAGAAACAACAGAAGCAGCGTTTGCAACTATCCAGATTGGAGCACTCACTATCACAAACGTACACAAGCCACCTAATTCAGAATGGCCAAACCCAGCACTTCCTAGTCTGACCCACCCAGCACGCTACGGTGGCGACTTCAAAAGCCTCCGTATCGACTGGAGTTAGCTTACCAATGACAGGGCAGACGAACAGCTGACAAATTGGGCATCAGCAGCAGATGTAGCGCTGCTCTTTGATTCCAAACAGCCAGCAACGTTCCTCTCTGCATGTTGGAACACAACTCATAAGGACTACCACTCACTACTAAGGACTACCGCTCGCTACTGCAAAGACTGTGCTTGAGCCATTCCCACATAGTCAACCTTGCCCGACGGGCAGGAGCGGCTTGAGGAGAGCTGCCGGCAACTGGCGCCCTAGGCGGAATGCGCGATCGGCGCCCCCACCTCCATAGCCCTCAATGGCGTGACGTCATCATTGGGCGCCACGTTAAACGTGAAGGACACACAACAAAAAAGTATCCAAACACATTTTGCATCTAAAATTAATTTATTAAACAAAGGAAATATCCATAGTGAATTTAACAGATCAATCCTAGTCGTCATGTTCTTCAAGATGTTAGCACGCTCTCATAACCAGTTTTTTACTGAGAGAAGAGGAAAACAAGTTTTGCTGCTTCGTCAACTCTCGGTTTTGCAAGGTGAATGAACTAATCATTGAATTGAACTAGTTGAATAAACCAAAGTGATAAAAACATTCTCTCTTCACCTGCAGAAAAAGCTACTGCTGATGTAAACACTGGTTCCAGGTGCTTACACAGCAATTTACACTAGTGACCTGGTAGAATTTCTTTAAAAGTTGACAGGACACATGTTCTATTTAAAATTAAATTAAAAATTGTTATGGCCTAAATTTATCATAACCTATTTAAATAACTTATGAATTAAATTTAAAAATTAAAGGTATATTATTTAAAACAAAGCCTATTTAAATGGGATCACAATTCCAATTTTAATAAAGCTCTCCTGCCCCAGACAGGAAGGGACTTGGGGACACGGGCACTGGGAACACCAGAGTTCCCCTTCCTCAGACAAAGGGGGAGGGAGAATCACTTGGATCCCAGGCAGGGGTGAGGTTATCAGGACACAGCACAAGGGGGCTAGGTTCCTGGGCAGGTGTGTGTGTGTGTGTGTGTGGGGGGGGGGTTCAGGGCCCCAAGAGTAGGGGGAGGGAGGACTGTTTAGAGAGCCAGACAGGAGATGGGGAGCCAGGTGGGTGGCAGGGTGGGGGCAGGGGAGAAGAGGAGACGGCGTCCCAGCAGGGTTGCAGTAGGCCAGGAGGTGGGGTGTGGGGTTGCTGGGCAGAGGCCGAGCCAGGAGGAGAAGAGAGGGGAGGTAGCGGGGGTGTCGCGGGACAGTGGGCAGAGGCACACAAGCGGGGCGGGGACAGCCGGGCAAGGGGGTTCACAGACAGGAGTTGCGGGGAGAGAACACAGGTGGGGTGGCCGGCCGGGGGGGTACACAGGCAGGGGCCCATGGGCAGGAGGCAGGGGAGGGGGAATTGCAGGGGGGCACACGAGGGGGGGCATACGGGCGGGAGGGGGCCACACTCACTTGAAGGCGAAGAAGAGGCCGCCAGGCTCGGCATCACCAGCAGCATCCATGGCCGCCCCGCGCCACCCTCCAGGAAGCACCCCAGCAGGGGCCGTGCCGCGGGGCTGCCCACGCAGAGCTCCCAGTGCCCCGGGGCAAAGCGCAGGCTCCGAGCAGCCGGGCGAGGGGCTCCCAGCTTGGGGCAGCCTGGGGCTCCCTGCCTGCTCCTCCTGCGGGCCGGAATGCCGCCCCTGAAAATGTGCCACCCCAAGCATGTGCTTCCTTTGCTGGTGCCTAGAGCCAGCCCTGGATAGAGCCATCTCCCAAAAACTATCTGCGTTTTATGAGACTTATCAAGAAAGCGGCAAAGAAAAATATCCCGTGTGGTTTTCACAAAGAGTATATACCTTGCTGGTTGTCCACTACAGAAGGACTACTAAAGCAATATGAAAAGACCGGTGCTGCTGAGCAAGCCACAGCACTCTTAAAACAGATGGATGAAGAGCGCCTGGAGAGATGGAAGGAAACAGTGGAGGGGCTGAACTTCACACATTCCAGCATGAAAGCATGGGCCCAGCTTCGTCATCTGGGAGCAGCTGTGCCACCAAATCTATGACCACCAGTGGTAACTGCCAACCAAATTGCTTCTCATCTCCTCAGAACATCAAAGATGTCACCAGACAAAGATAGCAGGCAAGAGAGCGAAAGTGAGTACACCCAAAATGTCCAGCAATGCCCAGAATCCAGCGTTTTCTCTGCTCCATACACAGAGGAAGAAATTAAAATAGCATTAGCGGCTTCAAAGAACAAGAAAGCCAATGGTGTGGACGGAATATTCCCTAAGTTTTTTAAGAACTTAGGAACGATGGGGAGGAACTGGCTGGCTGCACTCTTCACGTCTATCCACCAAACAAGCTGCCTCCCTACAGAATGGAAGCAAGCAAAGGTGATTGCAATTCTTAAGAATGGAAAACCACCAGATAGTGCCTCAAGCTACAAACCAATAGCACTCCTTTCCACTACCAGCAAAGTGTTGGAGCGAGCACTGTTGGCTCATTTCTCTGCCACCATAGGGGCTGGGTTATTAAAAGATCAGGATGGTTTTAGGCCAGGCAGAAGTATGTGCAACCAGGTGCTGGCCCTCACAACCACAATTGAAGCTGGCTACCAGGCAAAAATGAAGACTGGCATAGCTCTTGTCCATCTGTCAGCTGCATACGACAGTGTGGCGCAAAGGATTACTATGCAAACTATCAAGGTTGATTCAGTGCCAGCCGACACTTCGGCTATTGACAGCAATGCCTGGCAATCGCCGGTTTCGTGTGCACCTCAATAATAGCATTAGTAGACCCAGAACACTGAATAACGGCCTCCCTCAGGGCTCCATACTGGCACCATCGTTATTTAACATCTATCTTAGTGACATCCCAAAAACTGGCTCTGCAATGTTTATCTGCACAGATGATATCACACTGGCTGCACAATCACAATCTTTCAAAACTGTCAGTCAGATGCTAACAGCCGACCTAGTGACCATATCCACCTACCTACAGAAGTGGCAGCACAAACCGAATCCAGACAAGACTGTGGTCACAGCTTTTCATCTAGACAACCATAATGCCACCGCAAAACTTGATGTTGCTTTCTGTGGGAAAAAGATTGCTTACGAGCCTCATCCCAAATACCTAGGCGTAACACTTGACGGTAGACTCTCCTTAGGGTTTGTTCCGATGCCATCTGGAACAAACAAAGGAGAAACTAAAGCCAAGGATCAATCTTCTAAGAAAACTCGCTGCAACCAGCTGGAGAGCTGGAGCACGCACCTTGAGGACCTCAGCAATAGCCCTGGTGTACTCTGTTGCTGAATATTGCTCTCCTGTGTGGTCAGAAAGTGCCCACACAAAGCTAGTTGACACTCAACTGAATAGCCATGCGAGTGATAATGGGAACTTTAAAGCCCACTGCCGTAGAATGATTACCACCGCTGGCAAACATTGCCCCACCAAGCATTCGTCAACAGGAGCAGGAATACAGACTATATCAACATATCAATCGCAGCAGCCAACCTCTTTCCATCCAGAAATACCTTGATCAGCCACCAACATCGCGTCTAAAATCCCGTACACCTCCCTGGCAATGAGCGAAGGAAGTCATGGCCAATGTCAAGAAACTATGGCGAACTGAATGGCAGCAAGTAGACGTCCCAAACAAACATCTTGTGTCGGATCCCACCTCTGAGCAGAAAGGTTTTGATCTTCCCCGGAGACTGTGGTGTGTCCTAAACTGGCTTAAGACTGGTCAGTGCAGGTGCGGTTATCTACTGCATAAGTGGAATTGTTGCCATCTCCACTTTGTGATTGTGGCAGTCCACAAGCTATGCATCACATTGTTGTGGAATGCCCAACATGAAAATTCACAGGCTCATTGGAGGATATTCACAATCTAACCAGCGACACTGTTTGCTGGCTGGAGAGCTTGGACGTCCAACTTTGACAAACAAATATAGCATTGAACATGACATTCGAAAGAGATTAAAAAAAAGAATCAAACTTATTATAAAAACAAAACCACAGTTACAAGCATAGTTGAAATGGCTAGATGGTAAGTGTTGCATAAAAAAGCCTCTGCCTGAGCTCACTAGATTTATATACGTGGATTTTCTAAAGCTACACCAAACTGTAAGGTCTAAGGTTTTAAACTGCAACTTATTGTGATCCTTGTCAATCTTTGCAATCTGTGTAACTCTCAAACTTACTGTAAACTGCAACTTTGTAATCTTTGTAACATGCAGCCACCTTGCTCGTAACTTTCCCTAAGCTGCATTCTCCCGAGTGAATGGAGAGAGAGTGTGAGTGTGAGTGTGTTTGAAGGAGGCTTGGAACAATGGACCACATGGCAATGAGTCATCACACTATGGGCATGCTCCCTGCTGGATAAAGGGAAGTCTGGGCATGCTCCCTGATGGCAAGGTGAATGAGTCACAGGAGCCATTCAGACACTATTTAAAGAGAAGGAGCACATGTGAGACTCTCTCTTTTTCCTTCCACTGATCCCGAGAAGCTCCCCGCCAGTGTCTTTCCTCCTGACCAGCTTCCCCAGCCATGATGAGCAGACAGACCCTCCAGGATCCACATGCCTTGGCTCCTTCTGCAACCCATATGTCTGTGTAAGTGTGTGATTGCCTGAGGGCAGGAATGAATGGGTGTGAATGAGTGAATGAATGAAGGGGTGTGTGCTTGCTTTCTCCTCTTTAGTTTTACCGAGTGGAAATAAACCCATACTAGTGTAACCCTGGGTGGTCTCCAGTGAGAATATTTTTGGGGTAACAGTAAGAGCCGCCAATTAATATACTCATGGGGAATATCCCCATGGGCCAAAACTTAGTTACAAAAAGAGAAGAAAAACCATTTCTAATAGCACAGACCGCAGATCCAAATTTCCAAACCAGAAAACAATAAAACCTGACAGATTTATTTAGACTTTACCCTACTTACACATTATGAAGAGTCTTTTTTTTGGAGAGAGACATGTCTTCTGTCTCCCTCAGTATCTAGAGAGCAAAACTGGCTCAGAGACAAAGGAGGGAAAACCCCAAAATTCCTTTGTCCCAGTTTGAAATCCCTGTCTGCATTTCTATTGGCTGACTGCTACCTGGATAGGTAGAGGGGACATAGTTAACCCCTTAGCCCCAGGCTACTGGCCATCCCTCATGATTATGACACCCTGTCATAACCAGAAGGGCTTACCAGCCCTGGGGACTAAGGGGTTAACTATATCTCCTGTACCTAGCCAGGTAGTTGGTCAGCCAATAGAAATGCAGCTAGGGATTTCAAACTGGGACAAAGGAATTTTTGGGTTTTCCCTCCTTTGTCTCTGAGCCAGTTTTGCTCTCTAGATACTGAGGGAGACAGAAGACATGTCTCTCTCCAAAAAAAAGACTCTTCATAATGTGTAATTTTAAACTGCGACAAAGGAATTTTTATCTTTTCCCTCCTTTGTCTGGGTCAGAGCAGTTTCTTCCAAGTAACAGGGAGATAGGAAGGTTCGTCTCTCCAAGAAAGATCTCTGATATTTGTAAGTAGGGCAAAGTTTAGATAGCCCATCAGGTTTTATTGTTTTCTGGTTTGGGAATGTGGAATTATCTGAGCCATTTAAAGTGGGTTTTTTTCATCTTTAAAAGTGTTTTCCTTTTGTAACTAAAGTACTGAGCCCAGGGCTTCCCCTGAGTATCTAGATGAATTGGTCTCTCTTTTCCATCTAATCACTATGCTCGCAACGATAGTTTTGTTTTGATAATAAAAGTTTGTTTTCCTTTTTCTAGTTAACCGGTATTGGTTCATTTTTGTGAACTGGAAGGTTTGTCTGTGTGTGTCTGTCTGTCTGGCGAAGGAGTCAGTTACCACAGACTGCAGCTTGTTTTTCTCTTTTCTTTTTCAAGCTCTTTGGGGAAAAGAGCTTGAGGTTTTAAGGAGGAGGTTTCCCAAGTAATCTCTTCCCTGGTTTGCTTGGAATACGTGGGTGACAGCAGAATACCCCAAAGTCTGGGTATTAGAATTTGGGGGTAAGTTTTTGTACCAAAGCCTGTAGAGACCAGGTTTTGGAGTGCTTTTGCGGGCCCCCACTTCTGCATTTGTCGTGCCAGGGCGTCCTCCTGCCCACTCCTCGGCGCCGCGTGGCCTAGCTCTGGGTTTGGAGTCCGGGGCCCAAGTGCAAACTCCGGCCCCGCAAAGTGGAAAGCAGAAGGTAGGGGAGGGGAAAAACTAGGGGAAGGGGGTGGGAGAGGAAGGGGCTTGTGCGGAGGGAGAGGGAGAGAGGAAGGGGCTTGTGCAGTGTGGGAGGGGGAAGAAAGAGGAAGGCACCAAGAGACAGGGTGGAGGAGAGACAAATGCCAGGGGGCCAAGTGCAGACAATGAGGAAAAGGGCAGGAGGGGAGGTGTCCGTGGGAGGGGGGACAGGGTGATGCTGGGAGAGAAGAAGAGAGGGGAAGAGCATTGGGGGCTAGAGGATGGAGGGGGAGGTGCTGGGAGACAGCTTAAAAGAAGGGGTGGGCATGAGAAAGGTGGGGATGGAGCAAGTCATGTGCGAGGGCACAGAGGGGCAGGAGGAACAGGGCAGAGAGTGGTGAGGGGTGGGCATCAGGGAAAAGAGGGCAAAGGGGGCAGGGGCAGTAAGGGAAGGGAGGCACCAGGAGGGTGCAGGGCTAAGGGAAGGTGCAGGTGCCAGGGATTCTGGGGTGAAGCAGAAGGGCAGACACCTGAAGGGGAGGGACCAGCACCAGAGGAGAGAGGCAGGGCAGGTGTGTAGAGGAGGTGTTAGAAGAGGGGATGAGGAGGGGTAGCTCACATGATCAGAGTGGGGCTACTGGAGGAGTGGGCACAGGAGGGAGAGAAGAGCTGGTGGAGGGGGGCAGGTCGCAGGAGGGCTGAGGGCAGTGAGAAGGGCAGGAGTCAGGACAGCAGAGGAGGGTGAGGAGTTGGGGGGCAGCAGGCACCAGGGGAGCTGATGGAGCAAGGGGAGGAGACATGGCAGCAGAGAAAAAAGGTAAAGGTTTATAAAATATTTATTAATAACTTGGGTGCCACAGTGGCACATGCAAACTAGCCACATGAACTCAGTCCAGGTGCACAACACAAAATCCATTCTGCTCATGGGAGGAAACTCTTAGGCTATGTCTACACTGGTGGCTTCTTGTGCAAGAACGTCTTGCGCAAGGGTTCTTGTGCAAGAAGTCTTGCGCAAGAACACGTCCACACTGCCATGTGCAAGCTGTGCTTTTGCGCAAGAGCATCCATGGCAGTGTGGATGCTCTCTTGAGCAAGAAAGCTCCAATGGCCATTTTAGCCATAGGGGTTTCTTGCGCAAGAAATCCCTGCTGAGCATCCACACTGCCCTCTTGCGCAAGAGAGCTTACACCTGTTAGAAAAGAGCGTAGCTCTTGCTCAAGATGCCCTCTCTTACCTCGCCGTACTGTAAATTTCCTTGCGCAAGAGCAGGCAGGCAGTGTGGCTGCTCTGTGGGTTCTTGCGCAAGAACGGCTGTATTTGCGCAAGAAGCCGCGAGTGTAGACATAGCCTTAGAGGGAACACTTCCCCCAGGCTCTCTGCCCCCGAGTTAATGTCACACACATTAGGTTAATGCAATTGCAGGATAGTTGCATGAGGGGGGTTTGGTGGGAACCAAACTAATCCCTGTTGGTAGGAGGATGGTGGGAAAAGTCCTTCAAGAGGGGTGACATGACACCTTTTACTTCTGGTCATGTGTCCATCTTGCCCCGAGCGTGTTACCTCCAGAGGCCTGGTTAACGGGGGTCACAGGGGCATGGTTAACAGAGGTTAGGGGGTGTGGCTAATGGGGCACCACCAAAAATTATACAAATATGCCGTCCCTGCTGGCCCCGGAGGAGGAGTGCGTCAGCTGCCTGCGCCACAGGAGGTGTGAGTTTAGCGCAGGGTTTTCCTGTGCCACGGAAGGGGGTGTGTGTGTGTGTGTGTGTGTGTTGGCGCAGGATTTTTTGTGCTTTTTTTTTTTTTTTTTGGTCAACCAAAATTGCTGTGGGGCCCCATCGAAATTGTTCGAATTGGGCCCCGCACTTCCTAAAGCCGGCCCTGTCTGTGCACATCAGGGTCCCAACTATAGAACAACTGAATACTGGGCCTGATCCTGGGACAAAGGACCTGTCAATCCTAAAGGTGGTAACTGAAATTCATAAGCAATCTTAGCTCAAGCAACAGTAGTCACTTGAGAAATGCAGGCACAATTCTGTAATGGAGCAACAGTGACACTCGGTGGCCACTCATGATAATACAAGTTGCAATTCTGTAATGCGGCAACAATGACACTTGGTGGCCATTTAAGAACATCGAATGGTCCATACTGCATCAGACCAATGTTCCATCTAGACCAGTATCCTGCCTTCCAACAGTAGCCAATGCTAGTGAATAGAACAGAGAATCATCAAGTGATTCCTTTCCTGTCATCCAATTCCAGTCTATGACAAACAGAGGCTAAGGGACACCATTCCTATCCATCCGGACTAATAGCCCATTGATGGACCTACTCCATGAATTTATCTAGTTCTTTTTTGAACCCTGTTTAAGCCCTGGTCTTCACAACATCCTCTGGCAAGGAGTTCCACAGATAGACTGTGCACTGCATGAAGAAAAAACTTCATTTTGTTTGTTTTAAACCTGCTGTCTATTAGTTTCATTTGGTGATCCTGTCAGGGCTGTTCCTTACTCTGGCACTCTGAATGCAGAAGGTGAGGGCCTGCAAGAGACCTAAAAAATACCTTGTCTCTATAGCTCTGGTCATCGACCAGTAGATTCTGATCAACTGGTCAATTGCAGAGGCACGGCCAATTGATTCCAAGGCAGTGTTCCCAGCCCCCCTTTGGTTCCCCCCCCCCCAACAAGGAGCTCGTATTGGCACTACAACTTCCCACAAAAATGGAACTAGCTCTGGCTTCCTGCAGCGTGTGTGTGTGGGGGGGGGGGGGGAGTGTCCTGCAGCTCCATGCCAGATCAGGAACTGGGTCTAGTGCGGAGCCACAGGACTTCCCCCCACACCGCAGGAAGAAAGGAAGGCAGGCAGTATGGGGAAGGAAGGGAAGACAAAAAGCACATGCTCCTCCCCTGCCCACAATAGCATACGCTTTCTTGTCTTCCCTTCTTTCCGTGCTCTGAAAGGGGTGGTGGGGGTGGTGTTTAAGATGGCAGCACAGGATCCAGAGCAGCTGGATTTTTAAAAGGAGATGCACGTGTAGTTCTTCCAGCACTGCCCACATATCCTACCGCAGAGATCCTTGTCCCTGGAGACACCCAGGTACCTGCCAAGCTGCCCCTGCTCCCTCTCCCGACCCCCTCTCCCCTGACCAGACCCCCACCAGCACCCTAGCCCCAGGCCAGATCCCCACCAGCACCCTGCACCTTCCCCTTGCCAGACCTCAACCAGCACCCTAGTCCCAAGCCAGATCCCCACCAGCACCCTGCTGCTGCTCCCTGGTCAGACACCAACTCGCACCCTGCTCCTGTTCCCTCACCCTGGCCAGACTCCCACCAGCACCCTAGCCCCAGGACAGACCCCCAACAGCACCCTGGTCCTAGGCCAGACCCCCACCTGCACCCCGCTGCTGCTCCCTGGCCAGACACCTACCAGCATCCTGTTCCTGCCCCCTCCCTCCTGGCCAGACACCTACCCCCAGCTTGGTCCTGTATCCTACTTTCCACCCAGATTCTGCATCCCCGTCCCTATCCCACTCACTGGCAGCTCTGTCCCACACACTGGATCCCTCATTTTGGCCCCACCGCAGAGCACAGAGGGGCCCACAAAATTCACTAAACCTGGAACCCCAGAACAGTTAATCAGGCCTGAGGCCTTGAACTTCAGTCCTACCTATCCTTCACCTCCTCCCATGCCAGGGGAGTGAGATGTCTCAGTTGGGCCACATCAGTGAGGCTGGGGGGAGTTTGGAGGGGTTGGTTTTTTTGCATCTCACTCCCCAACTGATTTTTCTGTGGTACGGTGGCTCCGTCCCAAAACAGGTTCCCTGCCCCTCCCATAAATAAAGACAATGCTGAAACATTTTGTGTTTGACATCAATTTTATATAAAATATTAAGCCTGGCCAACAAGCCCCCAGTTGGGACCAAGCCCACATCTGGTGGCAGCATCATAACACTCCTGCATGCCCCCCCACAGACTTCAACCCTGAGCCCGTCATACACCTGAACCCCCTGCCCTGAGCCCCTCACATCCCCAGTCTTCTGCCAAAACACTCCTGCACCATCCACACACTGCAAACCTGTGCCCTGAGCCCATCATATTCCCAAACCCCCCCGCCCTGAGCCCCCATACATCCCAACCCAAACTCCTGCACCCTCTTCCCCAGCCTGTAGCTCTCTCCCTGAGCCAGCAGCCCCTTCTCTGCCTCCTCCTGCACCCAAATTCCCTCCCAGAGCTTGCATCTCTCATTCCTTCCTGCACCCAAATTCCTCATTCCCACCCCAGAGCCCACACCTCCTGTTTCAACCCAGTGAAAGTGGTTAAGGGCTGGGGACAGCAAATGATGGAGAAAAGGGGAATGGAGAGGGTGGGGCCTCCAGGAGAGGTGCGGTCTTGGGGAATGGATGGGGTAGATCTTGGCTTACCCTGATATTTAAAAAGTAATCTTGGGTATAAAAAGTTTGGAGACCACTGCTCTATAGGCTTCTACTTAAAAGCTCCTCAAGGTCACAGATCCCCTGGCCTTGGGAGGTAGCTGACACCACCAAGTGAAACGAAAGAAACACCTTTCTTCTTGAACCCAGGAAGAAAGCACTTGGGCTTCTTCCAGAGGGGTACCCCCAAGCTTTTTCCACAAGAGAGTTTAGAAAAAAACCCAACAAACTGCAGTCTCTGGTAGCTGACCTCAGTCCTAGGCTGCATCCACAGATCTCCTGTTACCTTCCAGGACACAAGAATCAAATCATCATCTTAAAAAAGGTGGTTTTTATTAACAAAACAAAAAGATATACTTGATCAAGCATACTTGGTTGCTAAGTGTTACAGAGCAACTAAGAAAGAACAGACCAAAACCACAAAGAACCATGGCTCTTTGTAGCTTAAATGCTGAGTGGGAGGTGGGGTGGAGTCATGGATTCACACCAAGAAGTTTAACCAAACAAAAAATACCCTGATCATGACTAAATACACATTTTCCCTTATTTACTCACGATTCCTTCATGGTTCAGTCCACTTCCATGCCCCTGAATTCCTTGGAGGCATGGTGGTCCTGTCTAGGTTTAAATCATTCTGTCTCCCAACTCCTGGCTTAACACACACACACACACACACACACACACAAGGTATCTATATACAATTCAAATTTCAGCACTGTGTCCCATTGGTTCTTCTGGCTTTTTGCCAACACCCCCACTAACTCCTTGAGTTTAACTCGTTAGTCACCAGGTGTTGAGCAGCACTCCTCCTAGCCATTACAGACCCCTAGTTCCTATGTTATGGGAACAAGTACATCACTTTTCCTTATTCACTTGTTCTACACCAGTCATGATTTTATTCCCCCCGCCCCCTCACCGAGGTCATGATAGTCTCCTCTTCGCTCATTTGAAAAGTCCCAGCTTTTTTAATCTCTCTTGATATGGGACCTGTTCCAAACCCTAATCATTTTTGTTGCCATTTTCTGAACCTTTTCTAATGCCAATGTATCTTTTTTGAGATGAGGCAACCACATCTGTATGCAGTGTTCAAGATATGGGCATCCCATGGATTTCTATAGAGGCAATAAGATATTCTCTGTCTTATTCTCTATCCCTTTTTAATGATTCCTAACACTCGGTTTGCTTTTTTGACTGCTGCTGCACATTGAAAGGATGTGTTCAGAAAACTATTCACAGTGACTCAAGATCTCTCTCGAGTGGTGATAACTAAATGAATCCCCATCATTTCATTTTATTTTTTCCAATGTGCATTACTCCATGCCATTTTGTTGCCCAATCAAGTAATTTTGTGAGTTCCTTAAGAACAAAGCAGGCAGTGAAGAGCTTCTAAACCAGTGGTCTCCAACCTTTTTAAGCACGAGATCACTTTTTGAATTTAAGTGCAATCCAAGATCTACATCAAATATAAATACCTTTGCCCAGTTCCTTCCTACCCCTTCTCCAAGGCCCCACCCCTGCTCACTCCATCCTCCCTCTCTTGCCCATCCTCACTCACTTTCATCAGGCTGGGGCAGAGGGTTGGGGGTGCAGGCTCTGGTCTTGGATTAAGGGATTTGGAGTGTGAGGTACTCTGAGCTGCTCTTGGGGCAGACAGTTGGATGTAGGAGGGGGTTCTAGGTGCAGGCTCTGGGAGGATATTTGGTTGCAGGGGTGCTCAGAGCTAGGATAAGGGCTTGGGGCGCATGAGGAGGTTCATGACTGGGGTAGGAGTTTGGGATGTGGGCTCCATCTGGGCACTGCTGGTGGCTCCTGGGTGGTGGTGGTGCAGTGGGGCTAAGGCAGGCTCACCCATGCCCTGGCCCTGAACCACTCCCTAAAGTAGCCAGCAAACTCCATACCTGATCTTGTTGTGCCTCCTCTCTGCTCTGTGGAGAAAGGATACAGAATGGGAGAGGGGGCACCCTGACATCAGCACCCCTCTTTTCCCTCCCCTGCCCTGCACAGAAAGCAGGAGACGCCCAGGGGGGAGGGGCAGGAGTTGCGCAGCAGTGGGGGTGAGGGGCAGCTGAAGTGTAGACACTTGATAGCCTCTTGGCCAAACCAGTCAGAATCACCTGTCAGGGGCTCCAAGATCTACCAGTAGATCCCAATCTACTGGTTGATGACCACTGTTCTAAACTATCTTGAACAGTTTAGTATAATCTGCAAATTTTGCCACCTCACTGTTTACCACTTTCTCCAGATCATTTATAAATCAGTTATATAGTATTTGTAGTAAGATGAGGGCCTGAAACAAAAGTCCATGTAGCACAAGCCTGAGGCTTAGCTAACAATGGACATAGCTTAACTTGACTAATATAAAGCAAAGCTGTGAGTAAGAGGCAGGCCTCTGCTCACAGAACTTGGCACGAACAGGGCTGAGTGCGCAAAATACTAACTGGTAATAGGCCCAGGTGTAGACCAGTAATTGGTACTGGTCATAACTGGAAAGCACATTCCAAAAGGAAGGTACCACCACCTCATTAAGAAAGACCTCAAGAGACACACTCCCCACAGATACTGACCCAGGTCCAGGAAAGGGTCTAAAATGACAGCATGATGGGTAGAGATGTTCTAATCAAACCACAAGGTGCAGGGCGATGGGTGGTATCTAAGTAGTGTCAGAGGGTGGTAACCTGACAATGTCAGAGGGTGATAACCTGACATGTCAGGAGTGATGTGTAACTTGTTTGTACCTGTATATAAAGTGTTGTCGTGGAGGGGGCAGTCTTTGTCCAGCCTAGGGGGCAATGGGACCTCCCACTGACTGAGCTGAGTCCATTGTTATGGGTCCATTGTTATATGTAGTGGTACAGTAGAGTCCACCTACAACTATTACTGCACTTTGCTTAACAATAACCTGGCCAGGCACCTTTCAGCCTTATCTGATTTATGGTCTTTGGAGGCTCTCTCAGAGCCTGCTGTGTTGACTAATTGCTCAGGTCAACACGGTGCACACAATTGAGCTCACACGCAGCCTTCTGGTGACAAAGCAAGAGACCTATTAGGACAGCACCCAGTAAATCCTGACCTACTACAGGACTGACTGGTCCCAGGATGGATCCTTGGGGGGACACCACTAGTTACTTCTCTCCATTCTGAAAACTGACCATTTATTCCTACCCTTCGTTTTGAGTCTTTTAACCAATTGTCAGTCCATGAGAGGACCTTCTGTCTTACCCCATGACAACCCGCGGTAATACCCGAACAATTCTCTAATAGAGCAACAGTGACACTGGGCGGTGTCTCAGGGTAATGCACACAGCAGTTCCCTGGGGGACAAGAGCGATACTGCATGGCCACTCTCGGTGTCGTACAAAGCATTTCTATCCTCAAGAGACAGAGAGCCATGGAGACTAGTTGGACGAATGCACAGATCAGCTCCTCCTTGGAGCAGCAGTGACAGCAGGTAGCCAGCGAGAGGAATGCACACTGTATTTCGATAAAGGAGCAGTGTGATTACATCCGTCAGAGTAACGCACAAAGTATTTCTGCCACAGTGCTGCAGTGACACCCGGTGATCAGTGTGGGTAAAACATAGATTGTGTATTATCCTACTGGGGATGGGGAGTCATTGCTGTGCCAACAGAATCACAGAACCACCTGCCCTAGAGGAACTGTGACGGGCCACGGCCAATAGGGCAGCGCTAGTCCCTTCCTCATGGAGGGCCACGCTGAGGTGGCAGAAACCGAAAATCGTGGCAGCCGCATTTCCAATCCCCTTCCCCCAACTTCCTGCTCCCCTCTGTGGCGCTTCCTTAGTGAAGTGTAAATCCTGCCTCCTCCCCTCAGGGGCTCTGACTTCCAGCCTCTGTCCTGGTGAGAGGCCAGAGTCAGGCAGGTCAGGACAGCTGCTGCGCCAGGCGGTGCAATGATGCAGGCAGGCCCAATGCTCCCCCACATTGTCCTTGTGCTGATTGTGGTCCTGAGACCGTGGCTCCTCTTCACTTCCCTGCCACCTTTCAACTGCCCACAGAATGTCCAAGCCACCCAGGTGGCTGTTTGGGGCCAGCCCAGCCCTTGGGGAGCAGTGACCGCAATGGGTTAGGACCCGGGCGTCCTCGCCCCGGAGCAGGTCAGTCTGGAGTGCTGTGCGGAGCCCTGGACCATCCACATGTCCTGGGTGGTGCAACCCAGTGAGTGGAGACAAAGGTCGAAGGCTGCTCTCAGACCCCTGATCGTACCCTGCTGAATGTGGCCTGCTTCTGACAGGAGCTCTAGAGTGGCCTGGCCAGGGGCGCTCCCCCAGTGATGTAAAAGGAGGACACTTGAGGACTGAGCATCTCTTAGAGTCAAGTTGCTCTCTGCAAAGTTACCGAATTCAGGAGGACTCCGTAGCACCTGACACTTCACAGAGGACTCCCCCAGCTTACCCGGTTACACACAGAGGCCTTTTCTGATGGGTTTGATCCCCCTCCTGGGATGCCACCTGCTTTGCTGGGATTTCACTGAGTCTACTTGCTCCGCTAGCCTGGGCTGCCTCTCCTCATTTTGCTGAATTAGGCTCGCTGGCCTCTGGAAGCCCACACAGGCAGGGAGGGATGCGCCGGGGGAGAAACACAGAGTCTGCAAACTGCTCCCTACAGTAAGCCTGAGCTAGGTAATTGCCCAGTGCTCAAGTGCAGTTCCCCTCTGGAAAGTACACCCAAATTAATATGGTCTGACGCAGGAGAGAAATCACTGCAAGGCAAGCACATACATTTGCCCACCCCATCAACGAGGAGGAACGTATGCTCAACTTTTTACTTCCTCTTCCACCATCAGAAATTACCTTTTACAGTTATTATTAAATCCAGTTTGTGTAGATTCTAGTAAACTTGTGTTTGTTAAAGTGACTGCAAACAGCAGCAAACAAACCAAACCATGCATGCTATGTTTATGCACTTAGTAAACTGCCTGTTCCATTTACTTGGTATTCAGGTTGTCAGATCTTACAGCGATAGGATTCAAGAAGTAATTTCTAATCCTAAACCTTGTTCAGCAGCTGCAGATTCTCTGTAGCGTGCAGATCCAGTTACTTCTCTTTACTGAGAAATGGACACAACCAAAGATGAAAGGCTGCAGCAATCGACCCACGAGGAATTGATTGAGTAGATCTAGTAAAGACCTGCTAGATCGACCCCGGAACACACTCCTGTAGTGTGAGCCATAGGTGGGCCTGCAGGGGTCAAACTTATGCTCCTCTAGGCCAGCCTTGAGGACTGCTAGTAAAAACACCAGGTGTTCTTTATCAGACGGCTTCACCAACCAAAACTCCCCTTGCTTGCTAGCTAAGAACCTCGTATGGGATAAATAACATGATCTCTGCTCTCAACCCCATGAGAACATTGAGAGTGGCATTGGGCCAACTCGTGCACACTTGGTAAACAGCTAAAGTATAAGATCACTGGGAGTCCCGCCCCTCTGGGAGTCTCACCAGGGACCTTGACCTCGAAGGGTGCCCTGGGTCCCCCAGCTGGAGCCACGTCCACTGCAGCCCGGTGTGAGGTGATGGGAATGGGACTCCCTGCAGACCTGAAGGGCATAAGAATTTCCAAGTGCCTGTTGCTCACTTTGAGCATAGGCAAAGCAATGCATATCTGTTGTACGACTTTGCATTAGCTGTGTAATTATGTGGATTACTTTGCAGTGCTCCCCCAGCACAAAGAGCTCGAGGTGAGTCAATGGAAGAATCTTTGTGTAAGTCAAGTACTGAGGGAGGACAGTGAATTTCCATGTGCTCTCACTCTGCATATCACTATCTGGCTTCCATCCCTAGCAATGGGCTCAGGGCAGCAGCTCCTTCTTTACTCTCTGCCACAGGTCGGCCATTTTTTTCCATCCGCCCAATCCCTTTAGGGACAGAAAAGACAATGAGAGAAAACCTGGAAGGGAGGCCACCACTCATGGTTGAAACACAGACACACACAGATGCATCGCCTGGCTGCTGCTCACTGGAGAGTCCTTCTTTATTCCTCTCCAGCCTATCCAGGGCCTAAAACGCTGACCATGGAGGAGAAACTACAGTCCTCCCCCTCCCACAGCACCCTCAGCCCACAACACCCTCACCCTACCCAGAATGCTCTGGGCCTCTGAGGGAAGTGAGGATTATTCAAAGGCACCATAATAGATGCCCAACTTAAATGTATACCCCAAATTAAAAAACACAGTAAAGAACTCAAAGAGAGCCACCATGGCTTAACAACCAAGTAAAAGAAGCAGTGAGAGATAAAAAGGCATCTTTTAAAAAGTGGAAGTCAAATTCTAGTTAGGAAAATAGAAAGGAGCATATACACTGCCAAATTAAGTGTAAAAATGTAATGAGGCGTTTGAAGAACAGCTAGCCAAAAACTCAAAGACTATGTCTACACTGCAGTCCTTTTGAGCAAGAACAGCCGTTCTTGCACAAAAACTTGCAGAGCGTCTATACTGCACACGCGTTCTTGCGCAAGTAAATTTACAGTAAAACATCAGAAAAGAGGGCTTTTTGCGCAAGAGTTATTCCTCTCCCCACGAGGAATAAGCCCTCTTGCGCAAGAGCTCTTGCCCAAGAAGGCACTGTGGACAGGCAACGGGTTTCTTGCGCAAGAAACCCCTATGGTTAAAATGGCCATCAGAGCTTTCTTGCGCAAGAGAGCGTCCACACAGCCATGGATGCTCCTGTGCAAAAGCACATCTCTTGCGCAAAAGCATATGGCAGTGTGGATGCGCTCTTGCGCAAAACAGTTCTTGCACAAAAAGCTTGCACTGTAGACGTAGCCAAAAGGTATAACAAAATGTTTTTTAAGTATGTCAGAAGCAGAAAGCATGCTAAACAGTCAGTGTGGCTCCTGGACGATCGAGATACAAAAGGAGCACTTGATCGTCTTTAAGTCATTGCGGAGAAACTAAATGAATTCTTTGCTTCAGTCTTCACTGCTGAGGATGTTAGGGAGATTCCCAAACCTGAGCCGTCCTTTGTAGGTGACAAATCTGAGGAATTGTCATAGACTGACGTGTCATTAGAGGAGGTTTTTGAACTAATTGATAAACTTAACAGTAACAAGCTACCGGGACCAGATGGCATTCACCCAAGAGTTCTAAAAAACACAAATGTGAAATTGCGGAACTATTAATGATGGTTTGTAACCTATCCTTTAAAACAGCTTCTATACCCAATGACTGGAAGATAGCTAATGTAATGCCAATATTTAAAAAGGGCTCTAGAGGCAATCCCAGGAATGACAGACCAGTAAGTCTAATGTCAGTACCGGGCAAATTAGTTGAAACAATAGTAAAGAATAAAACTGTCAGACACGTAGAAGAACATAATTTGTTGGGCAAAAGTCAACATGGTTTCTGCAAAGGAAAATCATGTCTTTCTAATCTATTAGAGTTCTTTGAAGGGGTCAACAAATATATGGACAAGGGGGATCCAGTAGACATAGTGTACTTAGATTTCCAGAAAGCCTTTGACAAGATCCCTCACCAAAGGCTCTTACGTAAATTAAGTAGTCATGGGATAAGAGGGAAGATCCTTTCATGGATTGAGAACTGGTTAAAAGACAGGAAACAAAGGGTAGGAAAAAATGGTAAACTGTCAGAATGGAGAGGGGTAACTAGCGGTGTTCCCCAAGGGTCAGTCCTAGGACCAATCCTATTCAACTTATTCATAAATGATCTAGAGAAAGGGGTAAACAGTGAGGTGGAAAAGTTTGCGGATGACACTAAACTGCTCAAGGTAGTTAAGACCAAAGCACACTGTGAAGAACTTCAAAAAGACCTCACAAAACTAAGTGATTGGGCAACAAAATGGCAAATGAAATTTAATGTGGATAAATGTAAAGTAATGCACATTGGAAAAAATAACCCCAACTATATGTACAAGATGATGGGGGCTAATTTAACTACAACTAGTCAGGAAAGAGATCTTGGAGTCATTGTGGATCGTTCTCTAAAGATGTCCACGCACTGTGCAGTGGCAGTCAAAAAAGCAAACAGGATGTTAGGAATCTTTTAAAAAGGGATAGAGAATAAAACAGAGAATATCTTGTTGCCCTTATATAAATCCATGATACGCCCACATCTTGAATACTGTGTACAGATGTGGTCTCCTCATCTCAAAAAGATATAGTGGCCTTAGAAAAAGTTCAGAGAAGGGCAACTGAAATGATGAGGGGTTTGGAACGGGTCCCATATGAAGAGAGATTAAAGAGACTGGGACTTTTCAGCTTGCAAAAGAGGAGACTAAAAGGGGATAGAATAGAGGTCTATAAAATCATGAATGGTGTGGAGAAAGTGAATAAGTTCTTTACTTGTTCCCATAATATAAGAACTAGGGGCCACCAAATGAAATTAAGGGGCAGCAGGTTTAAAATAAATAAAAGGAAGTTCTTCACATGGTGCACAGTCAACCTGTGGAACTCCTTGCCTGAGGAGGTTGTGAAGGCTAGGACTATAACAGGGTTTAAAAGAGAACTAGATAAATTCATGGAGGTAAGTCCATCAACGCCTATTAGCCAGGATGGGTAAGGAATGGTGTCCCTAGCCTGTTTGTCAGAGGGTGGAGATGGATGGCAGGAGAGAGGTGGCTTGATCACTACCTGTTAGGTTCACTCCCTTTAGGGTACCTGGCATTGGCCACTGTCGGCAGACAGGACACTGGGCTGGATGGACCTTTGGTCCGACCCAGTCTGGCCGTTCTTACGTTCTTATGTTCTCCTGTCTAAGGCTCAATGTGATGACCCGTGACTCAAAACCAGAGATGCGGTGGGTGGGACTGCAAACTACAGAGCATCTCTCTCGGTGAAGGAGGGCGACCTGCGTGCAGCTAGTCATGGGGAGGAAAGGACAATCCCAGACAATGCCCAGCCGCAGGCAGAGCTCTGCCTTCCCCAGGACCCGTCCCATAGAAATCACAGGCACCTGCTCGCAAGGAGGCGCCTCACTGCACAGACACTAGCTAAACAGAATTTCACAGAACTCGCACCAGCTCCTGCACCGTCACCAGAGCACTCCTCAGCCAAGTGGGACGTGCACATGGCTCAGGCTCATTTCCTGTAGATGCTCCTCCTCCAGCTGGGGCTCCAGAGCAGCTCCACGGACCTGTAGCAGCCTCGCAAGAACAGCCGCTAACCCACGGAAGAACCATCGCTGACAATCATGCTACAGCCGCACCGGCCTTTCCAACGCCTGCCGCCCTCCCCAACCCTTCCACAACACGGCCATTCCAGCATGAGACACGGACTGGACACCAATGGGTCAATTGGACGTAAATCCCCCCTGACATGGGGACACCCATCTCATCCCACTCATCCTCCATGCACTAGAGTCCAAGCCAGAGAGATGCACAAACACCACCCACCCCACTTCTTGGGGAGCGAAACAACACCAGGAGAGGCCCTAAGACAGAGCATACGCAGTGTGTTGGCCACCACCAGAAAGAGAAGAGAGGGAGAGAGACAAACATAGGTGGAAGGCAGGCAACTCCCCACCTGGAACACTGCTCCTGGAGCCACATGCTAACAAAGACCCACCATCCTGAGCAGGGAAGAGAGCAGCACTTAAAATTCTGGACCTCAGCTCCCTAGTAACCACTGACGCTATTCAGCAACCTCTGCTCTCAAACCCCGCCCTAGGCACAGTGAAGTCTCTAACTACAGCCAAGTGAGCTGCAGGCAGAGCCCTCACCAACCAGACACTTACTCAGTGACAGTGGCAGCTGCTCCAAACCCAGCTGGATGGATCCTGCCTCACATTGATCACGTTCACGGGCTAGCAACTCTCATTCGTATTCCATCCTATGATGGGAACAGACTCTGACAAACGACTTGCTACTAAACCTAGAATACAGAGGAGGGGCAGAAAGTAAGCATCTCAAATGGCACTGTCCTGTATCCTCTTTCCTCGCATTTAACACGTCACAGGCACTGACACCACCTCCCATTAGCAGAGCAGGACTACAACTAGAATTGAGCCCTTTGCACGTACATGCAATATAGTCACTTTGCAAAGCAGACTATTGTCCGTGCCCTCGATTCAATTCCAGAGAGCACTGTGCTGAAAGGGGTAGCGACACCGTGTGAAAAATCCTAGAGCGAGTACAGACGAACAATTCAAAAACAAATATTTTGCTCTCAGCCAGTTACAAGGAAGGCACATATGAAGAATTCTTAGCTGTCACCTTAGAAGGATGTCCAGGCTGCTTTCAGCCTCTTCTGCCAGCTTCTCCTCTGGCCATGGTTCCTGAATTCCCTCCTCTGCAAGCGCAGCAGAAAAACCCCAGCATAAACTACACTACACTAAGGTCTATTGCTCTGGGAACTCTTCCCCTGCGAAGGGGTGTTCGCAGCACCCCTTCCCTCCTATATCAGGCCCACTACAAGAACAATGTCTGAGTCAATCATGACACAGCTCCACCCTTGCATGCTCTGCCTTGAACGACTGGCATACCTGCAACATTCCCGTTGGCTCCCGAGACCTCACCGGTTAGGATACTCACCTACAATGCCAGCAAACATCCTGTAGAAAGAGACAGAAGAAGCAGAGGAAAGAAAAAAAAAAAAGGACACACGCAGAAAAAGACAGAGAGAACGTATTGTCCTCGCTTCGATCATGCTCCCGACCTCGCTCTTCTTGATATCTTTCCATCCTTTAACGGGATGACACTAAGGCGGTTGACCTCATGGGGGGAAAACAAACAAGTTTGTGTCTCAGCACACAAGGACACCTCATCGCTTTTTCTTGCAATGAATGCACCGCAGCCTCCCACCACCGGCACCCCCCACCCGCTCCCACTGAAGGAATACAACTACAAAAGAACCAGTTGACGCTATTTCCAAAACAGTGACCCTGCAGAGATGACTATGGTCCCTTCACCAGCCCCCAAACCACCAGGCTTCCTCCTCGAGCCAAGCGTCTGCTGGGAAGGACAACGTGTTCCAGAGAAACCGGCATCCCTGACAAACGGAAGCCCTGTTTCTCCCACGACCAAGGCAGCACCTCGGGAACCTCCGCTCGGACTCGCTGTCTAAGCAAACGTGACTTCCCTTCCTAGAACCGAGTGGGCCGTAAACCGAGAGATTTCCAGACCCGACACTTATCTCCATGACAGAGATGGCTGCTCCGCTCACAGCAGGATGGTTCTCGCCTCTCGCTTCGAGCAAGCTCCTGAGCTCGCTGTTCTCGTTTTCGTTCCATCCCCGGACGGGAGGACACCGGGACGGTTCACTTCTTATCGCTTCCTACCGTACCCAGCAAAGGGGGAAAAACAAACAAACAACCTACATTTCAGTCCGCAAGGACGCGGCGTCGCTTCCCCTCCCCTATAACGCACCGCAGCCTCCCACCATCGGCCACCCCCTCCCGCTGCCACTGCAGGAACACCGAGAGAAAGGATGCCTCGATTCTCTATCCACACTTTCTTGAACCGACTACTGCCCCCTTCACCAGTCCCCAAGCCACCAGGCTCCGTGCCCCAGCAGGACGCTCTCTGCCTCAGAAGAAACCTCCTGCCAGGACGGTGGAAGATTTCAAAGCACGCATCTCTTACTCGCACAGAGCCATGGGAAGGCCGAACACTGACGACCCTTCATGTGTCCTGAGAATCACGTCCAGGCAGCTCAAGTCCATCTCGGACGGTTTCTTCTCTGGCCATGGCCCCGCATTGATTTCTCTGCAAGCGCGGCAGAAAAAGCCCAGCGTGAGCTCTCACTCACTAACGTCCGTGGCTGCGGGAATTCTATCCTTCAGCCCTTTCCCCCTCTCCCCTCTGTATCGGGCCCGCTACAAGAACCCTGAGTCAGTCAGCAATGACACACCACCGCTCTCCCTTGCTCTAACTTGCGCGACTGGCGTACCTGCATAATTCACGTTGCCTCATGAGACCTTAACCCGTGGAGATGCTCACCTGGAATGGCTCTTGCCTTGCATTAATTTTGCTCATAGTCTCATTTTCTCTCTCTCTTCATCACAGAACTGGAGGAGACTCCAACAGTTGACTTTTTCTCCTGGTTCTGAATCCAGCACTTTAGTACAAGTGAACACGTTGGCATCTCAGTCCGTAATGTCGCGTAACCTCTTCTCACATATAAAGTATGCCTCTGGCTTCTACCCTCCCCCTCCGCCTCTCACTGGCACTGCAGAAATACCAGTAGAGAAGAGCGCTTTGAGCCGACATCCAAATAGTCTCTTTACAGAGCAGACCAAGCAGAATTCTTCATACCCAAAAGGAAGCTCATGGCTTCCGATGAAACTGACTGCCAGTTGTCCCCTACTTTTTTGGAGGCTCCCAAAACCACATCTGTGGAGATGCTCACTCAGCAGACCTGCCCATGTCCTGTGGAGGGAGACAGCAGGACTGCGAAGAATAGAGTCTCAAAGGGGCTGATCAGTGGAGAAGTTCATTTCCTATTTTGGTCTCTACATAAGTATGACTGTCTTGAATATATGGTATTGCGGGCTGCACTGTGGAGGGGAGAGGTCTAAGGATCCCAGGGGCACTGAGAGTTTGGGGGATTTAGAGGCCCCAGAGATGAATAGCAGCATGGAGGAGTGTTTGAGGGCCCCAGGTTGGCAGGCAAAGCCAACTCAGCAAGTTCATGGGGAACAATAATTGGAATTGGGGAAAGCTGGGGGTTAAGAGATCCCATGAATGGAGGGATAACCGGTCGGGGAGCAGATTAGGGAAGGATATGGCAGGCTGGCAGTGTTAGGAAGGAGGAGGACTGAGGGGGTAGGAGTACAACTTGAGGGTGCGAAAGAAGGAATAAGAGAGGCTGACAGGTCCCAGACCTGGCGAGATAGGGGTGTGCGAGGAGGGTGTGTGGGTTAGGAAGGAAGGAAGGAATAAGGGAGGCTGGTAGGTCGCAGACCTGGTGAGATAGGGGTGTGCAGCTTGGGAAGGAAGGAAAAAGGGAGGCTGAAAAGTTGCAGGCCTGGCAAGATAGGGGTGTGTGAGGAGGGTGTGTGGGTTGGGAAGGAAGCCAACAGGGAGCTGAGAGGTCCCATGTATGGGGGATGGGAAGGAATAGGGCACAGGTCAGGGTGAGCTGGGGGCTGTTGTAAGGAGCAAAATGGGGGACTGATAGACCCCATGAATGGAGAAATGGGCTAGGGGGTACATGTTGGTTTGGGTGTTGTGGAGAGGAAGGAAACTGAGGGACCCGAAGGATAAAAATATGGTTGGGGCGAGGGAGGGCACTCATGGGGGTAAGATTGGCCTGGGGGTGTTGTAATGGACTGGGGAAGTAAGGGAAGGGAGGTGCAGGTTCAGCTGCAGTGCAGATAATGGGGGGGCAGGTTGGGCTGAGGTAGAAGGAGTGGGGTGCTGTTGGACTGGGGTGATGGATTGGGGGTGGGGTGAAAGGGGGTGTGGGTTGGGCTGATGGTGTTGAATGGACTGGGGGCAGAGGAAGGGGGTGCAGATTGGGCTAGGGGTGCAGGTTGGACCGGGCAGTGGGAGAATGGGGGTGTACATTGGACTAGGGGTATTGAATGGACTGGAGAGTGAGAAGAATGGGGGCACAGGTTCGGTTGAGGTGTTGAGTGCACAGCGGGTGGGAGGGTGCAGGTTGAGCTGGGGGTATTGAATGGACTGGGGTGGGAGAAGGGGGTGCAGGTTGGGTAGGGGGTGTTGAATGGACTGGGGTGGGAGAAGGGGGTGCAAGTTGGGTGGGGGTGTTGAATGGACTGGGGGTGGGGAAGGGGGTGCAGGTCGGGCAGGTGGTGTTGAATGGACTGGGGAGGGGAAAGGGGTGCAGGTTGGGCAGGGGTGTTGAATGGACTGGGGGTCGGGAAGGGGCTTGCAGGTTGGGTGGGGGTGTTGAATGGACTGGGGGTGGGGAGGGGGTGCAGGTCGGGTGGGGTGTTGAATGGACTGGGGGTGGGGAGGGGTGCAGGTCGGGCGGGGCTGTGCAGAGGAGGTGGGGAGGGCTGAGGACCGCGGCACGGGCCGGGGGCAGACATGAGCAGGGCCTGAGTAGTGCTGGGGGGGCAGCCTGGGATGCAGTTGGGGGCAGGGAGAGGCTGGAACACGCTGGGCTGGGCTATGATGGGTGGGGCGGGAGGGCCGGGGCGGACTGAGATGCCCCGGGAGGCTGCACTCTGAGAACTACAACTCCCAGGATGCATCGCTCACGCTGGGCGTGACACACGCGCGAGACCAACCCCTGTCGCCCCCGGATCAGTGGCCAGACTGTGATGTCACTTCCGCTGCGCCCGCCCAACCGAACAGGGCCGGGCCTGCCCTGGTCCTGCAATGGCCGATGGGAGCTGCGGACTGGGGCACGCAACATTTCCCACAAGCCACTGCGGCTACTTTCCCTACTCCCCATGAGGGCCCCCCGGTAGCTGGGCGGGGCTCCTGCCTCAGAGACGGCAGCGTCCGCTGCTGATGCCCGGCCCCCGCTCGGGAGAGGAGACCGCGCGCCAACCCCTCCCCCCTCATACGCCCTGCAGTCTGCTCCCCGCAACCAAACTCTCCCCCCACCAAACTCCCCCGCCTCCTGCAGTCTGCTCTCCCCACCAAACTCCCCACCCCTGCAGTCTGCTTCCCACCAAACCCCCCCACTCTGCTCCCCCCAACACCAAATTGCCCAGCCAGCTTGTGCTGGGACAGGCAGGGGGACAGGCTGATGCTGCTGTTGGCCTTATAAAGTGCAGAGGGGCAGCATGAAGCGGGTTGGTGGGGCAGCTGCCTCTGCTGCGTCCCGTTTAAAAACACTGAGGCTGCGTCTACACTGGCGCGATCTTGTGCCAAAGCGGCCACTCTTGCGCAAAAACTTGCTGCCTGTCTACGCTGGCCGTGTGTTCTTGCGCAAGTAAACTGACGTTCTACTGTATACAATCGGCTTCCTGCGCAAGAACTATGATGCTCCTGCTCAGGAATAAGCCCTCTTGCACAAGAGCTCATCCAGCAGAGGCCAGTGTAGACAGGCAACATGAATTACTTGCGCAAGAAAGCCCTCTGGTTAAAATGGCCATCAGAGCTTTCTTGCGCAAGAGAGCGTCTACACTGGCATGGATGCTCTTGCGCAAAAGCACATGCCAGTGTAGATGCTCTCTTAGAATCATAGAACCATAGAGCTGGAAGAGACCTCAGAAGATCATCAAGTCCAGCCCCCTGCTCTAGGCAGGACCAATCCCAACTAAATCAACCCAGCCAGGGCTTGGTCAAGCCAAGACTTAAACACCTCTAAGCTGGAGAACATAAGAACGGCCATACCGGGTCAGACCAAAGGTCCATCTAGCCCAGTATCCTGTCTGCCGACAGTGGCCAGCACCAGGTGCCCCAGAGGGGGTGGACCGAAGACAATGATCAAGCGATTTGTCTCCTGCCATCTCTCCAGCCTCTGACAAACAGAGGCCAAGGACACCATTTTATCCCCTGGCTAATAGCCTTTTATGGACCTAACCTCCATGAAATTATCTAGCTTCTCTTTAAACTCTGTTATATTCCTAGCCTTCACAGCCTCCTCTGGCAAGGAGTTCCACAGGCTGACTACACGCTGTGTGAAGAACTTTCTTTTATTAGTTTTAAACCTGCTACCCATTAATTTCATTTGGTGTCCTCTAGTTCTTCTATTTAGGGAACTAATAAATAACTTTTCTTTATCGGCCCTCTCCACACCACTCATGATTTTATACACCTCTATCATATCCCCGCTCAGTCTCCTCTTTTCTAAACTGAAAAGTCCCAGTCGCTTAACCTCTCCTCATATGGGACCTGTTCCAAACCCCTAATCATTTTAGTTGCCCTTTTCTGAACCCTTTCCAAGGCCAAAATATCTTTTGAGGTGAGGAGACCACATCTGTACACAGTATTCAAGATGTGGGTGTACCATAGTTTTATACAGGGGCAGTAAGATATTCTGGGTCTTATTTTCTATCCCTTTCTTAATAATACCTAGCATCCTATTTGCCTTTTGACCGCGCTGCACACTGTGTGGAAGTTTTCAGAGAACTGTCCACGATAATGGGACTTTGTAGTTCATATTTTCAAGTTCTTCCACCACGAGCCAGAGGGCCTTTTCTCAGGGACCCATGCGTCTCTCCTTCCTTGCAGGTCGCCCTCCTTCATTGTCACAGCGCTACCAAGCCAAACTGCCTGCCGCCAAGGAGCACACACCCCGCCAGGGAGTAAAACGCCTCTGAGCCCAAAGGACACACAGCGCAGGAAGAGATTCACTGGGCACACAACCAGCCCCGCCCAACGGGGAGCGCGGCCCCTCTTCCCTAGGCAGTGAGCAGCCCAGGAGCAGGACTCAGGCTGCTTTCCGCTGCACCGCAGGGCCTCTGACACTCCGCGCTCGCCCACCCCGCCCGTGTGCGGAATACATTTTGTACGTGCACCACCCACGAGAACAACACCCCCCCGGAGGGCGCGCGGCTCCACGGCGGGGGGGGCAAAGTGACTCTCCCCTGCGCCCTGCTGGACTGCAACCTCCCCCCGCCCCGGAGACACCCACGTGACTGGAGCCCGAGTCAGCTCCCGCCGCCCCCCCTCCCCGCGCGCCAAAGGTGACCACAGCCCCGTTCCCCTGGCACCACGTTGGGTCCGGGGGCCGACACGCGGCCAGGGGAGACTTACAGGGACGCTGCTCCCCGGGGAGGCTGCCGCACCGGGAGAGGGCAGAAATCGGCCCCCCACTGGCCCCCTGGGGGCCGCTCCCGCCCCCCACCGAGTTCCAGCCTCGGGTCCGGAGAGAAGCAGGCGGCGGCGGCTGCGCTGGGCGCGAGGCCGGGGGTGGAGGAGGACGGCTCCGTGTCGCTGCCAGCTCCTGCCCCGCCCCCAGGCCGCGGCACCTTCTCCCCCTCACCAACCTTCGCCTGGACCAGTCCACACAAGAGAGCCACTTCCTTGACATGACAGCGCAATTCAACGATGGCCACATCTCCACCACCTTGTATTGGAAACCTACCGACCGTTTCACTTACCTACAGCCTCTAGCTTCCATCCTAGACACGTCACCCGAGCAATTGTTTACCGCCAGGCCCTAAGAGACAACCGGATTTGTGCCAGGCCCACAGACACAGACCTACAGGATCTGTCTGGCATTTGTAAAAGTTCCATGCCCACCTGGGGAAGTGGAAAAACAGATTGACAGAGCCGGACGAGTACCCGGGCATCAGCTTCAAGACAGCCCCAGCAAAACAACAGAACCCCACTAGTCATCACCTACAGCCCCCAACTGAAACCCTTGCAGCGCATCATTAACAATCTACAACTTACCTTGGAAAACAATCCCTCACTCTCACAGGCCTTGGGACACAGGCCAGTCCTCGCTCACAGACACCCCCCTACCCTGAAACAAATGCTTTCCAGAATCCACACATCCCACCTCAAAGACACTCACCCAGGAAGCCACCCCCGCAAGAAACTCCAGTGCAAGCCCTGTCCACACATCGGCACGCGCGACAACATCCCAGGACCTAACCACATCAGCCACCGCATCAGAGGCTCATACAAGGGCACATCCAAGGTGATCTGTGCCACCCCCTGCCAGCCGGCCCCCTCGGCCATGTGTGTTGGCCATGCTGGACAGGCCCTGCGACAAAGGAGTCAGGGACACAAATCAGATACTCAAAACGGTAGCACAGAAACCTGCCGGGGAACACTGTGACTGGCCAGAGCACTCAATGGATTTCTAAGTGGCTCTCCTCTTTCAAAGCCATTTCAGGAACCACCTAGAGCCGGGCTCAGCACGGTGTGGCTCCCGAGCCAAATACGGCTCTTTTGCAGCACGAGCTCAGCCCCCCCCCCGACCTCCTCACTGCCCCCAGCAGCAGGGAGCCACCTGAGGCTCCAGCCTCGCAGCCCCCGCAAAATTGGAGCACCGGCTTCCTGCGGGGAAGGGGGGGGGAGGCAAAAGCGGGGGGAGGAGAATCCCCGAGGCTCCCTGCCGGATCCAGCTTGCAAGGAAGAAGCGGAGCTAGAAACGGCTCCGCGCACTGCTGCTTCCCTTCCCCCTCCCATAGCAGGGCATGGACCCGCTTCCTGGAGGATTTCCCTGCTACTCCCATTTGCCAATATCCTGCCAATGGGAGCAGCGGGAGGCCAACCCTGAGCCGTGGTGCTGGCAGCACTGTGAAAGAAGTTAGTGGCCCCCCCACTCTCCCAGGCTGAGACCCCATGCCCCCAGCCTGCTCACACACACCCTCCACTGAGACCTCTCACGCCCAGCCCACTCCTGCACCTCACCCCTGGCCAGACACCCCACCTCCGGCCAGACACCCCACCTTCCCTCACTCCTCTTCCCCAGGCCAGACACCCCACCTCCGGCCAGACACCCCACCTTCCCTCGCACTCCTCTTCCCCAGGCCAGACACCCCACCCCCAGCCCGCTCCCCACCTTCCTCGTGCCCCGTCTTCCCCAGGCCAGACAGCCCACCCCGGCCCGCTCCCCACCTTCCCTCGTGCCCCCTCTTCCCCAGGCCAGACAGCCCACCCCGGCCCGCTCCCCACCTTCCCTCGTGCCCCCTCTTCCCCAGGCCAGACAGCCCACCCCAGCCTGCTCCCGCACCCCACCCCACCTCCCACCGTCACTCACCTGCACCCCCGTCTCCATCCCCCCCGCTGGCAGCCCCGTCCCGCACACTGGTCCCCTCCATTGTGATTGCACCGGAGTCTCAGGGGCCACAAAACCCACCAGCCCTGGGACCCCAGAGGAGCGAATCCGGCTTGAAGAGGCTTAAACCTCGCCCCCCCTTGTCGCCCCCCAGGGCAGCGGGGTGTTTTGGGGGGCGCACACCAGCGAGCGCGGAGAGCGGGGGGGGGGTCTCTACTCTTGTGTGCCCCCCCCCACCGACCGATTGTTCTGTGGGTCAGCGCCCCCCGCCCAGGCAGGTTCCCGCCCCGGCCCTAAACACCGAGAAGGCGGGAAGGTGCCGCGCGGGACGCCCCGCGGGACCGGGTGCGACACGGAGCCCGGCCAACAAGGGGCGGGCTGGGCGCGGAGCAGCCTCGCGCTCGGACCCAGGAGCCGCTCGCGCCCCCGCGCGCAGCGCGCTACTCGGACCTGCCGGCCGCCCAGTCAGCCAACGCCCCCCCGGCGACAGCCCATTGGCCGACAGGGCAGCGAGTTACGGGCCGAACCAGAGGCAGGACACGCCCCTTGCTGACAACCCATTAAGCGACATAGTCCTCCGCCAAGGCTGTCTTGCGAAAGCCCATTGCCTGGCACGCAGCCAGGAAACGCCCCTAAGTCACAGCTCATTCGCGCACAGAGCAGTCCATTAAGATCACTCCGGACAGCCTATTGGCCAGCAGTATTGTTTGGTAACGCCCTTTCGTCACAGCCCATTGGCGGACAGAACAGTCCCTTAAGATCCACCCCGGACTGCCTATTGGGCATCTCAGGAAACGCCCTTCAGTCACAGCCCATTGGCGGACAGAACAGTCCGTTAAGATCCACCCGGGTCAGCCTATAGGCCACCAGTAATGTCAGGACACGCCCTATAGTCACAGCCCATTCGAGGACAGAGCAGTCCGTTAAGATCCATCGCAGACAGCCTATTGGTCGAGAGCAGTGGCAGGTCGTGCCCCCTAGTCACACCATTCGCGGACAGAGCTGTCCGTTAAGATGGAGCCAGGTCAGCCTATTGGGCGCCTCTGATTCAGAACACGCCCCTTAGTCACAGCCCATTCGCGGACAGAAGAGTCTGTTATAATCCACCCCGGACAACCTATTGGCCGCCAGCAGCCCCAGAACACGCCTTTAGTCACAGCCCATTGGCGCACAGAGCAGTCCGTTAAGATTCACCTCGGACATCCTCAGATTGGGCGCCACGGATTCCGAACGCGCCCTTTACTCACAGCCCATTCGCGGACAGAGCAGTCCGTTAAGATCCAGCCGGGTCACCCTATTGGCCGCCTCTGATTCAGAACACGCCCTTTACTCACAGCCCATTCGCGGACAGAAGAGTCTGTTATAGTCCACCCCGGACAACCTATTGGCTGCCAGAAGCCTCAGGACGCGCCTTTAGTCACAGCCCATTCGCTGACAGAGCAGTCCATTAAGACTCCAGCCCGACAGCCGATTGGCCGCAAGCACATACAGGACACGCCCTCGGTCACATCCTGTTCGCAGAGAGACCAGTCCGTTAAAACTATCTGGGTAAGCCTATTGGGCGCTGAAGAATCAGGGTACGCCCTTCAGTCACAGCCCGTTCGCAGAGAGACCAGTCCGTTAAAACTATCTGGGTAAGCCTATTGGGCGCTGAAGAATCAGGGTACGCCCTTCAGTCACAGCCCATTCGCGGAAAGAGCAGTCTGTTAAGATCCACCCGGCTCAGTCTATTGGGCCCCTCAGATTCAAGACACGCCCTTCGGTCATAGCCCATTCGCAGACAGACCAGTCCGTTAAGATCCACCCGGGTCAGCCTATTGGAAAGCAGCAGAGTCAGAACGCGCCCTTTCGTCACAGCCCATTCGCGGACAGAGCAGGCGGTTCAGATTCGCCCCGGACAGCCTATTGGCCGCCAGCGGAGTCGGAACACGGCCCTTTAGTGACTGCCCACGTGCCTACAAAGCAGTCCGTTGACGTCCACTCCGGAAAGCTCATTGGCCGATTCCTCAGGAAAGACACGCCCCTTCGCGACAGGCCGTTCGCCCACAGAGCTGCCCCTTAACGTCCCCTTACCCGGCAAGGGCCCGCTCGCCACACATCAGCGCGTTCAGGCCCCACGAACTGCTCCCCCTCCCGCCACCCATCTCCAGCGGCTCTGGCTGGTCCGGAGCTGCCGGGCGCGGAGAGACGCACGCGAAGGGCTCGGCCCGTCACGGGCACCGCTGGGGCGCCGGGAGCAGGGACACGTCCTCGGGGTCCGGGCTTGGGACGCGCTGCGCGGGAGCTCCTCCCCGCCGGCCGGTCCGGGCACCCACGTGTTGAGACAGGGGCGGGCTCGGGCCGCAGCAGCTGGAGCCCACGCGCTGAGGTGGGAGTGAGGGGTCTGGCCGGGACGTTCCGGGGAGAAACTCAACGGGGAAGGCAGCGCGCTCGCAGGAAACTACAACTCCCAGGAGGCGTCCGGCGCGGCAACGTCACTTCCTCTTTCACCCACTTTCGCCGCCTCGCGTAGTAAATGGCAGCTTAGCCAAAGCCTCCCCCGCCCAATCAGGACGCCCCGCACTGGCCTCTGGGAGAGCAGGCGCCGGTACCTGCCCCTTTCACGTGCTGCTGACCCCGTAATGGCTGCTGGGAGATGTAGTTGCCCCGGCTTCCATCTGCCACAGGCCACTGCGGCTCCCTCCGCCCTCCCGGGCGCCCCTCCCGCCCCACGGCCCGCCTGGCTGGAGCTAGGCAGGAGCACCCGGCCACGGCGCAGCTCAGGCGGGGCGCGGCTGGTCCTGCGGGTGCCGGGCGGAGGCGGGCTGGGGCAGCGGGTGTTGCCGGCCGGGCTGAAGCGCAGCCCGGTCCCGCTGGGGAGCGAGGGGCAGGTGCCGGATCCAGGGGACGGGAAGGGGTGAGCGCTGGAGAAGCGGGAGGAAAAGAGAGGTGATGACGTGATTGCAGAGGAGGAAACTGAGGCACGGGGGCCAGCTAGGGAAAGCAGAGCCGCTGGGGCCGGGGCTGGTCAATGTCGGTTCACGGAGCAGTCGATGCACTCGTGTATTCTCACCGGCTACTTGATGTTTCCGCTGTCCCAGGGGCGGGGCCGGTGTGACATCACAAACAGCTGCCCTCACCCTTGGCTTCCTGTAGCGATTTCTGACACACACACACACACACGCACACACGTGTGCCAGTTCTAACTGTTTTAGCTGCTCAGTTCTGCAAGCGCGGAGGGGGGAAGCCCAGTCTGACAGATGGGGGCTCTCCACGACACATTTGGCTGCCTGGACGCCCTGCCTCTGGTCCAGAGGGTCTCACCCTACTCTCCTCCCCCCCCCCATACCCCTTCTTCTCCGTGGTTAAGCCAGCTGCTTGGTGCCCTTAGTAGCTAGCCCCTGCTGTGAGATCGCTGTAGAGAGATGGGGCAAAGGGGCACCTGCAGAGATCCTAGGAGACCGTCTGTTTTATCTTTCAGGCCAGTTGGAATTAGGGATGTAAAATCCTGTTTAATGTGTTAACTGGTTAACTAATTAACAGGGGTGGGTGGATAGGCTGGAGGCTCCCTGCCTGCAATGCAGGGTGCCCTGTGAGAGTGAAGCCTATGGGGGGTGGGGAGCTGCTCCTGCTCCAGCCCCCACCAGTTAACTGGAACCACTGGACGAGGCTCATCAGTGAACAGCTTAACCGAACTTGTCTCTACGATGGGAGAGACTCTCCGGGAGCAGTGCCACTGGTGGGTGCCCCGCCCCCTCCCTAAGCTGCCACTCCGCAACACCACAGCACCCAGGCAGGGAAACGCCACCACTCCCATGGGGCTACGGGGCCTGTGGAGGAAACACTACATCTCCCAGCATGCACTGCTTCGCGTCTCCTCTGCCCGCCCAGGGTGGGATTTCCTGGCGAACCCGCTCCCTGTGACGTCACGACCTGCCACAGAGGCAGGGCGCCACCCGGCCCGAGCTAGGAGCACAGCAGCGCCTCGTCGGAGCGGTTCCGGCCTCCAACGCCGCTCGGTCACGGTCTCTGGTGTCTCTCCTCTGCCCCGCGCACCACCGGAGCTGGGGGGTACACTGGCTGCGCCGCCGCAGGAAACCGCGCACACACGCATCTGCACAATGTGCCTGCACGCAAGCACGCGTACACACGTGCAAATGGACACTTGCACACGCACACACCCAGGGACGCACACACTTGCACTCATACTTACGTGCGCACGCATGCACACCGAGTAACAGTAGCCTAGAAGGACGCAGCAATAATATCAAACTCAAAAGCCAAAGATTAGATCAATTAGGAGAGAACTATTCCCACGAGGCCCTAATCCATGTCTGGGGCTCCTCGGTGCTGCTGCGAGACCAAGTCTTTATTTCAATCCCAGTTTTGCCAACTCTCAGCATGCATAATACTGGGTCAATTAGCAGCCTACTCACTTAATGCGTCTAGGATCATACGGAAAACTAGGTATCGCCAGCCAGGAGATTTTGGGGGGGGGGGGGGGGGGAATAACGACATTTTTAAAAATACAAAAGTAAGTGTTCGGTTTCTGCGACTTTTGTAGTTCGTATTTTCAAGTTCTTCCACCACAAGCCAGAGGGCCTTTTCTCAGGGACCCATGCCACGCTCGCAAACGTCTGTGCGGCCCTCCCTCGATACTTACCTTGAGCCAATTGCTATTTGCTTTTCTTCCACAGATCGCTGTCTGGTTTCCATCTGCCGGCAGAGTCTCAGGGGGGAGGGGGACGGGGGGACGGCTCCTTTTGGTCTCTGCCACCAGGTGGCCATCTCTCATCTACCCCAAGTCTACAGGGACCAAAAGAGAGACAAAGAACGCTTAGGAGCTAGGCCACCCCAGGTGTGTGGAACGGACAGACACGCCCATCACCTGGCTGCTGCTCACTGGAGCCCAGCGTTCCCTCTAAAATTTCCCCTCCAGGAGCGGAGCGAGTTTTGTCTCGTGCTCCAAGATCGAGGTCACGTACCCTTCTTCAGATGCCTGCCACCCACGCGAAGACATGTCTCGTCTGTGTTTTTAAAACGTTCTGGAAGAAAGAGTACTAACACAAGTGAGAATTAACAAGGTGCGTGACTGTAAATATTTGTTTGATATGAAGTCAAATAAAAGGAAAATTAATACTGCAACATTTTCAGTGGCCAACCTTCTCTCCTCCCCCCTCCAGTGGGCCTAGATGATCTCTCGGGGTCCCTTATGGTAAAACCCGCCCCGGACCCTGTGCTGAGGTGACAAGATCTTCACAAGATACTGGGTATATAAACTTTCCTCCTTTAACATACACATTTCAATGTTGTCTCCTCAGGGTTGTCTTGAAAAACTATGTTTGCATCTCCAGTCACATGAGCTAATCTTAGCTCTCACGACCGCTAGATACAGCGTTTTGGTCATTCTTAGGAACTAAGATTCCTAATTTCCTTTTAGCAGCTAGTCCATAGAAGTGTTCAATTGCGCTATAGATGTAGTTCGATACAGAGGAGAGGAGGAACAAGATTAGCACACTTTCCTAGTTGAAAATCCAAGGAGAAGAAAGCGGAGAATTGCAAATCAAGACTCTCTTAAGGTGTCTGAAAGCTACTTTGGTCTGGGCAGGTACTCAGTGGTATCAAGGCAGACTTTTCTGTGGCTCGGTTGTCTAATGCCACACTAAAACAAGTCTACCACACCGAACGAAAGAGCGGATAATTACATGAAAGGCAAAAAAAGGTGGCTTCGCAGAGAATTCGCTTCCGGACAAAAACAAGAGACTGCGGTGGTTAAAGAAGAACGGGAGGCATACCTGTGCATAAATGAATTCACCAGAAACCTTCTGAACAATCAGTTCAGTCACAGGTCCATACAGGGACAAGCACTTTAATGACGGTTGCCCTGACATTTTATTTTGCAGACGATTCTACTTGTGGAAGGGCTGCTGGAGTGAAACTAGAGGCCCAAGCAGGAGGAAAGTTTGATTTTCTAGTACCAAATAGAAAAACAATAATATAACAAAAAGGCTAAAAGATGCCTAATGAACTAAAGACTATGTGGTTGAAGTTTTGATTTTCAGTCTTTCCTCCAACTGCTGTTGCGGTTTCATTTTTTGTAAACAAACCCTAAAAAGATGCTACCTTATAAGGACACAGAAACCCAAGGTAACATGTTCTCGCTTTCAGACAGGGGTGGGGAACCTTATTGGGGGGAGGGCGCACACTAGTAGGGTTGCCAGATGGTTTCAGCAAAAATACCAGACCCTCCCAAAAAAACAACAAACAAACAAAAACAAAAAAGCGCCAGGAAAATGTTGGTGAAAGGAAAAAACCCAACCAAACAAAAAAACCCCACCAGGAACATTTTTGTTGAGCAAAATCCAGTCGTGACCCCTTTAATTGGCGAGCCAATCTCCCGGCCCCCGGCTTATTTCTGCTGGGCACCGAGCCAGGAAAAGCAGAAAATACTGGACATTTTGTATGTCCGGTATTTTCTAAATTTATTTACCGGACAAAAAGTGCAAATACCGGGCTGTCTGGTTCAATACTAGACACCTGGCAACCCGACACACAAGTGTGAAGAAAAAAAAAAATCCCCAAACCCCACCATCCTCATTAACATGGCCCCAACTGAGAAGGAGAAAGAGGCTCCCCACATTCCCCTCACACACCGGAGCTTGTGAGGTGGGGGGCGCGGCAGGCTAGCAGATTTTGTCTGCTCCAATCTGGAGGGGAGCTAGAGCGTCAGTGTGGGAGGCTCGAGGGCCAGACTCACACGAGCTGGGGTATTAGGTTCCTCACCCACCCCTGCTTTAAAAACAAAACCTCTTACTCTTAAAAATCTACCCCCATATCTCTGGTTGGACCAGCTTCATGCAGGTCCTCCGTGGATGGAAAACTGCAGCAAACTGTATGAACAGAAACAAACAGAAGCCCCAACAGCTGCTGGAAGTGGGGCAAGGCTGCCCCAGCAGGGACAGCCTCGCGGCGGCACAACGGGGCAGCCGCCCGCCACCAGATCAGGAAAACAACCGCGCCACTCACCTTCCAGCAGGAAGGCGAGTGCTGCTGCGCGGCTCCGCAAAGGAGGTGGGCGGCAGAGGGGTTTTTGTGTGCGGCCACGTGCCTTTAGCAGCAACTACCCTGGTGCCCCCTTCTCTAGTCCAGCCAGGGCCTAAAATGCTCATTACTTAGAACGTGGGTGGGGAACCTAAGGCCTGGGTGTCGGATCCGGCCCCCGAAGCTTGGGGTTCTGTCCACCGTTGCTCCTATCCCCACCCCGTGGGGCTGGAGCGCACAAAATCGACTAGTCTGGGCCGTCCAATGCTCTGGCCTGCAAGGGGAATGTCTTTCGGCCCTCTCCACACCACTCATGATTTTATACACCTCTATCATATCCCCGCTCAGTCTCCTCTTTTCTAAACTGAAAAGTCCCAGTCGCTTTAACCTCTCCTCATATGGGACCTGTTCCAAACCCCTAATCATTTTAGTTGCCCTTTCTGAACCCTTTCCAAGGCCAAAATATCTTTTGAGGTGAGGAGACCACATCTGTACACAGTATTCAAGATGTGGGTGTACCATAGTTTTATACAGGGGCAGTAAGATATTCTGGGTCTTATTTTCTATCCCTTTCTTAATAATACCTAGCATCCTATTTGCCTTTTTGACCGCCGCTGCACACTGTGTGGAAGTTTTCAGAGAACTGTCCACGATAATGGGACTTTTGTAGTTCATATTTTCAAGTTCTTCCACCACGAGCCAGAGGGCCTTTTCTCAGGGACCCATGCGTCTCTCCTTCCTTGCAGGTCGCCCTCCTTCATTGTCACAGCGCTACCAAGCCAAACTGCCTGCCGCCAAGGAGCACACACCCCGCCAGGGAGTAAAACGCCTCTGAGCCCAAAGGACACACAGCGCAGGAAGAGATTCACTGGGCACACAACCAGCCCCGCCCAACGGGGAGCGCGGCCCCTCTTCCCTAGGCAGTGAGCAGCCCAGGGAGCAGGACTCAGGCTGCTTTCCGCTGCACCGCAGGGCCTCTGACACTCCGCGCTCGCCCACCCCGCCCGTGTGCGGAATACATTTTGTACGTGCACCACCCACGAGAACAACACCCCCCCGGAGGGCGCTCGGCTCCACGGCGGGGGGGGCAAAGTGACTCTCCCCTGCGCCCTGCTGGACTGCAACCTCCCCCCGCCCCGGAGACACCCACGTGACTGGAGCCCGAGTCAGCTCCCCGCCGCCTCCCGCGCGCCAAAGGTGACCACAGCCCCGCTCCCTGGCACCACGTTATCCGGGGCCGGCACGCGCCAGGAGACTTACAGGACGCTGCTCCCGGGAGGCTGCCGCACCGGGAGAGGGCAGAAATCGGCCCCCACTGGCCCCTGGGGCCGCTCCGCCCCACCGAGTTCCAGCCTCGGTCCGGAGAAGCAGGCGGCGGCGCCGCGCTGGGCGCGAGGCCGGGGGTGGAGGAGGACGGTTCCGTGTCGCTGCCAGCTCCTGCCCCGCCCCCAGGCCGCGGCACCTTCTCCCCCTCACCAACCTTCGCCTGGACCAGTCCACACAAGAGAGCCACTTCCTTG
Organism: Rafetus swinhoei; assembly: GCA_019425775.1. Taxonomy (NCBI): domain Eukaryota; kingdom Metazoa; phylum Chordata; order Testudines; family Trionychidae; genus Rafetus; species Rafetus swinhoei. Next base: position 2,304,677 of record CM033425.1, on the reverse strand, counting down.
ACATGACAGCGCAATTCAACGATGGCCACATCTCCACCACCTTGTATTGGAAACCTACCGACCGTTTCACTTACCTACAGCCTCTAGCTTCCATCCTAGACACGTCACCCGAGCAATTGTTTACCGCCAGGCCCTAAGAGACAACCGGATTTGTGCCAGGCCCACAGACACAGACCTACAGGATCTGTCTGGCATTTGTAAAAGTTCCATGCCCACCTGGGGAAGTGGAAAAACAGATTGACAGAGCCGGACGAGTACCCGGGCATCAGCTTCAAGACAGCCCCAGCAAAACAACAGAACCCCACTAGTCATCACCTACAGCCCCCAACTGAAACCCTTGCAGCGCATCATTAACAATCTACAACTTACCTTGAAAACAATCCTCACTCTCACAGGCCTTGGGACACAGGCCAGTCCTCGCTCACAGACACCCCCCTACCCTGAAACAAATGCTTTCCAGAATCCACACATCCCACCTCAAAGACACTCACCCAGGAAGCCACCCCCGCAAGAAACTCCAGTGCCAGCCCTGTCCACACATCGGCACGCGCGACAACATCCCAGGACCTAACCACATCAGCCACCGCATCAGAGGCTCATACAAGGGCACATCCAAGGTGATCTGTGCCACCCCCTGCCAGCCGGCCCCCTCGGCCATGTGTGTTGGCCATGCTGGACAGGCCCTGCGACAAAGGAGTCAGGGACACAAATCAGATACTCAAAACGGTAGCACAGAAACCTGCCGGGGAACACTGTGACTGGCCAGAGCACTCAATGGATTTCTAAGTGGCTCTCCTCTTTCAAAGCCATTTCAGGAACCACCTAGAGCCGGGCTCAGCACGGTGGCTCCCGAGCCAAATACGGCTCTTTGCAGCACGAGCTCAGCCCCGACCTCCTCACTGCCCCCAGCAGCAGGGGAGCCACCTGAGGCTCCAGCCTCGCAGCCCCGCAAAATTGGAGCACCGGCTTCCTGCGGGGAAGGGGGAGGAGGCAAAGCGGGGAGGAGAATCCCCGAGGCTCCCTGCCGGATCCAGCTTGCAAGGAAGAAGCGGAGCTAGAAACGGCTCCGCGCACTGCTGCTTCCTTCCTCCCATAGCAGGGCATGGACCCGCTTCCTGGAGGATTTCCTGCTACTCCCATTTGCCAATATCCTGCCAATGGGAGCAGCGGAGGCCAACCCTGAGCCGTGGTGCTGGCAGCACTGTGAAAGAAGTTAGTGGCCCCCCCACTCTCCCAGGCTGAGACCCCATGCCCCCAGCCTGCTCACACACACCCTCCACTGAGACCTCTCACGCCCAGCCCACTCCTGCACCTCACCCCTGGCCAGACACCCCACCTCCGGCCAGACACCCCACCTTCCCTCGCACTCCCTCTTCCCCCAGGCCAGACACCCCACCTCCGGCCAGACACCCCACCTTCCCTCGCACTCCCTCTTCCCCCAGGCCAGACACCCCACCCCAGCCCGCTCCCCACCTTCCCTCGTGCCCGTCTTCCCCAGGCCAGACAGCCCACCCCGGCCCGCTCCCCACCTTCCCTCGTGCCCCTCTTCCCCAGGCCAGACAGCCCACCCCGGCCCGCTCCCCACCTTCCCTCGTGCCCCCTCTTCCCCAGGCCAGACAGCCCACCCCAGCCTGCTCCGCACCCCACCCCACCTCCCACCGTCACTCACCTGCACCCTGTCTCCATCCCCGCTGGCAGCCCCGTCCCGCACACTGGTCCCCTCCATTGTGATTGCACCGGAGTCTCAGGGGCCACAAAACCCACCAGCCCTGGGACCCCAGAGGAGCGAATCCGGCTTGAAGAGGCTTAAACCTCGCCCCCCCTTGTCGCCCCCCAGGGCAGCGGGGTGTTTTGGGGGGCGCACACCAGCGAGCGCGGAGAGCGGGGGGGGGGTCTCTACTCTTGTGTGCCCCCCCCCACCGACCGATTGTTCTGTGGGTCAGCGCCCCTGCCCAGGCAGGTTCCGCCCCGGCCCTAAACACCGAGAAGGCGGGAAGGTGCCGCGCGGGACGCCCCGCGGGACCGGGTGCGACACGGAGCCCGGCCAACAAGGGGCGGGCTGGGCGCGAGCAGCCTCGCGCTCGGACCCAGGAGCCGCTCGCGCCCCGCGCAGCGCGCTACTCGGACCTGCCGGCCGCCCAGTCAGCCAACGCCCCCCCGGCGACAGCCCATTGGCCGACAGGGCAGCGAGTTACGGGCCGAACCAGAGGCAGGACACGCCCCTTGCTGACAACCCATTAAGCGACATAGTCCTCCGCCAAGGCTGTCTTGCGAAAGCCCATTGCCTGGCACGCAGCCAGGAAACGCCCCTAAGTCACAGCTCATTCGCGCACAGAGCAGTCCATTAAGATCACTCCGGACAGCCTATTGGCCAGCAGTATTGTTTGGTAACGCCCTTTCGTCACAGCCCATTGGCGGACAGAACAGTCCCTTAAGATCCACCCCGGACTGCCTATTGGGCATCTCAGAAACGCCCTTCAGTCACAGCCCATTGGCGGACAGAACAGTCCGTTAAGATCCACCCGGGTCAGCCTATAGGCCACCAGTAATGTCAGGACACGCCCTATAGTCACAGCCCATTCGAGGACAGAGCAGTCCGTTAAGATCCATCGCAGACAGCCTATTGGTCGAGAGCAGTGGCAGGTCGTGCCCCCTAGTCACACCCCATTCGCGGACAGAGCTGTCCGTTAAGATGGAGCCAGGTCAGCCTATTGGGCGCCTCTGATTCAGAACACGCCCCTTAGTCACAGCCCATTCGCGGACAGAAGAGTCTGTTATAATCCACCCCGGACAACCTATTGGCCGCCAGCAGCCCCAGAACACGCCTTTAGTCACAGCCCATTGGCGCACAGAGCAGTCCGTTAAGATTCACCTCGGACATCCTCAGATTGGGCGCCACGGATTCCGAACGCGCCCTTTACTCACAGCCCATTCGCGGACAGAGCAGTCCGTTAAGATCCAGCCGGGTCACCCTATTGGCCGCCTCTGATTCAGAACACGCCCTTTACTCACAGCCCATTCGCGGACAGAAGAGTCTGTTATAGTCCACCCCGGACAACCTATTGGCTGCCAGAAGCCTCAGGACGCGCCCTTTAGTCACAGCCCATTCGCTGACAGAGCAGTCCATTAAGACCCAGCCCGGACAGCCGATTGGCCGCAAGCACATACAGGACACGCCCTCGGTCACATCCCGTTCGCAGAGAGACCAGTCCGTTAAAACTATCTGGGTAAGCCTATTGGGCGCTGAAGAATCAGGGTACGCCCTTCAGTCACAGCCCGTTCGCAGAGAGACCAGTCCGTTAAAACTATCTGGGTAAGCCTATTGGGCGCTGAAGAATCAGGGTACGCCCTTCAGTCACAGCCCATTCGCGGAAAGAGCAGTCTGTTAAGATCCACCCGGCTCAGTCTATTGGGCCCCTCAGATTCAAGACACGCCCTTCGGTCATAGCCCATTCGCAGACAGACCAGTCCGTTAAGATCCACCCGGGTCAGCCTATTGGAAAGCAGCAGAGTCAGAACGCGCCCTTTCGTCACAGCCCATTCGCGGACAGAGCAGGCGGTTCAGATTCGCCCCGGACAGCCTATTGGCCGCCAGCGGAGTCGGAACACGGCCCTTTAGTGACTGCCCACGTGCCTACAAAGCAGTCCGTTGACGTCCACTCCGGAAAGCTCATTGGCCGATTCCTCAGGAAAGACACGCCCCTTCGCGACAGGCCGTTCGCCCACAGAGCTGCCCCTTAACGTCCCCTTACCCGGCAAGGGCCCGCTCGCCCACACATCAGCGCGTTCAGGCCCCACGAACTGCTCCCCCCCTCCCGCCACCCATCTCCAGCGGCTCTGGCTGGTCCGGAGCTGCCGGGCGCGGAGAGACGCACGCGAAGGGCTCGGCCCGTCACGGGCACCGCTGGGGCGCCGGGAGCAGGGACACGTCCCCTCGGGGTCCGGGCTTGGGACGCGCTGCGCGGGGGAGCTCCTCCCCGCCGGCCGGTCCGGGCACCCACGTGTTGAGACAGGGGCGGGCTCGGGCCGCAGCAGCTGGAGCCCACGCGCTGAGGTGGGAGTGAGGGGTCTGGCCGGGACGTTCCGGGGAGAAACTCAACGGGGAAGGCAGCGCGCTCGCAGGAAACTACAACTCCCAGGAGGCGTCCGGCGCGGCAACGTCACTTCCTCTTTCACCCACTTTCGCCGCCTCGCGTAGTAAATGGCAGCTTAGCCAAAGCCTCCCCCGCCCAATCAGGACGCCCCGCACTGGCCTCTGGGAGAGCAGGCGCCGGTACCTGCCCCTTTCACGTGCTGCTGACCCCGTAATGGCTGCTGGGAGATGTAGTTGCCCCGGCTTCCATCTGCCACAGGCCACTGCGGCTCCCTCCGCCCTCCCGGGCGCCCCTCCCGCCCCACGGCCCGCCTGGCTGGAGCTAGGCAGGAGCACCCGGCCACGGCGCAGCTCAGGGGGCGGGGCCGCGGCTGGTCCTGCGGGTGCCGGGCGGAGGCGGGCTGGGGCAGCGGGTGTTGCCGGCCGGGCTGAAGCGCAGCCCGGTCCCGCTGGGGAGCGAGGGGCAGGTGCCGGATCCAGGGGACGGGGAGGGGTGAGCGCTGGAGAAGCGGGAGGAAAAGAGAGGTGATGACGTGATTGCAGAGGAGGAAACTGAGGCACGGGGGCCAGCTAGGGAAAGCAGAGCCGCTGGGGCCGGGGCTGGTCAATGTCGGTTCACGGAGCAGTCGATGGACTCGTGTATTCTCACCGGCAACTCGATGATGCCGCAGTCCCGGGGGCGGGGCCAGTGTGACGTCACAAACAGCTGCCATCACAGTTGGCTCCCCATAGCTGTTTCTGACACACACGAGCCGTTCTGATTTGGTTTCTAACACTTTTAGCTGCTCAGTTCTGCAAGCGCGGAGAGGAAGCCGCATCTGACAGAGGGGGGCTCTCCGCGACACATTTGGCAGCCTGGACCCCCTGCCTCTGGTCCAGAGGGCCTCACCCTACTTCCCTCCCCCCCTCCCCCCCCATACCCCTTGTTCTCCGTGATTCCGCCAGTTGCTTGGTGCCCTTAGTACCCGGCCTCTGCTGTGAGATCTCTGTAGAGAGATGGGGCAAAGGGGCACCTACAGAGGTTCTAGGAGACCGTCTGTTTTATCTTTGAGGCCAGTTGGAATTAGGGATGTAAAATCCTGTTTAATTTGTTAACTGGTTAACTAATTAACGGAGACAGGTGGATAGGCTGGAGGCTCCCTGCCTGCAGTGCAGGGGGCCCTGTGAGAGTGAAGCAGATCCCTGCTTATGGGGGCCGGGGAGCTGCTCCAGCCCCTCCCCACTTAACTGGACCCACTGGGTGAGGCTCATCAGCGAACAGGTTAACCGAACTTGTCACACACATCCAAGACTTTTCTGTCCTCTCTCAACATTTAAGCAAATGTCCATTTGCCTTCCCTCCTTAGCTATTTGTTTTCATTCCTCGGGGAGGGGCTCAGGGGGCTGCTCCTTTTCCTTCTCTGTGCTGCAGGTTTGCCAAGGTCTCATCTACCCCACGTCACTGGGAACTGAAAAACTGAGAAAGGAGGACTCAGCACACTATGGGCACAGCACCAGACAGGAATCCAGACCAGAGAGCCACAAGGATCATCCTGTGGACACTTTGGGTGCGTCTACACTGCACTCGAAGCTGGAAATAAGCTATGCAATTTGAGCTAATTTCGAGTCAATTTTGAAAAAGCTTATTTCGAAATTTGGCACTGTCCACACAGCGCTATTTCACACTAAATCGCTCTTCCGAAGCGTTCCTTACTCCTCGTGGAATGAGGTTTGCCGGGACGTCGGAATAGCAAGCCCGTTCTATTTCCAATTAGCAAGCGCACCGGAAAGACACGGAACGGCTCATTCAGGATACCTCCGGTGTCCCGAAATAGCGCTGCAGTGTAGACGTAGCCTTTGTAAGCACACGGAGGACTGGGCTCCTCTCACTGCCGTGGTGCCTCCAGCTGGAGCTCATGGGGATGAGCTCTGTAGGTCCGTACCCTGCTCCCAGCATTTCCTCAGAGAAGCACACGAAGGGCTCGGCCCGTCACTGGCACTGCTGGGGCGCCAGGAGCAGGGATATGTCTCCTTGGGGGCCTGGTGCACCCGCCCTCACGCCACCAAACTCTCTCTGACCCCCCCACTGGGCCCCGTAGAGACATGTGCCCAGGGGAGCAGCTGGGCCGGGGTCAGGGAGCACGGGGCTGCTTCCCCAGCTGCTCCAGGCACCTGCGGGTTGAGACACAGGCGGGACTGCAGCAGTCCGAGCCCATGCGCTGAGGTGTGGGCTCTGTCCGGGAGTCAATGGGGAGAAACTCAATGGGGAAGGCAGTGCGCTTACAGGAAACAACAACTCCCATGAGCGCCATGTCCGCTGACATCACTTCCTCTTGCACCAACTTCCGCCTCCCTTAGGAAGGCAGTTTAGCAAAAGTCTCCCCCACCCAATCAGGAAGCACCAGACCCCGCACTGGCCGCTGGGAGAGCAGGCGCCAGACCCTGCTCCTCTCCCTTGCTGCTGACCCCTGCAGTTTTATTATCACCTCCTGCCCAGTAAAAAAGTTCAGAAAATACCGGACACCTAAAATGTCCGGTATCTTCTGGTTTTTCCCTGCCAGGAGGCAAAAATACCAGACACCTGGCAACCCTACGACACACTCGGCAACTGGGCCCAGCTCCCCTCTCCCCCGGAACCCCCTGCTTACCTGGTTCCACAGGGAAGCTGCGTTCTGGCTTGATCAAGAAAACAAAATGGCAGCCTAAAGACCAAGGGGAAGCAATGCCTTCCCTGAGTCTTAGTTCTCAACCACTCCCCTGTTCCTATCCTTCTTCTGATTCTGCAGCACTGAAAGGGCCATGCTGGTTTTTTTGGTTTGGTTTGGTTTGGTTTTTTTGGCTTAATAACTTTAAGTCCTTTTTTTTTTTTCCTTGACAACTTTGGTCTCCTCTCTTCCCCCCCCAACAGAAATTTTTCCCCGGTGGTTTTTTTTTTTTTGGGGGGTGTCAGTATTTTTGGTTAAACCATCTTGCAACCTTACCCTGCAGGGACTGCTGGGAGATGGAGGCCTGGGCAACTATATCTCCCACCCGCCATTGTGGCTGCCTCCACCCTCCCGAGCACTCCTCCTGCCCCAAAGCTCACCTGGAGCTGGGCAAGGGCACCCAGCTACCGCACAGCTCAGGGAGTGGGGCCATGGCTGGGTGGGGGCGGGGCTGTGGGAGCGGGTGTTGCCAGGTGGGCTGAAGCACAGCCTGAGCGCAGGAGGGGGAAGGGCTGCATGGGAGGGGGCAGGTACCAGATCCAGGGGAGGAGGAGGAGTGAGCACTTGGCGGAGGGGGAAGGCAGGCGATGACTTGATTGCAGAGGAGGAAACTGAGGCACGGGTGCTGGCCAGGGAATGCAGAGCTGGTGGGGGCGGGGCTGATCAAGGTTGGTTCACAGAGCAGTCAATGGCCTTCATGAATTCTCACCGGCTACTCAATGATTCCACAGGCCCGGGCCGGGGCTGGTGTGATGTCACGCACAGCTGCCGTCACAATTGGCTCCCTGGAACAGTTTCTGACATGTGTGGGTCAGATCTGGCTTCTAACAGTTTTAGCTGTTTATGCAAGCAGAGAAGGGAAGCCAATTCTGATAGAGGGAGGTTCACCTTGTCACATTTGGCTGCCTGGACACCCTGCCTCTCATCCAGAGGGGCCTTTCCCATCCCCTGGTCCAGGAGCATCCATGTAATAGAAATAACACTTATAAAGGAACAAAGCTACCATTAAAATGGGGTAGAAGGATGGGTAATGCAATTCAGGGACACACTGCAAGAGATAACACAAATATTTGAACTGTTATGAGACATCATGTATTAACTGATTGAGACTTTTAAATCTTCACAATGTGTTACACTCTCCTCACAGCTACATGTGAGGTGCTTGCCGCATTTTGCCCCATGTGCTAGAGCAGGGGTCTCCAACCTTTTTACACCCAAGATCACTTTTTAAAATGACAGAACAAGCCAAGTTCTATCGCCCTGCCCCTTCCTTGAAGCCCCGCCTTCCCTAGTCTCCTCCTCTCCATTACTTGCTATCCCCAACCCTTATACTGCTGCTTTTTTTCCCCAATTCTTCTGCAGGAAGAAGTTTTTCCAACATTTGGCCTGTCTAGACTGGACCAAATGTCAGAAAACCCCTTCTTTTGGAAGCCCCCTTATTCCTTGTGGAAAGAGGAATATAGGGGTGACCGAAAGATCATGTTTGCTCTTCCACTAAAAAAAGTGGAAGAACAACCGCATCCCTGGATGCAGAAGAGTTTTTCTGGGATATCTCCAGAATCCTGAAAAACTCCTGCAGTCTAGCCGTATCCTCGCTAGGTTGAGACAGGATGTGTAAGCTCCTGGGTGGGAATGAGGGATTTGGGGGTGGGAAGGGGTGAGAGGAAATCTGGATGCAGGAGGAGGTGGATAAGGGAACGCTGGTTCAGGAAGGGGGCTCCAAGCCGGCCAGTGTTGGGGTCAGATGTAGGCTTAGGGTACTAAGCAAGCCACAGACTTCTTGATGTGAGGGTTCAGGAATTTGGGTTGGGGTATGTGAGGGGCTCAGGGCAGGGGGTTCCAGTATATGATAGGCTCAGATGTAGGGTCTGGGGGAAAGGGGAGTGCAGAAGTGTTATGATGCTGTAGCCAGATGGGGGCTTTGTCCCAATTGGGGGTTTGTTGGCCAGGCTTCATTTTTAAATAAAATACTATGTCAAACACAAAAAGTTTCTGCATTGTCTTTATTTCTGAGAAGGGCAGGAAACCTGTTTTGAGTCAGGGGTCACTGAACCACAGAAAAGTCAATTGGGGCCACACAAGTGAGATGCAAAAACCCCTCCTCCAACCGCCCGCCCGCCCCCACCAAGCTTCACTAATATGGCCCCAACTGTGTTGGTGGGAGCAGGGGACATAGTACTGGGGAAGGGTGCTAGTGGGTGCTTCGGCTGGGGACAGGGTGCCAGTGGAGACAGGTTTCTGAGGCTGGGGAGGGGAGAGGAGAGGGGGAAGAGTCCCCTGCACCCGCCTCCTCCCAGGATTCTCCCCCCCGCTCCCAGAGGGAAGCCAGCATGTGCCTCCTCCGGGGCTGGCGCGTGCCTCCCGCGGCACAGCCAAACCCCCACGTATGCCTGCCCTGGGGCCAAACCGCTCTCCCGCGCACAGCCAAACCCCCGCACACGCCTGGCCCGGGGCCAACCCCTGCACTCGACTCACCCCTCCTGAGGTGCAGGGAAGCCGCCGCACTCCTCCTCTGGGGCCGACGCCCCCTCCCGCAGCGCGCGCAGCACACCACAGAGCTGTGGGAGGGGAGCAGCCAGCGCACTTCCGGAACCGGCGCGAAGCTGCAGGCAGGACTTCCGTCCACCCCGCGGGAAGCCGACACTACGCTGGAGGTAGGTAGTGGGGCTTCTCGGGGTTGGGGGGAAAATGGGGGGTGTGGGGGCCCGAACGCCTCGTGATCGACCAGTCGATCGTGATCTACCGGTTGGCGACCACGGTGCTATAGCAATGCAGAGGGAGAGGCTGGCAGGGAGAGACGAAACAATTTCATCAGAGGCTGGCAGGAAGAGACGAAACCTTTAAGAGCAAACAGGAAGCTGCCTTGTGCTCAGGCATGGGTCTCTCAGAAAAGGCAAATAAAAACTCCTCTACGCTCTGCCTCTGTGCCCCCACTGCCAGATTTGGACCCTTGACAGGGGGCTCACACTCTGGGTAACAGTTACCCCCTTTGCCCCTGTGATGGACTGGGCCGGGTCTGGGCACAGCTGAGGGCATCCACTCAGGGCAAAATGCTCAAAACTAGGGCTCCTTCCAGCCCCAGACTGGAGACCTTTCCCAAACAGGCCACAAACCCAGTCACACCGAGTGCTTCGGCTGCCAATCCAGCCAGCAGAAAGCATCACAAGCAAAACCCCTCAGACACCCCAGCTTTCCCTGTGCCACAATTAGCCCTGGGCCTGCACACAGGTGAGGGGTTATAGAACCCAATCTCACCTACCCCGAATGGGTCTTTCCAGTCCCAAAGAACCAGCCACAGATTCTTGGTCAGTTTACACTTTGGATCTTACTCACAAGATCATGCTGGGCCAGTCCTTTAGAATCTAACTAAAGCGACAAAGAGTCCTGTGGCACCTTATAGACTAACAGATTTATTGGAGCATAAGCTTTCGTGGGCAAAGACCCACTTCGTCAGATGTATGCATCTGACAAAGTGGGTCTTTGCCCATGAAAGCTTATGCTCCAATAAATCTGTTAGTCTATAAGGTGCCACAGGACTCCTTGTTGCTTTTGCAGCTCCAGACTAAGATGGCTACCCCTCTGATACTTAAAATCTAAAGGTTTATTAATAAAAGAAAGAAAAGGTGGAGAGTAAGGGTGTTAAAGAAAATACATTACATGCACCAATCACCCAGTTCTTGATGCAGGCTTTCAGCAGAGATGTTATAAACTGCTAGCTTAAAAGTCTCTGGTGTGCAGCCTATGTCAGGATGGGTCAGCACTCCTTCCCGGCTCTCTGTCAGTTGTAAGGCTGCATCTGGGATCAGTAGCAAGATTGAAGACAAGATGGAGTCCACCTCAAGGCACTTATATAGTTCTCCTGTCGTCCCCCTGCCCAGAGCAGGTCACATAGTCTCTGTTTCACATGCTGGCAGCCATTGTGCCCTGACTGGTTTGCAGGTTTCTAGATGCCTTCCTCAGGGCTACGTCTAGACTGCATCCCTTTTCCATAAAAGGGATGCAAATTAGACACATCGCAATTGCAAATGAAGCAGGGATTTAAATCCCCCCCGCTTCATTTGCATAAACATGGCTGCCGCTTTTTCCGCTGAGCTTTGACGGAAAAAGCGCCAGTCTAGACGCGGATCTTTCGGAAAATAAAGCCTTTTCCGAAAGATCCCTTATTCCTTCTTTTAAAGAATAAAGCCTTTATTCCTTCTTTTAAGGAATAAAGCCTTTTCCGAAAGATCCCTTATTCCTTCTTTTAAAGAGGAATAAGGGATCTTTCGGAAAAGGCTTTATTTTCCGAAAGATCCGTGTCTAGACTGGCGCTTTTTTCAGTCAAAGCTCCGAGCCGGAAAAAAGCGGCAGCCATGTTTATGCAAATGAAACGGGGGGGGATTTAAATCCCCGCTTAATTTGCAATTGCGATGTGTCTAATTTGCATCCCTTTTACGGAAAAGGGATGCGGTCTAGATGTAGCCCAGGTGTGTATTGGCACCTAGAGAGCCACTGTCCTTGGGGCTGTGCTAATTAGCATAGTCATTCATTTGACAATCCTCCTTTACAACAGGCAGTCCAGGCCAGTATCAGCAGAGTCCATATTCATAACTCCACATACAGATATCACACACGTACACGAGTAGCAGACATAGAATCAACAAATGGTCTGGTAGCACTTTATAAACTAACAAAACATGTAGATACCATCTATGTTTTGTTAGTCTATAAAGTGCTACCAGACCATTTGTTGTTTCTTTCTGTAACAGACTAATTCGGCTACCCCCTGAAGCTCCTAGACACAGAATCAGTAGAACACAAGCTTTCATTTGACACCTCACATGGCCCCCTTTGTACAGACTTTGGGGCAAACACCTGCTCCCATGGCTGCAGCAGTATCGGGCTGCTCCCCTTAAAATCCAATAACCCAAGCACTGTTACATGAAAGCAGGGCCTAGGACCGCCCCCCCCAGCACCAATACCCAACAATGGTTTCTGAGACCACCCCCCGCACTGTTACCCAAAAGCAGTGTCTGGGATCTGCCCCAGCATTACCAGAGAGCAGTGCCGGGAACACTCCCCCCCCTGCAGCAGCGTCACTCAAGAGCGGCACCAGAGACCGCCCCCCCCAGCAGCACTATTCGAGAGTGGTGCCAGAGACCTGCCCCCAGCAGCGCGACCCAAGAGCGGCACCAGAGACCCCCCCAGCAGCGCGACCCGAGAGCGGCGGCAGAGACCACTCCCCCAGCAGCGCTACCCGAGCACACCCCCCCCAGCAGCGCGACCTGAGAGCGGCGACAGAGACCACTCCCCCAGCACCGCTACCCAAGAGCGGCCCCCCCACCCCAGCAGCGCGACCCGAGAGCGGCACCAGTGACACCCCCCCCCAGCAGCGCGACCCGAGAGCGGCGGCAGCGGCAGCACCAGCAGCAGCGGCAGGGCCCCCCCCCAGCAGTGCGACCCGAGAGCGGCAGCAGGGGCCCTCCCCAGCAGTGTGAGCCGAGAGCGGCGGTGGCGGTGGCAGCGTCCGCCCCCCAGCAGCGTGACCTGAGAGCGGCGGCAGAGCGACCCGAGAGCGGTGCCAGAGACCCCCCCCAGCAGCACTACCCGAGAGCGGTGCCAGAGACCCCCCCCAGCAGCGCAACCCGAGAGTGGCGTCAGAGACCACTCCCCCAGCAGCGCTACCCGAGAGCGGCGCCCCCCCCCCAGCAGCACGACCCGAGAGCGGTGCCAAAGACATCCCTCCAGCAGCGTTACCCGAGAGCGGCGCCAGAGACCCTCCAGCAGCGCGACCCGAGAGCGGCGCCAGAGACACCCCAGCAGCGCTACCCGAGAGCGCGCCAGGGCCCTCCCCAGCAGCGCGACCCGAGAGCGCGCCAGGGCCCCTCCCCAGCAGCGCGACCGAGAGCGGCGCCAGAGACACCCCAGCAGCGACCCGAGAGCGGCGCCAGAGACCCCAGCAGCACGACCCGAGAGCGCGCCAGGGCCCCAGCAGCACGACCCGAGAGCGCGCCAGAGACCCCAGCAGCGCGACCCGAGAGCGGTGCCAGAGACACCCCCAGCAGCGCGACCCAGAGCGCGCCAGAGACACCCCAGCAGCGCGACCCCAGAGCGCGCCAGAGACACCCCCAGCAGCGCGACCCCAGAGCGCGCCAGAGACACCCCAAGCAGCGCGACCCGAGAGCGCGCCAGAGACACCCGCCCCAGCAGCGCGACCGAGAGGCACCAGGGCCCCCAGCAGCGCGACCCAAGAGAGGCACCAGGGCCCCAGCAGCGCCCCGAGAGCGGCGCCAGAGACACCCCCAGCAGCGCGACCCGAGAGCGGCGCCAGGCCCCCAGCAGCGCGACCCGAGCGGCGCCAGAGACCCCAGCAGCGTGACCTGACAGCGGTGCCAGAGACCCGCCCCCAGCAGCGTGACCCAAGAGCGGCGCCAGAGACACCCGCCCCCCCAGCAGCGTGACCCGAGAGCGGCGCCAGCGACCCAGCAGCGCGCCCCGAGAGCGGCACCAGAGCCCCCAACAGCGCGACCCGAGAGCGGCACCAGAGCCCCAACAGCGCGACCCGAGAGCGGCGCCAGAGACCCCCCCCAGCAGCGCTACCCGAGAGCAGCGCCACAGACCCCCCCCAGCAGCGTGACCTGACAGCGGTGCCAGAGACACCCCCAGCGCGACCCGAGAGCGGCGCCAGAGACGCATCCCCCCAGCAGCCCGACCCGAGAGCGGCGCCAGGGCCCCCTCCAGCAGCGCGACCCGAGAGCGGCGCCAGAGACACCCACCCCAGCAGCGCGACCCGAGAGCGGCGCCAGAGACACCCCCCCCCCAGCAGCGCGACCCGAGAGCGGCACCAGGGCCCCCCCCCCAGCAGCACGTCCCGAGCGCGCCAGGGCCCCAGCAGCGTGTCCCGAGAGCGCGCCAGGCCCCAGCAGCGTGTCCGAGAGCGGCGCCAGGGCGCCCAGCAGCACGTCCCGAGAGCGGCGCCAGGCCCCCAGCAGCACGTCCCGAGAGCGCGCCAGGCCCCAGCAGCACGTCCCGGAGCGAGCGCGCCAGGGCCCCCAGCAGCAGCACGTCCCGAGAGCGCGCCAGGCCCCCCAGCAGCACGTCCAGAGCGGCGCCAGGCCCCCCAGCAGCACGCCCCGAGAGCGGCGCCAGGCCCCCAGCAGCACGCCCCGAGAGCGCGCCAGAGACACCCCAGAGTGACCCGAGCGGCGCCAGAGACCCCAGCAGCGTGACCAGAGAGCGGCGCCAGAGACACCCCAGAGCGACCCCGAGCGCGCCAGAGACCCCCAGCAGCGTGACCAGAGAGCGCGCCAGAGACACCCCAGAGCGACCCGAGCGGCGCCAGAGACCCCAGCAGCGTGACCTGACAGCGGTGCCAGAGATCCCCAGCAGCGCGACCCGAGAGCGCGCCAGGGCCCCAGCAGCGCGACCCGAGAGCGGCGCCAGGGCCCCCAGCAGCGCGACCCGAGAGCGGCACCAGAGCCCCCCAGCAGCGCGCCCCGAGAGCGGCACCAGAGCCCCCAGCAGCGCGACCCGAGAGCGGCGCCAGGGCCCCACCCCAGCAGCGCGACCCGAGAGCGGCGCCAGGGCCCCCAGCAGCGCGACCCGAGAGCGCGCCAGAGACCCCAGCAGCGCCCCGAGAGCAGTGCCACAGACCCCCAGCAGCGTGACCTGACAGCGGTGCCAGAGATACCCCAGCGCGACCCGAGAGCGCGCCAGAGATGCATCCCCAGCAGCGTGACCTGACAGCGCGCCAGGGCCCCCAGCAGCAGCGCGACCCGAGAGCTGCGCCAGAGACGCACCCCCAGCAGCGCGACCCGAGAGCGGCGCCAGGGACCCCATCAGCGCGACCGAGAACGGCGCCAGAGACACCCACCCCAGCAGCGCGACCTGACAGCGGCGCAAGGCCCCCCAGCAGCGCGACCCGAGAGCGGCGCCAGGGCCCCAGCAGCGCGTCCCGAGAGCGGCGCCAGAGGCCCCCAGCAGCGTGACCAGAGAGCGGCGCCAGAGATACCCCAGAGCGACCCGAGAGCGGCGCCAGGCCCCAGCAGCGCGACCTGACAGCGGCGCCAGAGCCCCCAGCAGCGCGACCCGAGAGCGGCGCCAGAGCCCCCAGCAGCGCGACCAGAGAGCGGCGCCAGCGACCCCAGCAGCGCGACCCGAGAGCGGCACCAGAGCCCCAGCAGCGCGACCCGAGAGCGGCGCCCCCCAGCAGCGCGACCCGAGAGCGGCGCCAGGGCCCCCAGCAGCGCGACCCGAGAGCGGCACCAGAGCCCCCAGCAGCGCGACCCGAGAGCGGCGCCACAGACCCCAGCAGCGTGACCTGACAGCGGTGCCAGAGACCCCAGCAGCGCGACCCGAGAGCGGCACCAGGGCCCCCAGCAGCGCTACCCGAGAGCGGCGCCAGAGACCCCCAGCAGCGCTACCGAGAGCAGTGCCACAGACCCCCAGCAGCGTGACCTGACAGCGGTGCCAGGGCCCCCAGCAGCGCGACCCGAGAGCGGCGCCAGGGCCCCAGCAGCGTGACCCGCGAGCGGCGCCAGAGCCCCCGCAGCGCTACCCGAGAGCGGCGCCACAGACCACCCCAGCAGCGCGACCCGAGAGCGGCGCCACAGACCCCAGCAGCGTGACCCGACAGCGGCGCCAGGCCACCCCAGCAGCGTGACCCGCGAGCAGTGCCACAGACCACCCCAGCAGCGCGACCCGAGAGCGGCGCCACAGACCACCCCAGCAGCGCCACCCGAGAGCGGTGCTGTAGTCACGCGGCTGCAGCTAGCGGAACCCGGGGGGTCTGCGCAGGCGCCGTGCTCAGGCCGCAGAACAACATTCGTGCCGCACGCGCATGGAAGCTCTGCGCCTGCGTACTGCGTCATGTCCCCGCGTGCTGGCGGACAGTCTCTCCAGGAGGATGGGAAGCGGGCCGCAGCGGGGGGAATCTGGGCGGTCGCGAGAAGAGGGGCGGGGTCAGGAGGAGTTCTCTCTTCTGATGCCCCCCGCAGCGGTTGCGGTGGTTCAGTCTTCCTCGCCGGGCCGCGAAATGGTGGGCGGGGCTACGTGGCGCGTCGGAGGACACGTGGGGCCTCGCTTCCAGGTCCGGAGCTAGCTGTAGCCATGGCCGCGCGGCGCCGTTCGCAGGCTCTGCGGGCCGCCCGGTGAGCGGGGCGGCCGGACGGGGTGGAGGCGGGGCGCCGGGGGGGCGCCGGGCGGCGGGACGGGGTGGAGGTGGGGGGTGCCGGGCGGACGGGGTGGAGGCGGGGGCGTCGGCGCGGGGACGGGGTGGAGGTGGGGTGACGCCCGGGGTGGAGGTGGGGTGACGCCGAGGCGCCGGACGGGGTGGAGGCGGGGGCGTCGGCGCGGGGTGACGGGGGTGGAGGTGGGGTGACGCCGAGGCGCCGGACGGGGTGGAGGCGGGGGCGCGGCGCGGGGGGACAGGGTGGAGGTGGGGTAATGCCCCGGGGTGGAGGCGGGGGGTGCCGGGCGGGACGGGGTGGAGGCGCGGGAGGGTGGTTGTGTCTGTCCCTTGGTGGGAGCCGGCGGCCCGGGCTGCAGGCCCGTACCTGTGACGTGCCTTTGGTCTCCGCACCTTGCAATCCCCTGCAGGCCTGTGCCCAGCCCTTGCCAGCCTTCCCGGCGCCCGAGTGCTCCTCTGACGTGGAGCCGGACACCAGGGAGATGGTGCGGGCGCAGAATAGAAAGAAGAAAAAGTCCGGGGGCTTCCAGTCAATGGGTGAGTGGCCAGTGAAAACAATCTTGCAAGACTTGCTCTAAGAGGGTTGGCAACGCTGCCCCTTTACTGCAAGGCCGTTTCATATCCTGATCCAACTCGCCTTCTCCTGCAGGCTTGAGTTATCCCGTATTTAAAGGGGTCATGAAGAAAGGCTACAAAGTGCCAACACCAATCCAGCGAAAGGTAAGAGGCTCCACTGCATGCAGTGTCATTCTTATGGGGAAGGGGAGGAGTTGGTAAAGCCATGGGGGGATCTCTGGAGGTGACTTCTGTAATGCTTTGTGGGGTTGAGGTGAAAGATAAATCTCACTGTGCTGGCAAGTCTTTACTAACACTGGCTCTAGCTAGAGGTGGCTAACACCCCTGTACCTAACCTGTGGAACTCATTGCCACAATATATCATTGATAATATCATTAAAATGTAGCTAGGTTCCAAAAAGATTCAGATGTTTATGTGGATTACAATAGCATCCCTGGATAGCCCAGAGCATGATGAGCACAGATTAAGAATCCTCCAGCTGGATTGGAGCAGCATCCGTTCTTGTCTTGCAGGCCATCCCTGTGATCCTGGATGGGAAAGACGTGGTGGCCATGGCAAGGACAGGCAGCGGGAAAACAGCTTGTTTCCTCATCCCCATGTTTGAGAAGCTGAAGGTGCACAGTGCCCAGACAGGGGCACGAGCCCTCGTCCTGTCGCCAACCCGTGAGCTCGCCTTGCAGACCATGAAATTCACAAAGGAGGTAGGGACTGGGGGACGCAGCACCAGCTGTTCAAAAAGACATTAGGACTGGAGTAGCTAGGAGCTTTCTCAGAGGTGGGACTTGAGCACATGGTACACAGAACTTGTGATATGGAGAGGTGCTGCAGGGCAGCAATTGCTAAAGGACTGTTTTTTGTATGACATGACTAGCCTGTGGAACTCATTGCCACAAGTTCTCATTGAAACTAAAAATGTAGCAGAGGTCCAGAAAGATGTGGATGTTTCTGTGTTGATTATGAGAACATCTGAGGATACTCCAGTGATGGATCCAGAATAAGACTGTGAAGAGAATAGAACTAGATGTGAAAAAAAAAAAATGAGGATGAACTCATCAGACTTCATCACATACGCCCCTAGGTTGGGGGTAAGGCAGGAAATGTGCCTGTAGACCAGTTATTCCATACTGGTCCACTAGGGTTAGAGATGGAGGCAGGTTGTAGCAACCTGATCCAAAGTCTTAGCAACAACAGCAGGGTGTGCATTCCTCCTGAGACAGCTACTCCCCTTGCGCTGGGGTAGCCCTGACAGTTGAGGTGAAATGTCTTTTGGTTGGGGACGAGGGGACTGGGGAACTGGAGGCAATTGGGACTGACAATCCTGTTTCTTATCCTGCAGCTGGGCAGGTTCACAGGCCTGAAGACTGCGTTGATTCTGGGAGGAGACAGGTAAGCCCATGGCAGTCCAACAAGTGGCCATCCCACCGGACCCAAGGTGGCAGCGGCTGCAGCTTATTGAAAACTGTGAAATGCTTGTGAATGTTTTGTCAATGTGTTTTTCCCTAGAATAGGTCAGTTTCAGTGACACTTTGGAACTATTTGCTTGCTTAGTGTCCAAATGGATATTGATCTGGCTCAGTGACACTGCAGTGGGTAGAAATATCACAGCTGGGTCTGGAGCGGGATTGCCAGGACCGGGCCCTTCAGACAGTTCTGTTCATTTTAAATTCTTTTTTTAAAGTGTCTTGGCCCCTGTAGGCCTGTCCCCAGTGTCGGGATCTAGTCCCAGCTGCTTGCGTGCACGCGGCAGGATGGTTTGCATCGGACTCAGAGAGGATTTCAGAAGCAGGGCACAGAGGAAGGACCTCATTGGGCAGCTTGCTGCTCTCTAGCCAACCTGTTCCTGGCAAGCTGGGCTCAGGTATCTGCCTGCTCAGAAATTAGCCTGAGGGCAGGCGGGGCTTGGCAAAGCGCATGGGGCTCAGGGGTCTACCTTGGAACCTGCTGCTGGGCGGGTGGAGTCCTGTGTTGTCACTAGGGCTGTATTATTGCTCCCCTGCCTGTCCTTATTACCAGCACCTCATAGTCTCTCTCTCTGCTCTAGGATGGAAGACCAGTTTGCAGCTCTGCACGAGAACCCTGATATGTAAGTCTGAATACTCGTGGCAGAGACTTCTGCTCTCCACATGGATTGGGGGGAGGGTGTCACAGCATGGGGCCTTGTGGGTGGATTTTTTCCTTTTTCTTTGAAGTGTTGAGACCTGGAGGATGTATCCCACCCAGTCCATTCTCCAGGACTGCCCTGGGGTGAGTTTGGTTAGGCTGTTGTGACTTCCCCATCCCCCAGGCAGCATAGCCTCACTGTAGGATCTGTGTTGTGGTAGCATTAGGAGCTCTTGCCAGAGAGCAGAGCCCTGTCCTCTGGGCACGGTGCACGCAGAACAAGCGCTCAGGTGCTGCATGCCTTGCACACATGGTATAAATGGGGAGTAATTGCTCTGATGCTGATGGAGTCACAACCTGGTAACCCTCTGCTGAGCCTCTGCTTCAATAAGCATCAAGACTAGCACCCATTGGCACCTCTAAGAGCATCTTCCTATGTATACACTGGAGGGGAAGCGCACAGCCTGGAGATGGGGCTTCCTGGACTGGACCTTCCACCTGACTGCCCGTGGCCTGGCAGATTTGGGCTGGGGAGGCAAGGTGGATGGGAGGAAGCTGGTTGGGGAGCGGTGGCTTGTCCTGTATTGTCACTAGCTGTAGAGAGGTCTCTGCAGTTTTCACAACACTCCAGCAGGACAAGTGGAAGCCTGGGTGTGGTAGCCAGCTGGTATCTGTCATTCCAGAATCATTGGCACCCCTGGGCGCCTGATGCACGTGATCGTGGAAATGAACCTGAAGCTGCACAGCGTGGAATACGTGGTGTTTGATGAAGCTGACAGGTCAGTTCCTGACATTGCAGTATCCGGGAGTTCACTGTGGTGCGCTTGTTAGCCCCTCTGCCCCCAGAGCTCCCAATACAACCCTCCATCAGCCAGTTGGGAGGCGATGGTGCTTGCTGTGGCTGCATCCCATGGACGCCTGTTGGAAAGGAGCACAGGTGGGAGGGTGGATTCTCAGCTCTGGCAGGCTCCATGTGCCTGATGGGTGAGGTGCGGGGCCAGAGGGGAAGCACAAACCAGGCCAAGGATCTTGGGAGAGCAGCCAGCTGGTGCGGTGATGCCTTGTCTGTTGCTGCTGGGCGAGATGTTCCGCATGCAGGGCCAGCGCCAAGGCTGGCATGTGGGATTTTAGCGCTGGGCAAAGAGAAGCTCCTGAGTGTGGAATTTAAGGGCTCATCCTGGGAGGCAGCAGCTCGCCCCTGTGTATTGGGGTGTGCAGCCCTATGCAAGCACCCCAGTGCTTTCCAGATGGTGGGGTCCCAGCTGGGTGGGGTGACTTGCTGGGTTGCGTGGCTGCTGACCGTGGCATTGTTGGCTTCCTCCTCAGGCTCTTTGAGATGGGGTTTGCAGAGCAGCTGCAGGAGATCATCGCCCGGCTCCCCGAGGGCCGCCAGACCCTGCTTTTCTCTGCCACGCTCCCCAAGCTGCTTGTGGAGTTTGCTCGGGCTGGTAAGGAACAGCCCCATGCAGGGAAGAGGGGGGTAACAAGCTGAACGGCTGTAGCTATGATGACCTGCCCTTCTAGGGGAGGGGAAGAGTTCCCCACCTGCTCTGCCCTATTGGCCGAAGACCAGGTGGATCCGTGCTGCCTGTGCCTCTTCAGTTCAGAGCATCTTGCCCGGGCCACTTGCAAAGCGAATGCCAGTGCTTGTGAAAGCCGGCAGCTAGCTGCATGCAGGGCTTGGCTGCGCTGGCAGATCTCCCCCTAACTTGCAGCACCCCTAAAAACGAGTCTGCTGCCACGCCTGACAGCCTGCAGCTCTTCCCCTTGTGCCAGCTCACACTCCCCGCCTCGCTCACAGGTCTCACGGAGCCAGTCTTGATCCGGTTGGACGTGGACACGAAGCTCAGTGAGCAGCTCAAGGTGAGGCTCACTTGGAGTCTTCAAGGCTATGGCGTTCGGGCGGGCTGGGGCCTGTCCAGCGTGTAGGGCGAATGGGCTGCAGTACTCAAAGGGAGCTTGCAGGAGGTAGATGCTTGGACGGGCGACGAGGGAGCAGTATGCAAATATTGCCCAAGCAGGGAGGCCACAGCTAGCAAGAGACGTGGAGGGTAACAAGAAGGGTTTCTAGAGGTATCTTAGCAAAAGGCTGGGGAAGGTGTAGGACCCTTACGGAATGGGGGAGGCAGCCTCTGACACCACGTGGGAAAAGCTGGAGAACTCAGTACTTTGTGCCTTGGTCTCCGCAGACAAGATCTGCTCCCAGGCGGCTGCGTTGGGCAGCACAGTGTGGGGAGGAGGTGGGCAGCCCTCAGTGGGGACAGAACAGGTGAAGGACTGTTGAGAGAAGCTGGGCGTGCTCAAGTCCATGGTCTCAAATCGAAGGCATCTGAGGGTGCTGAGGGAGTTGGCTGATGTGGCTGCAGAGCCATTGGCCGTTATCTTTGAAAACCCCTGGGATTTGGGAGAGGTCTTGGGTGATTGGAAAAGGCAAATGTAGTGCCTATCCCTTAGAGAGAGAGAAGGCGAATCCAGGGAACAGACCAGTCAGCCTCATCTCAGTCCCTGGAAAAATCCTGGAGCAGGAATGGAATCCTCAAGGAATCCAGTCGGAAACACTTGCAGTTGAGCAGGAGCAGTCAACATGGATTCACCAAGGGCAAGTCCTGCCTGGCCACCCTCTGTGTCTGGGGAGATGGAGAAAGTGTTAGATGTCTCAGACCTTTGGCCACGGTCTCCCGCAGGACTCTGGCCAGCAAATTCAGGAAGAATGGCTTGGATGGATGGACGTAAGGTAGATAGAAAGCAGGCTAGGCTGTTGGACTCAACAGGTAGTGAGCAACAGCTTGTCCAGGAGGCAGCCAGTACAAGCGGAGTGCTCCAGGGGTCCTTCCTGGGGCCCCTTGTTCAAAATCTCCATTAATGCTCTGGCGGAGGGGATGGGCTGCACCCTCCACGAGTTTGCGGCTGGGGGAAGAGGTAGATACCCCTCTCCTCCAGTGTAGGCTCCAGTGTGGTGATGGCGTATTGGGCTGCCTCAGGAGGAGCATTGCCGCCAGTTGTAGGGACGTGATTATTCACCTCTGTTTGGCACTGGGGAGGCCACAGCTGGAGTTTTGCGTCCAGTTCTGGGCCCCCCGCTACAGACAGGAGGGGCACACGTTGGAAAGAGTCCAGCGGAAAGCAACAAACATGATTCGGGGCCTGGAGCACATGAGCTATGAGGAGAGGCTGAGGGATTGGGCTTATTTACTCCGCAGAAGAGCAGAGCGAGGGGGGATTGGAGAGCAGCCTGCAGCTCCCTGAAGGGGGTTCCAGAGAGGCTGTTCTCAGTGGGGGCAGATGGCAGAGCGAGGAGCGATGGGCTCCAGTTGCAGTGGGGGAGTCTCAATCTCTACAGGTTTACACCCTGGCTGGGATGACTGTTGGGGCTGGTCCTGCTTTGAGCAGGTAGTTCGACTGCATGGCCTGAGGCTTCTTCCAGCTCTCGGATTCTGTGGAGCACAGCCTGCATTGTTAGCCCCGTCATGCCTGCCTTGGGTAGCTTCCAGGGGGCCGTAGAGGAGGCGGGGGAGGGCTCCTACCCTACCCTACCACTCTCTCTGTTGGCAGATGGCCTTCTTCCACGTGCGTCCGGATGACAAGCCGGCTGTGCTGCTGCACCTGCTGAGGAACGTAGTGAGGCCTCAGGACCAGACGCTTGTCTTTGTGGCCACCAAGCACCACGTGGAGTACCTCAAGGAGGCAAGGCGGGGAACCAGTGTGCTGCGCCTGCCACTGGGCTTGGGCCCAGGCCGGGTGGAGCTCTGGGAGGGCCCTCTGCAGGGAGATGGGGGGGACAGTGCTGAGACCAAAGCAGAGGGGGGCTCTGACCAAACCCTGTGGGAAAAGGGGGAGCTACTGGCAGTGCTGCTCTCCCTTCATCAGGGGTGTGGTGGCGCTGGTCCTGCCCCTTCCTTTAACCCCTCTGTGGCTGCAGCCGGCCATGGGCAGACCTAGCACACGGCTAGTTGCGCTCCTGCTGCGTAGGCTCCGAAAGAGCTCTAGGGGTCTGCGAGGGATCGGAGTTAAGCCCAGGTTTCCTTCCCGAGAAGGGCTCCTGCCTGACTCCAGGATGCTGCTCATCAGCAGAGCCCCCTGTGCCCGGTGGGGATGGCAGTTGTCGCCGGGAGGAGGCTGGTGGGCGGGTCCAGCTTGCTGCTGTTTCTCCAGCCTTTGCATGGGAGGGGAGCGGCCGATCCTTCAGCCGCTTGATGGAATCTCTCCCTTCCGCTCTGAGGCTTGGCTCTGCCTTTTCTTGTCCCCTGGCCTTTGTGGTGGTTCTCTCCTGCTGGGGGCTGGGCAGTGAGCTCTGCTCTACCCTCCTCCCTCCAGTTGCTGACAGCGCAGGGCGTGAGCTGTGCCCATGTCTACAGCTCCCTGGACCAGGCAGCCCGGAAAATCAACATCGCCAAGTTTGTGCAGGGCCAGTGCGCGGTGCTGATCGTCACTGACGTGGCTGCCCGTGGCATCGACATCCCCATGCTGGACAATGTCATCAACTATAGCTTTCCTGCCAAGGCCAAGCTGTTCCTGCACCGCGTCGGTGGGTGTCTGGGAGAGCCGGGGGGGACGCAGCCTGCTGTCCTGCTCCCATCGATCTGCCCCCTCCCGCCCTGGCCACAGCTGCGCCAGGCTGCCAAAGGCCATGGGGGAGGGAAGCCACACTGCTCCCCAGATAGCGTCCCTCTGCTGCTGCGGATTCCATGTGCCGTCACCCTGTGCCAGCTGGGCCCTGTGCAGCATTTTGGGTGGGAGGGGGACAGGAACATCTATCTGTAGAGCTAGGACTAGTCGTCATCTGCAGCAGGCATGGAAGCCTAACACCAGCCCTTCTCCGAGCAGCAGCTTGGCTTCTTCGCCTCAGTCCCTGCCCGCAGCCAGAGCAGGCACATCAGTCGTGCCCTGTGGCGGTGGTTCCTGTGAGCTCTGCCCTGCGCTCAGCCAGGCCTGCAGCCACGGAGGTAGCGCGGAGCTAGAGTGCCTTGCTTTCCCTCCCAGGCCGCGTGGCCCGCGCTGGCCGCAGTGGGACAGCCTACTCCCTGGTGGCACCGGATGAGACCGCCTACGTCTTTGACTTGCACCTGTTCCTGGGGCGTCCGCTCACCCTTGCCAGCCCCCACGAGAAACCCTCAGGTAAGGGCCCCTTGGCCCGGAGGTGCCGATGGGGCTCTCGCTCAGTATCCCTGCTGGGGGTGGGCCTCGCACAGGCAGAGCAGCCCCATGGCTCAAGGAGGCCTGGGTCTGTCGGGGCCATGGCTCACTGCCCGGGCTGGGGTGAGGCAGCATCTTGTGTCTCAGCCCAGATGTCTGTGCTGGGGGCTCTGGCAGTGACCCCGAGCTCCCCTGCAAGGCAGAATGTGCTCATGGGAGGGGGACTCCTGCCGCCCGCAGCACAGCCTGTTTGCTCTGTTCCCCGGCCTTGCTCACTGCATCCCTCAGCGCTGATGTACCCTGGCGCAGCCTTGGCTCAGGTCCCCTCTGCACTGGGCAGTGACTCTGCAGCTTCATCCCACTGGACCTCTCCCTCTCCCTCTGCGGTCGCATGGGAGCCCCTCTGTGTCCCCAGGACCCCTAGGTGCTGTGCCCACGCTGCAGTACAGCCGGCCCAGGCATGCGTCTGTTCTGGAATGGCTCTTCGGAGGGGCAGTGGGCAGGCTGGGGCATGGGGATGCTCTGGGTGGAGGCACGGCTGCTCCACCCTTCTTAGCCTGTGCTCCCCGGGCCAGTCCCAGCCCAGACCCCCATAGCAGACTGCTGCTGCCATAGCCACGCTCCAGGCCCTGTACTGGCTGCGAGCTGTGGCCAGGTGGGATGGGCTGAGGTGGCCCCTTGTGTCCCACTGCAGACAGGGACGGGGTGTTTGGCAGAGTCCCCCAGAGCGTGGTCGATGACGAGGAGTGTCTGCTACTTGCTGAGCGCGAGCGCTCACTGGACCTGCAAAGCCTGCACCGGGTGTCGGAAAATGCGCACAAGCAGTACCTCAACTCCCGGCCTGGCCCCTCGCCGGCGTCTGTCAAGAGGGTGAAGGAGCTGGACTTCTCCCTGCTGGGCATCCACCCACTCTTCAGTGAGTGCCTGGCTCTGTCTGCCGCCTCCGGGGATGGCGGGGCCCCTGGCTGCGCCCGCGCTGCCCACAGCACTCCCGGCGGGAGCAGGGGGCTGCCCCACAGCCCTGGGGAGGCTGGGCCTGGAGAGAATGCACATGGGGGTGTTGGGCGCTCACTGCTCGTGTCCCGGCTCGCAGGTTTGTGCTTTGAGGAGGAGGAGCTGGAGAGACTGAAGTTCGTGGACAGCATTAAAACCTACAGGTCCAAAGCCGTGAGTACAGGCCTGGGCCCTATCACGTGGGGACCGAACGGCCAGCAGCGCTGCCTCATGGCAGCGCCCGTGACCCCAGCCAGGGTGCCCTGAGGTGATTTGCCTGAGCTCGGTGTGGGAAGGGCAGCACCTCTGCGGGGCAAGGGCGTGTGCTATGGGGCACTGCCCCTCCGCTGAGATGCAGCTGCGCAGGAAGCAAGGGAGCTGGGGCTCGGCGCTCTCAGGCTGTGGGAAGACCCCTTCCTGCTGCCTCCCTTTCGCCCTGGGGCCAGACACAGCCAAGCTGGGCTCCAAGCGGAGCCCCAGGAGGGTGGGGGAGGGCCCCTGGGCAAGCATCGCTCACAGGTGTTCTCGTACCAGACCATCTTTGAGATCAACGCCACCAGCAAAACCCTGGCCAGCAACGTGATGCGCGCCAAGCGGAGCCGCGACCGCAGCCTCGTCACCAAGTACCGGAGGGAGCAGCAAGAGAGACGGGCTGGGGCTGCACTGCGAGGCCGGGACCCAGCAGCTCCCACCCCTGCGAAGGAGGAAGGAGACCTCTGGGTATGGCCTTAGAGGGCGCCAGTACCGTGCGGACATGGGCATTGCCAGCCTCCAAACCACATCTGCGCCAGGGCCTGCCTGAGGACGCTGAGACGCGGCCTAGCTGGCTGGTCCTAGGGGCAGTCAGGGGCTGGCTGATGTCCCAAGTCTGTGCTGGGGTGGGGGCAGGGAGCAGCACCGGGGATTGGCTGGGCCTCTGCTGGCTAAGTGGCCCTTCTCTCTGGCATGCGTGTCCCAGGAGGGGTTTGCCCCCACGGTGGGCAGGAAGCGGAAGCGGCAGCAGCTGGGAGAGGCCGCTGGGAAGAAACCGCGGGCCGGGCTGCCGCGGGATGAGGAGTTCTACGTCCCATACCAGCCCAAGGACTTGGAGAGCGAGCGAGGGTGAGCCACTTCGCCAGCCGCAGGACCCCTGCGTCTCCCCACTCCCAGACCTGTATGACCTCTGCCTTTCCCCCACATGCAGGCTGAGCATCGGTGGAGAGGGCAGCGCCTTCGAGCAGCAGGCTTCTGGCGCCGTGCTCGACCTGCTGGGGGACGAGACCCACAGCATGAACAAGAGCACACAGCTGCTCCGGTGGTAAGTTCCTGGCCTGGCGCCCCTCGCCCGCAGAACTAGTGCCTGTTAGGGCTGGGGGCTGGCTGTGCGGAGGAGGAAATCTCAGGCTGGGGCGCCGTTGCTTGTGACCCGGGGCTGGAGGGAGGAGTGCTCAGTCTCCTGGGTGGGGCTGAGCTAAGCCAGAGAGCCCCATTCCACCCTGCTGTCCTGCCCCACGCAGGGACCGCAAGAAGAAGCGGTTTGTGGGAAAAACTGGCCAAGAGGAGAAGAAGAGGAGAATCTGCACCGAGAGTGGCAGATACATCAGCGGCTCCTACAAGAAAAACCTGTATCCTTCCTGCCTTGGGAGAGGGCGCAGGCGTCCAGCTGCGCCCAAGGGGCTCTTGCCCTCTGCCCTCCCAGCGCTTCCTGAGTGCAGGGCCCTGCAGTGATGGCAGAGGGCGCGTGTCTGCATGGCAGGGAGCTGTGTTCAGCAGCAAGGGACTGAGCGCTTCTGTGGCTGCTTGGCAATGGAGGATGGCCCGGTTGCTCTACTGGCCGCTGCTGAGCCTTGCAGCTGGTGATCTCACTGCTCGGGGCTTGGACTGCCTTCCGGGAAGTGTCCTGCCGAGAGGCAAACCAGGGCAGAAAGCGCAGGGAGAGCACGCGACTGCCAGCCCGGCCCTCTGGGCCCTCTTCCTTCAAAAGGCTGGGGGGTGCGGGGGCGTTCAGGCGAGCCGACGTTGTGGAGGCTTAGCCTTCCCCTTAACTCGCCATCCCAGCTATGAGAACTGGAAGAAGAAATACAAAGTGGAGGAGCGGGACTCCGAGGAAGAGGTGGCGAGTGAGCCAAGAGGTGGGATGCACCGCAGGGGCAGAGGTGAGTGCCTAGGATCAGGGCCGCGGAGGGGCAGGCAGGCTGAGACCTGAGGGGTGGCTGATATGCAGTTTAGTGTTGCTGCTTTTGCCACAGGGCCCAGCTGGTTCTGCAGGGCTGCACTCTGTGCTAGGCCCCTCCCTGTGGCATGGATCTCGAGCTCAGTCTTGCTCCCCCCCACAGGAGACCGGCGGCTGCCCCGCACCCCAGAAAAGCATGGCCCCCAGCAGGGAAAGGGGCGGTCCGAGCTGAAGAGCAAGCAGCAGATCCTGAAGCAGAGGAAGAGGGTGGCCAAGCAGAACTTTCTTCAGAAGGGCGGCCTGAGGCAGCTGAAAGCCAAGAACCGGCAGCGGGCGCAGGACCTACGCAGGTCGGCGTTCGGCCGTGGCACTGCCAAGAAGGGGAAAATGAGGAAGAGGATGTAAAAGCTGGAGTGTGGGAGGGCCGCAGGCCCGACCTGAGCAAAGGGCTGATTGTGAGCCACTGCCCTTTCGACCACATGCCCCCTCAGACTCACTTGCCTGGGCAGGGGACATTAAATGATGCTCTGGTTGCTTTTCAGTTTGTTGGATGTTTGTCCCAAGTGAGCCCAGAGGCAGGGGGAACTGCAGGGAGCTGCTGGCTTTTGGGGCAGGGGTAGGGCTGCTTTTCTCTTTAGTCAGTGCCTCCTGGAAGTCCCCAGCCAAGATAGATGGGTAGGCATTGTGAGAAAGCAGTGAGTTGGGTCTCCAGCCTGCCAGGCCAGCACTTCCACTGCCTCTCGGGAGCCCTTGCTGCTGGGAACGGAACTGGGAGCTGTGGGAGAAGCGAGAACGGGTGCCCAGGGAGCGGGTGAGCGCGGAAGTGGTTCCGATAGCTGACGATGGCTCGTGGTGTTGCTGGAGTTGAGGGGCGGGGAGGTGAGAACAGGCGCCCAGGGAGCGGGCTGAGCGCAGAAGCGGCTCCGGTAGTGGACAATGGCTCGTGGTGTTGCTGGAGTCGAGGGGCGGGGAGGGTTACTGCACCCACCGAGCGGGGCGCAGAGGGCATTCTCTGTTCTCCCAGCACTCTCAGACAGCTAGCTGCTCAAGGGAACACTGCTGTGCCAACCAGCACAACTGCCTGTGCCTCTGAGGGGTATTCAGCAGTACTAATCTTGACTGGTTTTTGCCAGCTGCTCGTGCCCTGCTCTCCTCATGTTTCCGACGTCGTAGGAGGCTGCCTTTAAAAGCTGTTTCTGACCATTGTGCCTTCCCCCTCTTTTCTCCCTGCAGTGGGCAGCAGCAATGCTTGCTGGTCCCTGATCTCACTTGTTTCTGTAGAGCCCCCTCCCCAGAAAGCATAAGCTAAACCATGCATGAATTTGACCTCAAAGCCCTCTTCTGGAAAGAGCACTTACATGAGAACAGCCAGACTGGGTCAGACCAAAGGTCCTTGTAGCCCAGTGTCCTGGCTGCCACCAGTGCCAGATGCCCTAGAGGGAGGGAACAGAACAGGGAATCAAGCGATCCTTCCCCTGTTGCCCATTCCCAGCCTCTGACAGAGGCCAGGGCCACCTTCCCTGCCTGTCCTGGCTAATAGCTGCTGATGGATCTATTCTCAATGACTTTATCTAGCTTTTTTTGAGCCCTATTAAAGTCCTGGTCTTCACCACATCCTCTGGCAAGGAGTTCCACAGGCTGACCTGCTGCATGAAGAAAAACTTCCTTTGGTTTGTTTTAAACCAGCTACCTATTAATTTCATTGGGTGACCCCTAGTTCCTATGTCATGGGAGCATGTATATTTCTCCTTACTTACTTTCTCCACCCCAGTCATGATTTTATAGACCTCTATCCTGTCCCCCTTTAGTCCCCTCTTTTCTCAGGTGCTTTCTAGACTTGGCTGCAAAATAATATTTATGTAATAAGAGCTCTAAATGCCTTATATTTTACCGATGGGGACACTGAGGTGCAGAGGAGCATGACTTGCCCAAAGTTGCCCAGCCAGCTAGTGGCAGAGCCAGGACTAGAACCCAGTCTGACTCAACCCTGTACAGTCTCCTCATTGCTGTCCAGCTCCATTCACCTAGTAATTCCATTGCTCTGCCACTAGTCTTTACTCTCAAGGCTCAGCTCCTTATACAGATGGGGGTACTCCCCTGCCTCTTCAGCTAAGAACATAAGAATGGCCAGACTGGGTCAGACCAAAGGTCCATCCAGCCCAGTACCCTGTCTGCCAACAGTGGCCAATGCCAGGTCCCCCAGAGGGAGTGAACTGAACAGGGAATGATCAAGCGATCTCCAGCCTCTGACAAACAGAGGTTAGGGACACCATTCCTTACCCGTCCTGGCAAATAGCCATTAATGGACTTACCTCCATGAATCTATCTAGTTCTCTTTTAAACCCTGTTATAGTCCTAGCCTTCACAACCTCCTCAGGCAAGGAGTTCCACAGGTTGACTGTGCGCTGTGTGAAGAAGAACTTCCTTTTATTTGTTTTAAACCTACTGCCCTTTCATTTCATTTGGTGGCCCCTAGTTTTTATATTATGGGAACAAGTAAAGAACTTTTCCTTATTCACTTTCTCCACACCACTCATGATTTTATAGACCTCTATCCAATCTGCCCCTTCCCCCCCCAGTCTCCTTTTTTTCCAAGATTAAAAGTCCTAGTGTCTTTAATCTCTCCTCATATGGGACCTGTTCCAGACCCATGATCATTTTAGTTGCCCTTCTCTGAACCTTTTCTAATGCCAGTATATCTTTTTTGAGATGAGACCACATCTGTACACAGTATTCAAGATGTGGGCAAACCATGGATTTATATAAGGGCAATAAAATATTCTCCATCTTATTCTCTATCCCTTTTTTAATGATTCCTAACATCCTGTTTGCTTTTTTGACTGCCGTTGCACACTGCGTGGACGTCTTCAGAGAACTATCCACGATGACTCCAAGATCTCTTTCCTGATTAGTTGTAGCTACATTAGCACCCATCATCTTGTATGTATAGTTGGGGTTATTTTTTCCAATGTGCATTAGTTACTTTACATTTATCCACATTAAATTTCATTTGCTGTTTTGTTGCCCAATCACTTAGTTTTGTGAGATCTTTTTGAAGTTCTTCACAGTCTGCTCTGGTCTTAACTACCTTGAGCAGTTTAGTATCGTCTGCAGACTTTGCCACCTCACTGTTTACCCCTTTCTCCAGATCATTTATGAATAAGTTGAACAGGATTGGTCCTAGGACTGACCCTTGGGGAACACCACTAGTTATCCCTCTCCATTCTGAAAATTTACCATTTATTCCTACCCTTTGTTTCTTTTAACCAGTTCTCAATCCATTAAAGGATTTTCCCTCTTATCCCATGACAACTTAATTTACTTAAGAGCCTTTGGTGAAGGACCTTGTCAAAGGCTTTCTGGAAATCTAAGTACTCTGTTTACTGGATCCCTCTTGTCCACGTTTGTTTGACCCCTTCAAAGAACTCTAATAGATTAGTAAGACATGATTTCCCTTTACAGAAACCATGTTGACTTTTGCCCAACAAATTATGTTCTTCTATGTGTCTGACAATTTTATTCTTTACTATAGTTTCAACTAATTTGCCTGGTACTAATGTTAGACTTGCTGGTCTATAATTGCCGGGATCGCCTCTAGAGCCCTTTTTAAATATTGGCGTTACATTAGCTATCTTCCAGTCATTGGTTACAGAAGCTGATTTAAAGGATAGGTTACAAACCATAGTTAATAGTTCCTCAATTTCACATTTGAGTTTTCAGAACTCTTGGGTGAATGCCATCTGGCCCCGGTGACTTGTCACTGTTAAGTTTATCTGTTTGTTCCAAAACCTCCTCTAATGACACCTCAATTTGGGACAATTCCTCAGATTTGTCACCTACAAAGGACGGGTCAGGTTTGGGAATCTCCCCAACATCCTCAGCCATGAAGACTGAAGCAAAGATTCTATTTAGTTTCTCCGCAATGACTTTATCGTCTTTAAGTGCTCCTTTTGTATCTCGATCGTCCAGGGGCCCCACTGGCTGTTTAGCCGGCTTCCTGCTTCTGATGTACTTAAACATTTTGTTATTACCTTTTGAGTTTTTGGCTAGCTGTTCTTCAAACTCCCTTTTGGCTTTTCTTGTTACCTTTTTACACTTAATTTGGCAGTGTTTATGCTTCTTTCTATTTTCCTCACTAGGATTTGACTTCCACTTTTTAAAAGATGTCTTTTTATCTCTCTGCCTCTTTTACATGGTTAAGCCACGGTGGCTCTTTTTTAGTTTTTTTTACTGCATTTTTTAATTTGGGGTATACATTTAAGTTGGGCCTCTATTATGGTGCCTTTGAAAAGTGTCCATGCAGCTTCAAGGGATTTTACTTTAGTCACTGTACCTTTCAATTTCTGTTTAACTAACCTCCTCACTTTTGCATAGTTCCCCTTTCTGAAATTAAACGCCACAGTGTTGGGCTGCTGAGGTGTTCTTCCCACCACAGGAATGTTAAATGTTATATTATGGTCACTATTTCCCAGTGGTCCTGTTATAGTTACCTCTTGGACCAGATCCTGCGCTCCCCTCAAGACTAAATCGAGAATTGCCTCTCCCCTTGTGGGTTCCTGTACCAGCTGCTCCAAGAAGCAGACGTTTAAGGTATTGAGAGATTTTGTCTCTGCATTTCCTCCTGAGGTAACGTGTAGCTGATCCGAGCTGCCACGTGACCTTTGATGGCAGCAGTAGCAGGGTAACATGCCAGCTTAGCTCCCTGTTGCCTGTTCCACCATCCCTTCCCAATTCTGTCAGCTGTGTGTGAGGCAGAGCTCCCAGAAAGAAAAGCCAATGCTATAAGCAGGGGCCTGGGTTACATCACCATCCCAATCAGCTGAGTCTATGAATACATGATCACACAACCCACCATGCCCCCAAGACTGAGACCCTGCCCAGATGCGTTCTGCAGCGAAGCAGGGAGTGTTTGTCTCCTGACACTCCATCTAGGGAAGGTTCTTTGCTCTGGGTACATAAAAAGGTGGCAGATCTCCCAAAAGGCAAATGAGTAAAGGTGCAATGGGTAGCAAATAGGGCACTTAGAAAAAGATATTTCAGTCCAGCATCCCTTACAATAGTACAAGAGGTGGCATGTGGAATCCCTGAGACACCCATGTTCAGGGAGAAAACTTCACTTGCTTGAGATTTTAAATGTTTCCTGGGTCCCCTCTGCAGTTCTGTCCTGCTAAGGCCTGGGGGGCAGTATGCAGGGGACAGATTGTGAGCAGAGCAGGACTTGTTTTTAAAAAGTTTCTTGCCTTTTTTTCAGCCTAAATTGAACTAAGCTTTGTATCAAAGCCAATGTAACTAACAGACTGTGCTTTTTTATTCCACTAAACAATTATTTCTCTTGTCTTTCGATCTCCTTGCTGTGCATGCAATGCAGACACAACAGCCACTGAGCTAAGGGCATATCTGGCTGGAGAAACCCACCCAGTCTAGCTTGATGGGCCCCGCTGTTGTGAGTGCGTGCAGTCAGTTTGGATTTTGGAGTCTTGTTTAATTAAATCCAGGCGCTGAAGAAGTAACGTTTTCTCCAGGGTCAGGCAATTGCTACTTAACACCTGCATTGCTCAAGGAGGGAGTCAGGCATTTGCTCTAGAGGGGCTGTGCCTGGTCTTACTGAAGAAGGTTGGAAGACTCCAGGCCTCGGGTGGTTGATGCAGCAGAAGGCAGAACTGATAACTGGCAATACCTGAGGAGCAGAGATTTCCGTCCTAGGCACGTCAGCAGAGTTCAGATACTTGGGGCTGTCCAGGTGACGAGGAATATCGTGTCTACAGAAGTTGTCAGAGCATCTGCCAAGGCTGCAGGTGCCATTACTCTGCGGGGCAGCTGCTGTGACGGGTCTGGTTGCTGTTGGCACAAGGCCATGGAGCCTGGAACAGAAAACAAATGGGTGCTGTAGCACAGGGGAAGCTGCTGCCAGTTCTGCTGTCTTATTGCTATGTGGGCCTACTTGGCTTAAGTCTTTTCTACACTACGTGCACTCCAGGGTTAGACATGGCTAGGCTTGGGTGTGGTGTGGCTGCTTTGTGCTGGAGTGTGCAGGGTGAGGAGAGAGACCCGGACTTTAGTGTCAGGTACACAAGCATGGTACCTGGGTAGGTTAGCACCTTAGTTTATAAGGTGCTGCAGGACTTCTCGTCATTTACAAGCATGGTTAGCGCTCCTCAGGGTCTGCCTGAGAGATTGGGCTGTATCCTGGCTCTGTGGGCCTGAACCCTACAGCCCCAGCTAGTGCCCCTTGGCCCAGTTCAGTCCCTGGCGTTCCACTGCAGACAGTGGCTCCCAATCCTGGAGGCTTTTCCCACTGTGGATTTGGGGGGACTCGCCGAGCCTTTCACTGGCTCTAATGGATGCTTAGGATGGTGGCCCCCCCTTCCCCAGCCACTGACCCATCTAGCACTGGCCAGATTGGCAAATCTGCTTGATCTTGGTGGGGAAATGCTGCATTCATTCCTGCCTGGGTCAGGCTTTCTGGGCTGATGCAGGGTAAACTCCTTTGGGGCAGGAACTGTAGGTGATGCGGGGGATAGGGAGTCAGTGATACAATGGGGCTTGGTCCCCTGGCAATCAGCTTTTGTAATGCAATGTCCGGGCCGGGGAGGATGTAAAACAACTGCCCAAAGCCAGCCCCTACAGCTAACTCACAGCAGAGGGGCTGAGCGGGGAGGCTGTTGCAGGGCTTAGCTGGTGGCAGCCGGCGAGGGCTGGCTGGCAGGTGCAGGCTCCCCTTTGCGGAGGTCAGCAAGGATGTCAGCCAGGTCGAGCAGGCAGAGCTGGACCTGATGGAGACAGAGCAAGGTTCTTTGAAAAGGCCTCACCTGGATCCAGCCAGCAATGTCCTCACTGACTTGCCCCGAGACACTCGCCTCACTCATGTAGTGAAGGGTGCCAGGGTTCCCCTTGTGCTTTGCTCCTGCAGGGGGGAGATGCCCAAACTCAGGGCTTCTCCAAGGGCCAGATGAACTTCTGGGGACCCGGGCTAGTCGACTTTGGGCCAAAATGAGGGGTTGGTGTGTGGGAGCAGGCTGGGGCATAGGGGCTGGGCAGCCGGAAAGCTGCAGGATGGGGCTGGGGGGGAGGGCAGCGGATTGAGGTGCTTACCTGACAGCTTCTGGGGTGGGGGGAGACAAGTGACCAGCCAATGGGAGGGGTGGGGGGAAAGCCTCGGAAAGCGCAGGGACTTTCTCCGGGCAGCAGGCAGAACTGCCCATGCAGGGGCCCTAGCGCGTGCTGGCTGCCTGCTGGGCCGGGTGGAGGTGAGCTTCAGTGGCCAGCCAAAGGGACACCACAGGTTCCCCAGCCCTGCTTTAAAGGAGAAATCCCAGTTCCTCCAGTGCAAGAGCAGGCTGCTATAATAAAAAGTCCCCGCCACCCAGCATAATGGTCTCAGGTACAGAGGCCTTTCCAGCCAGGAGCCTGTCCTGCCGCGGGAGGGGCACTAGAGGGAGTGGGCCAGGAGTACTGGCTCCTGCAGGGCCAGCCTCTCCCGGGGAGAGGTGCTACCCAGCCTAGGCTGTGTTGCGGTGCCCAGAGTGAGCCCTGGCAGCGCGGGGCTGCCCCACTGACCACGTCAAGCTGGGTTTCCGTGTCCTCCAGGGGGACATTCACTGGCAGCTTCATCTGCTTCATCGCCAGCTGGAAGAGGTTCAGGGTGGCCATCCTGATCTGTCCCAGCTGCAGGGTCTTCTTGGCAGCCGTGCTCTGGATCTCGGTCCACTTGGATTCCTGCAGTGCGGTGGGAGTGCAGGGCTGGGGGATGCCTTGACACAGGCACAAGGTGCCCCCCAGCTGCCTGCCCTGGCCACACACTTCTCCTGACACTGCTGGAGGGGACCATGCAGGCGGGCCCTTGGCCCCCTTCCTGGAGCAGTGGCACCTGCCCAGCTATCTCCATGCACCAGGGCTGGGATGAGGCGCCCGCCTTGGGTGAGTGGATTGATGGCTGGTGTGTCTTGGAGGCCTAGCCGAAGTGCAAGTCCTTGTCCCTGGCCGTGCCTGCTCCCTCGGCAACCTGCTCACTAGTGCCGGAGTTACCAGCATGCAGCCGGGGCGAGGTTGGCGCCCTCCGTCAGGGAGTGGGCCCAGGTCACTCAGCCCTCTCCAGCCTCACTGACACGTTCTGTGGGGGGCGTGGGAAGGGCAGGAGCAGTTCCACACGGCCTCCCCAGCCGTGGTGTGTGACTGGGGAAGGGCGGCAGAGCGGGGAGCGATCGGCACCTCTCCAGCTCAGGGTGGGGCAATGCGGTGCAGGTTGAAACTCTCACCGTGACACTCTGGCCCACACACCACAGCT
This sequence comes from Rafetus swinhoei, assembly GCA_019425775.1. NCBI lineage: Eukaryota > Metazoa > Chordata > Testudines > Trionychidae > Rafetus > Rafetus swinhoei. The sequence goes on along the minus strand of CM033425.1, from coordinate 2,269,495 downwards.
GTTGCAGGACCAGAGAGCCCTGGTGGAGGGCTGGTGCCTGGGAGCCCTGTGGGAGCCTGAGGCATGGCGGCGGGGGGGCTGCCCAGCAGGGAGGTGGGGGCTAGTGTGGGGGGACGGACCAGAAATGACCTTCCCTAGTCCGGCCGAATCCCTCATCCAAGTCCAGTCAGGTCCCAAGGGGAGGGTGCTGGGCCAGGGAGGTCCAACCTGTAGGTGCAGCAAGGGCCCATCCTGGCGGTGGGTGAGGGTCACTAGGGCCACGGAAGAGGACTGAGGCCCCTGCCACTTGGCCACGTGTCCCCACCCCAAAAGGCTGAAGGAGCCTCTAGGGAACTTCCCAGACCCCAGCTCCACAGGGCCGGTGGAGCATCCGACCAGGCCTGCCCCCCTCTGCCCCGGCAGGCTGGAGCACTACACGCTCCCCACTCACCCACTGGTGCACCTTGGCCCGGGCCTGCTCCCGGTGGGCCTGCAGCACAGCCAGCTGGTTGTTGAGCTGCATGACCTCGCTGTGGCTCTGCTCCAGGTACTGCTGCAGCTGGGCACGTGCCTCCTCCATCGCCTCCCGGCCCCCCTGGTCCCGCTGCAGCAGTGCCGTGCGGGTGGCAGCCAGCGTCCTGGCATGGCTGATCAGCGCCTGCATCTCCTGAAACTGAGCCGGGATCGGGGGAAGGGGTGCTCATCAGTACAGAGCAGGCCTGCAGCCTGGGGACCAGTTCTTTGGACAGCTGAGGCAAGAGAGGGGTTAGCAGGGCTATCGTGTTGCCAGCTTCTCCACTGCAGACCAGGGGCCTGCCTGCCCCCTTCCCCCTTGTGATCCTTCCTTCCCTGCCAGCCCCACCCCCAACCACTGCTGCACCGGCATCTCCTCCAGCAGCTCTGTGTGCAGTGTCCAAGTCCCCATGGGTCACGGTGATCTGAGCCAGAACCTGCTGCCTCCCCTCAGTGCTGCTTGCAGAGTGCCCCTTGCAGAGAGTGGCTGGGAGGAGTCTGAGGGCCCTAGTGGGAGGGGGCAGGGCACTTGTTGGGACTGGGGGGGGCTCCAGTAGAGGGCCAGGGCAGCTGGGTGGCGGGGAAGCTGGAGTGACGGACACCGTGGCCCTGAGGGGGGGTCGAGGGTGATGGGAGCTGTGGCCCAGGACTGGGACTCAGGGTGCTTGTTGCTGACTTGGCAGCAGCCGTGATCCAGGGGAGGCGGGTGTGGGTACCTAGGAGAGGGAGTTCCCGCACTTCTCTGTGGGCCTGGGCAGCAGGGGAGGGATGGAGCATGGGCAGGGGGTGCCCAGCTGCTTTTCAGCGCAGGCCACTGGGAGGGTCAATAGCTGAGGATGGGTCAGTGCAGAGCTGGGGAGGGGTTCAGGTAGGAAATGGGCAACGGGAGAGTTGGCAGAGGGCCCCCCACCTGCTCTGTCTTCTCCAGCACCCCCTGGAGATAGCTCTGGAAGATAGCATGGGTTTCCAGGCACCGCTGCAGCCTGTTCCTCTCCAGAAGCAGCTGGGTCATCTCCTGGCGTAGCTGCAAGGCCTCCACATTCTTCTGTGCCACCTGCTCCCGTTGCTCCTTCGCCTTGTGCAGTGCCCGGCTCCGCTTTGAATCATTCTCCTGCCACCCACAACACAGGCAACCAAGTAACACCAGAGCACCCGCCACACCAAGCCTGCAGGAGCTGCTGACAGGTGGGTTACAACCTGCTAGGGATACTACTCCTCGACTCGTGCCGTTGTGGCTGCTCCGCTGGCTCCCCACTGCTGATACGCACTGTCTGTGTGTATGGGAGGGAATCAGCCATGGGCAGGGCCAGAGTCGTGGCTCCAAATGCACTAGAGTCTGGAACCAAGATGTGTAGCTGAGAGCAGAGCCCAAACTGGACCCTGGTAGCTGCAGGCTCTGTGGCCAAGGTCAGTGGTAGTGCCTGGATTTGCTGAGAGGAAATTATCAGAGAAAATGTGGACATGGCAGACATGCTAAGGACTATTTTGTTTCAGTTGGACACCTGACATTGCGAGTGCCAGGGAAAATGGGCAGGGTCAGAGGCAAACCTAGGAGAAGTTAAACGTTTCTTAGACAAGTTGGATGTCTTCAAGTCACCAGGGCCTGATGAAATCCATCCTAGAACACTAAAGGAACCAACTGAAGAGACATCTGAGCCATTAGCAAGTCTCTGTAAAGTCAGGGCAGGTGGGAAAGATTGCAGAGGGATGGAAAAGGGCAAATCTAGTGCCAACCAGTAAGAAAGGGAAAAGACCAGGCAGCTTAACTTTAGTTCTTCAGTAACTTCAGAAAGAGAATGGAGCAAATAATGAAGCAATCAATTTGCAAACATCTAGAAGATATTAAGGTGATAACTAGCAGCACAGAAATAAAGAACAACTCAGTCAAAACAACCTAATAGCTTTGGCAGGGTAACAAGCTTGTGGATGGGAGGAAGCAGTAGATGTGGCCTATCTCAACTTCAATAAGGTATTTGGTATTGTCTCACATGGTCTTCTCATAATCAAACTAGAGAAATCCAACCTAGTGGAACTGCTCTATGGTGTGTGCATAACTGGTTAGAAAATTGTTCCCAGAAAGGAGTTCCTGGTGGTTCACAGTCAAGCTGGAAGGGCATATCGAGCAGGATCCTGCTGGGATCAGTTCTGGGTCCAGTCTTGTTCAGTATCTTCATGAATGATTTAGAGAATGGCACAGGGACACGCTTTTAAAGTCTGTGGATGATCCAAAGCTGGGAGGGTTGCAAGGGCTTCACAGGAGAGGGTCATAATTCAAACTGATCTGGACCAACTGGAGAAAGGGTCTGAGGTCAATGGGATGAAATGCAAGAAGGACAAATAGAAAGTGCTCCACTTAGGGAGGAAGGAACAATCAGATGCACACAAACAAAATGGGAAATGACAGGCTAGGAAAGAGCAGTGGGGAAAGGAATCTGAGGGTTATAGTGGACCACAAGCTAATGTGAGTTCATGCTTTAACACTGTTGCAACCAGCCCCGCCCCATGTCATTCTGGGATGTATCACCAGCAGTGTTGTGAGCAAGACACGAGGATCATTCCCCTACTCTGCTCTGCACTGCACTGGTTAGGCCTCAGCTGAAGTCTTGTGTCCAGTTCTGGGCCCCATATTTCAGGAAAGATGTGGAGAACTTGGAGAGGGTCCAGAGAAGAGCAACAAAAATGACTAAAGATCTAGAAAACACGAGCTATGAGGGATGATTTTAAAAACTGTGTATGTTTAGTCTGGAAAAGAGAAGACAGAGGGGACATGATAATATTTTTCAAGTATCTAAAAGGGTGTTACAAGGAGGGGGGAGAAAAATGGTTCTCAGCCTTTGAGGACAGGACAGGGAGCAATGGGCTTAAACTGCAGCAAGGGAGGTTTAGGTTGGACATTAGGAAAAAGTTTCTGCCAGTCAAGGTGGTGAAGCACTGGAATGAATTACCATGGGAGGCTGTGGAATCTCCCCCATGAGAAATATTGAAGAGCAGGTTGGACAGACACCTGTCAGGGCCAGTCTGATAATACTTAGTCCTGCAATGAGTGCAAGAGACAACTAGCTGACCTATGATTCTGTGATCCAGTGGAAGTGAGTCTGGCCCAGACCTGCTTTGCAGTTTAGTTTTAGAAGAGCACAGCCCGTGCCCCCTCCCCCCCAGCCCACCCAACCAATAGGCTCTTCTACTGGCCCTGGCATAGGTGTGGGAAGTAGGGGTGCAGGAGATACTACAGCACCCCTAGGCTCAGGGCGGACTGGCGCAGTGGGATACTGGGAATTTTCTGGTGGGCCGTCGGCCGAAGGGCCAGCTGGCAGCTGCTGGAGGAGGGGGATAAACCCGGCAAGTTGCTCCTGGGAGCGGCTGCTGGAGTTCTGGCCCTGCATGTCCCTTCTCCCCACCACCACCCCCCACTCCAGAGGTGTAGCAAACGGGGGTGGGGAGGGTAGTTGCCCCTGCCCCCTGGGCACTACGCTAGGGGGGGCGCCGGGCTGGGGTGGGACCAGAGAGCCATGCTGCTCTTGGGTCCGGGAGCTGCCGGCTGGCTAAGTGCTGCTGCAGCTGAACGGCTCTCTCCAAACTGCAGCTGAAGCAGCCAGCTGGGCGGAAGGAGCAGTGGTTTTCAAGGTATGTTCTTCCGGTGCTTGGCGGGGGGGGGGGGGAGTGCTTCCCCCCCCCCCGGCTCTGGGGGTGCCTTGCTCTGGGGGAGAAGGGGTGAGTGCATGGGGGGGCAATGCTCCCCCATTCACCTTCAAAGAGGGCCCTTCCAAAAGCAGGCGCTTGCTGCTTACTCCCAAGGCATCCATAGGTCCAGCCTTCTTTCAATGAGCCCACTTCACAGGTCCCACTGTTCTTATTGTTCTTGAATCTGGCTTCCACCTGTCTCCAACTATTGCAAGTGCCCAGAGTTGCTTTTCTTTCATGTCTTATCCATTCACACCTCATTCACTCAACAGGACAATCGGTTTAGCAAAGGGGGTACAAAGTCTACAAGATACAAGGTTTCTATGTAAAAAGGCTTAATACAAAGTTTCTATAAAAGGACATAATATGATCCACAGTAACAAATTTGGCCTTTGCCCCGGTCGCAAAACACCCTCACTATGCCTCTGAATGGACCCGCTTACACAGCGCATGGCGGGTCTGGGGGGGTGGGGACTTCCCCCCCCACCTCCATGTTCCTGCTAATGGGAGTCAAAGCTGGTGCGGGGATTTCAATAAAATTAGCACCACGTGGTCCATCTCCAGGCCCAGCACGTGGTCTGGAGCCCTGGAAGCAGCTGGGACCAGGGCTGCAGGGACTTCCAGGGCCCGATCACAGACTCCAGCACCGCAAACTGGAAGGCAGAAGGTGAGGGAGGGGAAGGGGGAAAAATAGGGGGAAGAGGTGGGAGAGGAAGGGGCTTGTGCTGAGGGGAGGGGGGCAGGTCAGGAGAAGAAAGGGGAAGGCACCAAGGGACAGGGTGGAAGAGAGACAAATGCCAGGGGGCCAAGTGGAGACAATGAGGAAAAGGGCAGGAGGAGGTGTCAGTGGGAGGGGGACAGGGTGATGCTGGGAGAAGAGAGGGTAAGGGCATTGGGGGCTAGAAGGGGAGGGGATGCTGGGAGAAGGCTTGAAAGAAGGGGTGGGCATGAGGAAGGAGGGGATGGAGCAAGTTGTGTGAGGGCACAGGGGCATGAAGGAATGGGGGCAGAGGGTGGTGAGGGGGTGGGCATTAGGGAAAAGAGGGCAAAGGGGGCAGGGGCAGTGAGGGAAGGGGGAGGCACCAGGAGAGTGCAGGGGTAAGGGAAGGTGCAGGTGCCAGGGGACTCTGGAGGTGAAGCAGAAAGGCAGACACCTGCAGGGGAGGGACCATTCTGCTCAAGGGAGGAAACTCTTAGAGGGAACACTTCCCCCAGCCTCTCTGCCCCCGCCCTCAAGTTAATGGCGACACACATTGGGTTAACTGACTTGCTGTGGATGAACCTGCCCTCCTATTGTCCTCATGTGGGGAGTCCCTGGCGCTCTCCTAGGAGATGAAAATGGGCCCCCCCGGAGTGCACTCCCCACCTCCCAGGAAGCTGCACAAGCTGCATTTGTGCACGATCCCCCAGCAAGCCGTGCAAGCTGCATTTGCACGTGCATCCTCCCCGGACAAAAAAGGGGGGGGCAGCCAAAAAAATTTTTGCTTGGGGCGGCAAAAAACCTAGAGCCGGCCCTGGACACAGGGAAAGGGGGAGGGGCACGCAGGGGTAACATCATGGGGAGGGCCGTTCTCAACCCATTTCCCAGTCCGCCCCTGCCTAGGCTTTTGTGGGGCCACCAGACCCACACCTTGGTTCCTCGCCCCAACCCCTCACCTGGCACTGAGCCCATGCCCAGGACCCAGTGCCTGGCTCTATCTCCTGCTCCCGGGCTCTGACCCATTCCTGGCCCGGCACTGGGACTCTGCTCTGGGGTCCCAGGCCCACTGCCCAGCCTGCTGCCAGTGCTCCACTCCTGGGACCCTGTGCCTGGCCTCATGGCCAAGCCTCTGCTCTTGGCCCCGCACATGGGGCCCTAGCTGCTGGTCCATGCCTGGGCCCCACTTCTTGCCCCATGCCAGCCCCTCACCTGTCGTCTCTGTTGCTGAACTTTGTCCGAGTCCCCCCTTCCCGGAGACAGAGCCCTGCTCCCAGCCTCCGCTGGGGTGTGTGAGGTGGACAGGGAGCTTTCAGCATCCCCACTGCCACACGGGCTCTGGCTTCTCCATGTAGGCCATGTACCTTCAGGAACTTGTCGAACTTGAAGATGGCCTCCTTGAGCTGCCCTTCTTTGTGTTGCAGCACCTTTCGGCGCTGCTGCAGGCTCTCCATCTTCATCTGGAACTCCTGCAGGAGGCCAGGACAGGGACGTCAGGGATGGGGGCCAGCCCAGGAATCCTCTCTGAGCCTTCACCTGCCTGGGGCAAGGACCCTCCAGCTTTATCAGTGCTGCATGAGTATACTGGTCCATCACTATTGTCCCCGTCCCTAGCATCAAGCAGAGCAGTCACAGTGAAGCTGAGTATTGACAGGGGCTCCCATGGGAATTAGGCACCTACATGCGTTTCAGTAGGTGACTGTATTTTAAAGGTTTTTTTTTTAAATTTGATGTTTGTTCCTTGTCAAGTTCTCTGAAGATCAATGGACTGGCTGTGATTTTTTTAAGTGACTAGAGACGTTTTTATTGTTTTTTAGTAAATGGTCTGTTAATATTTGTCGTCTGGTACCAATTTTTATTTGCCTGTTGTTTAAACCTGTACCCTAGTGCTGAACATGAGCCAATCAATAAACCATTAACTGGTCATTAGTAGCCAATCAGCGGACTAGATAACTCTCTGGTATTCTACAACAGAACCAAAATGTCCTGTAGTGTTATTTTTATCACTATATTTTGTGTACTCTATCTATCTATCTATCTATCTATCTATCTATCTATCTATCGTTATATAAAAATAAATATATAATATGTGGCTCTTTGCACTCTATCCACAGCTATTTTGGCTCTTAGTCTCTGTCGTGATCATGAGAGATGGCCGGCAGCCTGGAGACTAAGAGGTTAATTACACCTAGCCAGGTGGAGTGGCCAATGGGAATGTAGGTAGGAATTTTAAACTGGGACAAAGGAATTTTTGGTTTTTCCCTTTTTTCTGAGAGTTCCTCTCCAGTTACTGAGAGAGAGAAACCATTCTTCACTTTCTGTAAGTAGGGTAAAGTTTAGATAAATCCATTAGGTTTTATTGTTTTATGGTTTGGGAAATGGAATCTGATGTCGGTTCACGTTTAAAAATTGTTTTGGCTTTTCTTTGTAACTAAGTGCTAGGCCCATGGCAGAGTTTCTCCAGGAGTATATTATTTTGTTACTTGTCCATCTAGTCATTATGCTTGCAACAGGAATATTGTGGTGATAATAAAAGTTCTTTCTCTTTTATTTTTATTAACCTGGTATTGGTTAATTTTTGTGTCCTGGTTTGTACTTTAGGGGTGAGATTTCCCAAGTAGTCTCTCCCTGATTTCTTTAGCATAATTGGGTGGTGGCAGAGGAGATTTTATTCCCAAAATCTATGGTTGTTAAGATTTTGGGGGGAAGTTTTATACCAAAGCCTGGTAGATAAGGTTTTGGGGTACTTTTGCTGGCCCCCACTTCTGCATTTATTGTGCCCGAGTGGGGAAGGAGCCATGACAGTCTCTAACTGGCTGGCCACCCCTACTATAGGGTGTCAGATTAATGGGCCAAACAATGCTGGGCAAAATCACGTTATACTCAGCTCTTGTACTCCAAAGTAGCCCACAGCATTTTACAAACGGTTGAAGCATCTTTTGCTACTAAGCTGTTCAGGTCTGGACCAAAATCTTCCGGGTTACTTGAATGTTCCCTGAACAATTGCAATTTCGAGGGGGGGGGGGGAAGGATTAGGAAGCATTTTCCAACCAACTTGAGCTCAGTGACATTGGATGTATTTAAAGGGGGAGTTTTCTCTATTGGTTGCTATGAGCCTCTCCCCCCCAATTCTTGAGTCCTCAAGAAGTGACCAGCCCCCTCCCCATCCTGCAACCCCAGTGACATGAAAACTGCTTTCCTTTCTCAACCTCCTTCAAAGCTCTGATGCCCCCCAAATCTCTGCCCATCCAGGGATCCCACCATTTAGGAATCATGAACCTCAGGGTGACAGGCATAGCTTCCCCAAGGCCCTGTGAAGCTGGCTTTACCTCTTTCTGCACCAGCAGGGCTCGTTCCACCTCTGCCAGCTCCCTCCTCTTCTCCAGCAGGCGGGTGGCAGGAGTCAGGCAGTCATCGTCTCGTTCAGGCATTCTCCTGCAGGAGAAGAACAGCAGGGAGTGTGGCAGCACTGCCCTCAGCCACGCTGGAACTCCGCTATCTCCTCTTCAGAGCCAGGCTGGGTATGGAACCCTTGAGGTACAAGAGCACCTCACTAGTTCTTAGCACAAATGCCACGTGTTTACTTGCCCCCCCTGACATTGGCTTGGCCAGTGCAGCTCCACAAGCCAGCACTTCTCCTCAGTGACCACCACCCTGCACTCAAAATGTAACGCCTTCATGTCAAGGGATGCACAGTCAGCAGGCAACCTAGCTAATGTCAAGGCTGGAGGTGGGGGGACCATAGAGCCATGAGCAGTGTCCCTGTGAGATGGGTGCTGGGGCAGCCACTCAGACGAGATGCAGATGCCACCCAGCTGATGAGCAGAGCAGTGCGCCCACACTTAGGTTTGTGTTTCTACTGACGGTGCACATTCACACATGCCTTGGTGCGCATACAAATATTTATTCTCAGGGTTCGACAATTAATGTAATCTACTCGCCCATGGCGAGTAGACTTTAGCTCGGTGTGGCTGCGCAGCGCGGTCTGCACATGTGCAGCGTGTGGTTCCACGCGGCGGCCGCTGCTTGGTGAGCCCTGTTTATTCTACACATATATGGAAAAAATCTGAATGTGGATGGAAAAGATTAGAGGGGACGTTGGCCATGCATACTAGTTTTTCCCCCAGTTCCACCCCGATATATCCCGGAGGACAAGCTGAAAGTGGTTTTCCTTCTAGAGCTTGCCCGGTGCCCAGAGATTATGATTTCCAATCAAAGGTTTCCAATGTGTTTTAAATTAGTTTTTCCTCCTGTTATTGTCAGAGAAATGACAGAGAAACAGACTCCTCAACTGAATATGCAGGCCAATAGATAGCAAGCAACAAACTGAAACCAAAAAGGTGAGTTCTTTTCTCAAATCTCATCCAATTTGTCACCGGGTGACTGGTCCTTTAAGAAGGAACAGCTCCAGTTCACCTCCAGCAAGGGCCTGAGAGTTGCCTTTCCCATGTCAGACTTGACAACTTTGAACTGAATCATTAAAATAGCGATGATACCAATGATACATACATTCAATAACCAGCATATGAAGGAAGTGTATAAATATACTGAAAGTAGTCGCCCTCACAACAACCTGGAGAAGCACCCCTCCAAACACACACGCTACCTCTTCAAAAGCACCCCCAGGAAAAAAACAAAGATCAGTGCCAATGTGTTCTGACTTTAGTGAGAGTAAGAATATACATTACAATTTTAAACCTAACCACTGTCCCTTATCTTGCCACAAGATGTCAGAGTCTGTTATATTAGAGCTGAGTGAGTCTAATATTTATTTAATGTTTATTTAATTTTCTTTTGTATATGAGACGTAGATACAATGCTCCTGTCAGTTCATTTCTAAGTTATTATCTGAAAAAAAGAGGTGTTTTCAGTTGCCTAAGTGACCCCTGGAATCATGGTTAAATAAAGTCCTCCCTCTCCCCCCCAAAAAATAGTGCCCCCCTTGCACAGTTCCGTTGACTTGGCTGGAGCCACCCCCCAAATATAGAAGTCAAAACCAATCCTTGTTATGGGGCTGAGCAGGGGGTTGGGAGTGGGGAGGAGGTTGGCAGCAGGTAGTGCCTGAAACGGGTTTAGCTTGTTTGGGCTTGACGTGACGGGGGGTGGTGGAGCTTGTTTATCTTGTCAGACTTGGCAAGGCCTGGGCCTGGCTCTACAAACCCTGAAGTAATCAGGAGCATTCTGCGGGCTTCCACGAGCGCAGGGTGCCAGGGGGAGAGGCTCTTACTCACGGCAGCAGCAACTTATTCCGGAAAACTGCCCGCAGATATTCTTCCAGTTGGAAAGCCATCGTGGCCCAGCCCCCAGCAGGGACCTGTGGCTCAGGGAACAGGCCCTGCTCCCATCCCAGCGCCTGCAAAGAGTCAAGGCAGGGAGTAGCGCCCGACCATTGCCAAGGAGACGGACAGCACAACGTTCAGTTGCCATGGTCACGTTTGGCATCCAGAGTCCTTTAAAGTTTCCCTTCCGCACGCCACTGCAGGAGGAGAGTCTAGAGAACAATCTAGCGCAGGGAAGGTGGAGCCAGAAGCCCACCCCAGCCATGCGGATTTATTTTCAGCAGGGAGGCAGCCCGGGAAAGCCTGGCCACCTGTAAACTAGTCTGGTCCCTGCCTGGCCCGGTGTGTGTTTCCTGCTCCTCTCTTCTGCCTGGTTTGCATGGTTGTTAGGGCACCTGGTTTAACTAGGGCTGCAGCTGCAGGACCCTCTGAGTGGCTCCTCTGCGACATGGCCCCCTCCTTCCCAGCATGCATAGCTCCAGTTGGCCCGATTGGACCCTTATGGGCAGGCAGCTGTGAGGGATATGGAAGTTAGAGGGGCTCTGGCAAGGTACAGTCACTGGGGTTCTTTAATCAGGGTTTGCATGGCAGTCAAGATTAATATCATATGAACTTCTGTGGGGCTGATATGTCCCTGATGGAGTTGTGTTTCTGACCACTGGTTCAATTTGCCATCGTGGCCCTTGTCCCTGTATTAATTTTAGGCCCACAGGAACTGTGGGAGCCTTTCTATTGACTCCAATAGACTCTGGATCAGCCATTAAGACAGTACTTGTAGAAGCTGCCTATTTCCCCAGCTTCTGTTCCCAGCACACACTGTATATAAAGTCCCCCCAGCTTTGCAGGCCTGATGTGGAGCAGGAACAATTCAAGAGCTAAAAAGCACATTGAGACTCAGAGCCGATTCTCTCTCCTGGCTCACTGCACTGGCTCCAGGGCAGCTCTTCCCCACTTCCCGCAGGGGATGCTGGCTCTGAATCAGGCCAGCTGAGCCCATGCACAGCAGATGGCAGTGCGGGGGAGGTGAAGGTAGCAGAGGCGCTATTCTCACAGGTTTCTTCTGAGCATCAGGTGCAGAGGCAGTGAGAGCAACAGAAACACTGGGCTGGTGCACACCAAGGGTAACAACCTTCTCACGCCCTCATACACGCATCCCTGGACTTCTTCCCTCACCCTCACCGCCAGTCTTGGCTGCTCTAGAGCCAAACAGATTGAGACTGGCTCCACACTCCAGCTCTGCCCATCAGGCCACCCCAGCTTTTGATGCCCCCAGGACCACTAACAAGTAGCAACATTCTTTAGTAAACACACCTGTTCTAGCCTCAGCAACTCCTGGCTAAGGCAGAGGGTGCCTAGTGTCAAGGGGGATCCAGTAGATATAATATACTTAGATTTTCAGAAAGCCTTTGACAAAGTCCCTCACCAAAGGCTCTTGTGTAAATTACATTGTCATGGGATAAGAGGGAAGGTCCTTTCATGGATTGAGAACTGGTTAAAAGACAGGAAGCAGAGGGTAGGAATAAATGGTAAATTTTCAGAATGGAGAGGGGTAACTAGTGGTGTCCCCCAAGGGTCAGTCCTAGGACCAATCCTATTAAACTTATTCATAAATGATCTAGAAAAAGGGGCAAGCAGTGAGGTAGTAAAGTTTGTGGATGATACTAAACTGTTTAAGATAGTCAAGACAGAAGCAGACTGTGAAGAACTTCAAAAAGATCTCACAAAACTGAGTGATTGGGCAACAAAATGGCAAATGAAGTTTAATGTGGATAAGTGTAAAGTAATGCATGTTGGAAAAAATAACCCCAACTATACATATTATATGATGAGGGCTAATTTGGCTACGACAAATCAGGAAAGAGATCTTGGAGTTATCGTGGATAGTTCTCTGAAAACATTCACACAGTGTGCTGCGGTGGTCAAAAAGGCAAATAGAATGTTAGGCATTATTAAGAAAGGGATAGCAAATAAGACACAGAATATCTTACTGCTCCTGTATAAAACTATGGTACGCCCACATCTTGAGTACTGTGTACAGATGTGGTCTCCTCACCTCAAAAAAGATATTTTGGCCTTGGAAAGGGTTCAGAAAAGGGCAACTAAAATGATCAGGGGTTTGGAACAGGTCCCATATGAGGAAAGGCTAAAGCGACTGGGACTTTTCAGTTTGGAAAAGAGGAGACTGAGGGGGGATATGATAGAGGTATATAAAATCATGAGTGGTGTGGAGAGGGTGAATAAAGAAAAGTTATTCATTAGTTCCCATAATATAAGGACTAGAGGACACCAAATGAAAATAATGGGTAGCAGGTTTAAAACTAATAAGCGAAAGTTCTTCTTCACACAGCACGTAGTCAACCTGTGGAACTCCTTGCCAGAGGAGGCTGTGAAGGTCTAGAACTATAACAGAGTTTAAAGAGAAGCTAGATAAATTCATGGAGGTTAGGTCCATAGAAGGCTATTAGCCAGGGTGTAGGAATGGTGTCCTTGGCCTCTGTTTGTCAGAGGCTGGAGACGGATGGCACGAGACAAATCACTTGATCATTGTCTTCGGTCCACCCCCTCTGGGGCACCTGGCGCTGGCTACTGTCGGCAGACAGGCTACTGGGCTAGATGGATCTTTGGTCTGACCCAGTATGGCCATTCTTATGTTCTTATGTCTCTGAGAGCAGGAGCTGGCCCCTTTTTCTTGCAAAGCGGATAGTTTGGAGTAAGGTCTGAGCTGGGGACCTGAGTTCTGTTCCCAACTTTCTCATTGCGCTGCTGGGTGACTTGCACAAGTCATGGCCTTGTGCTGTGCCTCAGTTTCCCCATCTATACAGAGGGGATGCTGATGCTGCACAGAGGGGCTGAGAGGCTTTCTTAGTGTTGATGAAGTGGCTTGAGGTCCCTTGAAGGAAGGTGAGATGAGGGGGAACGTAGTGGTACCCAGGAAGACCCAGGAAAGGGATGGAAAGAACTAGAGTGTTCTGCTTTGCAAGGCTGGTGTGGCATGTAGGGTTTTAGCCAGCTTGTCTCAGACTTTCTGCTGTGCTGGAGTGACGGCCAGTGCAGTCCCCATGCCAACTGCGGCCCGGCAGTAGGCAGCGAGGTGGGGCATGACGTCCCGCTACCTTAGCGCTTGTGATTCTCCAGCCTCCGACTCCATGCAGAGAGACACGCAAGCCCAGTGTGGGAGCCTCGGGCCCAGCAGAAGTGCAGCGCTCGCCCCCCTTCCCGGGAGGGAGCATTCCCCTCGCTGCCGCTAGGAGGCAGGGGCGCTCCACTCTGCTGGCGTGGCGCGGGGCACAGTGCTCGCGGGCACCTGTCGCTGCCGGATCCCCGCGCTGCGCGCCCGGCTGGCCAGACTCGTGCTCCGGGAGGGGCCGGGCAGCCTGGCTGCCTGTCGGGGCTGCGCGCAACCTGGGAGCTTTGAAGTGAGCGTGACACCAAGACGGGGGCTTCGCCGCTGGCCGCCCGGTGCCCCTGGCCGGCAAGACAGGCTCCTGCGCGGGCTGGGCGTGTTTGGAAGCGGCTGCGGCTGAGTCCGGGCCAGGCAGGAGCCCCAGGCAGGAGCCCGGGGGCCGTCCGCCGGCGGGACAGGCAGGAGCCCGGGGGCCGGGCGAGCCGATGGTCGCGAGGGTCGGGCGGCCCTTCGACTGAGAGCGGGCTGGGATGGCCCGGAACACGTCGCTGCACTTCAGAGTGGTGGAAGGAAGGAGCCTGCCTGCCAAGGATGTGTGAGTCGGCTCCCGCGCCCCGCCCCAGCGCTGTGCCGCCCCCGTGCTGGGGCGTGGGGCTTGGCCGGGGGGGCTGCCCCTGCCCAGCGCGGAAAGTCGCTGCTGCCGGGCTCGGTTCCCATGCAGCTCGCTCCCGCCCGCGGGAACCAGGCGCACTCCGGCCGCTGCCCCGGGCTGCGGGCGCATGGGCGGCTCCAGGCTCCCAGATGGGAGCTAGGGGAGAGCCGCGCATTGGGCTCCAGCTCCCCCTTCCTGCACTCTGGCCTCGGCGGCCCCTCCAGCCCCTTCCCCCAGGAAGCGGGCAAGAAGAAGACTGGCCCGTCCAGGCTGGAGGAGCCGGGCACCTGCCCAGCCTGAGCGCTGCGCTGCGCTCTCCCGCGCTTGGAGCCAGCCCCAGGCCCCGAGCTGCAGGCCGAGCCGCCGTCTGAGTCCCGGTGCCCTGCAGGCTGCGCCCGAGCAGAGCCAGCTTGGCCCACCCTGAGGCAGGCGCCGCTGCTGGAGTTTCGTTCGGAGCAAGGGAAACCACAGCTCGGTGCCATCGGCCCCCCCGAGCTTGAGGTGCTGGTATCCCTGCTCCAGGGTCGGGGAGGGAGCCATCTGCAGGGGCAGGCGTCAGTGCGGTGACTCCGCACGGAGCAGGCTGCCTGGTGCTCTCCCCTCGGGTGCTACTTCCACAGGCTGCCCAGTGCCGGGCTCCCAGGATGCATCCTTTGCGTGCAGCTGTTGCTGGGATAACGCAGAGGAGAGTGGGGAGGCCGGGCTTTGGGACTCCGAGGTTCTAGTCACAGCAGCTACTGGGTCATTCTGCTCATGTCATTGCCCCTCTGCCCTAGTCCCAGGGAGGCTGCAAGCCTGAATTACCAACTGGGCGGGAGGGCAGAGAGGCAGTCCCACATACGGGGTCCATGGGACTGTAGATCCTGAAGCAGAGTCAGCCTGACACTTTCCACTACCCAGCTCTTCTTATCACTCAGCGGGAGAAACTCCTCGGGGCCTGGATTTTGCCATGAAATCTCCAGGTTGCTGTGGCAGAGAAGTGGTGCAGCCCCACTGGTGTAAATCAGGTCTCCAGGCTTGCCGGACCACTGACTGCTGGCTGGGTGTGGGAGGGTGTCCAAGCCAGTGTCCAGGGCTTGCCGGACCACTGACTGCTGGCTGGGTGTGGGATGGTGTCCAAGCCAGTGTCCAGGGCTTGCCGGACCACTGACTTCTGGCTGGGGGTGGGACGATGTCCAAGCCAGTGTCCAGGGCTTGCTGGACCACTGACCTCTGGCTGGGTGTGGGAGGGTGTCCAAGCCAGTGTCCAGGGCTTGCCGGACCACTGACTGCTGGCTGGGGGTGGGTCGATGTCCAAGCCAGTGTCCAGGGCTTGCTGGACCACTGACCTCTGGCTGGGTGTGGGATGGTGTCCAAGCCAGTGTCGAGGGCTTGCTGGACCACTGACCTCTGGCTGGGTGTGGGAGGGTGTCCAAGCCAGTGTCCAGGGCTTGCTGGACCACTGACCTCTGGCTGGGTGTGGGAGGGTGTCCAAGCCAGTGTCCAGGGCTTGCCGGACCACTGACTGCTGGCTGGGTGTGGGAGGGTGTCCAAGCCAGTGTCCAGGGCTTGCCAGACCACTGACCTCTGGCTGGGCGTGGGACAGCATCCAAGCCAGTGTCCAGGGCTTGCCAGACCACTGACCTCTGGCTGGGCGTGGGACAGCGTCCAAGCCAGCATCCAGGGCATGCCGGACCACTGACTGCTGGCTTGGCGTGGGACAGCATCCAAGCCAGCGTCCAGTGCTACCAAGCTGTTTCTGCAGCTGGGTTTTGCGCTAACTCCCCACATGGGCCTGTTTCTGAAGCAGTAGCTGGGAGTGTCTCAGGAAGGACAATGGGCAAGTTCCTTAGGCCTAGTCTACGTTAGTTTAGATTGAATTTAGCTGCATACAGTTGATTTTTTTTCTAAATGATGCGTCCACACTACCAAGCCGGTTCCATCGACCTTAAGGGCTACCAAAGTCTATTTGAGTACTTCTGCTTTTCTTGAGAACATAAGAACGTGAGAACAGCCAGAATGGGTCAGACCAGAGGTCCTTGTAGCCCAGTGTCCTGTCTTTCCACAGTGGCCAATACCAGATGCCCCAGAGGGAGGGAATATAACAGGTCATCATCATGTGATCCCTCCCCTGTCATCCATTTCCAGACAAACAGAGGCTCGGGACACCATTCATACCCATCCTGGCTAATAGGCATTGATGGACCTAACCTCCATGAATCTATCTAGCTCTTTTTTGAACCCTGTTAAAGTCCTAGTCTTCACCACATCCTCTGGCAAGGAGTTCCACAGGTTGACTGTGCACTGAATGAAGAAAAACTTCCTTTTGTTTGTTTTAAACCTGCTGCCTATTAATTTCATTTGGTGACCCTTAGTTCTTATATTGTGGTAATAAGTAAATAACTTTTCCTTATTCACCTTTTCCACACCAGTCATGATTTTATAGATCTCTATCCTATTCCCCCTTAGTCTCCTCTTTTCTAAGATGAAAAGTCCAAGTCTTTTTAATCTCTCTTTATATGGGCCCATTCCAAACCCCTCATAATTTTTGTTGCCCTTTGCTGAACCTTTTCCCAATGTCAGTATATCTTTTTTGAGATGAGGTGACCACATCTGTACGCAGTATTGAAGATGTGGGCATACCATGGTTTTATATAGAGGCAATAAGATATTCTCCATCTTATTCTCTATCCCAGGGTTTCCCAACCTATGGATTGGGACCCAAATATGGGTCGCCATTACATTTCAAAAGGGTCGCCAGGTGTCTCCCCACGTGGCTCTTAAGGAGCCATTCACACATTTTTTGAATTGCCCTGGGTCACCAAGTCTTCCTGACTTGTCAAAATGGGTCCCGATCTGGAAAAGATTGGGAACCACCTTTTTTAATGATTTCTAACATTCCATTTGCTTTTTTGACTGCTGCTGCGCACTGCATGGATTTTTGACTTTGCATGGTTGAATTTACAGTAGTGTAGATACAGCGTTGTGAAAGTTGAAGCTCTTGGCCCCCTGGAGGCATCCCACAGTGCCCTGCACTGACTACTCTGGCCAGAACCTGCGCCTTTACTTCTCTCCAGGTGAACAGGAAAAGCCCTGGGAAAGTTCGAATTTCCCATGTGGCCAGTGCTGCGATCACACCTCAGAGCAGGCAGCATACCTGAGCAGCACACATGGCCATGACTTCCATGACTTCAAGTCCCATGAGCTCTGGTTTCCAGGGGCACAAAAGAGCACCAGCATGCAGTGTGCAGGAGATCTTGGACCTTTTAGGGTGCATCTACACAGCAGGGTTTAACTCGAAATAAGCTACGCAAATTGAGCTACCTCAATTGCGTATCTTTTTTTGAAATAACTTACTTTGAAATATATGGGAGTGTCTACACAGCACTTATTTCGAAATAGGGCACTCTTCCTCTGACTTCCCTTACTCCTCGTACAATGAGGGTTACAGGAGTTGGAGTAACAAGTCCTCCAGCTTGACAGTATTTGACACTATTTCGAAATAACTGCCTGCTGTGTAGACACGGACTAAGTTATTTTGGAATAGCGCTAGTTATTTTGAAATAGTGTTGCAGTGTAGACGTACCCTTAGAGGCTTGGGGAGAGGAATCCATTTTCTCTGAGCTCCGAAACAGCAAAGAAAACAGTGATATTTACACGAAGATCACAAACTGCCCGGCAGGATGTGGGGGAAGACTATTTGGGTACGTCTACCCTGCATCCCTAGTTCGGACTAAGGATGCAAATGGAGACGGCGAAGGCGGGATTTAAATATCCCGCGGCTTCATTAACATGATCTGCCAGCGCGCTAGTTCAAATCACAGCTGATTCGAACCAGGAAGTGCGCGCCGGGACGCGTTAGTTCGGACTAAAGCCCTTAGTCCAAACTAATGTTACTTCTCATTTTTTGAGGCGTAACGTTAGTTCGGACTAAGGGCTTTAGTCCGAACTAACGCGTCCCAGCTTGCACTTCCTGGTTCGAATCTGCTGTGATTCGAACTAGCACGCCGGCGAGATCATGTTAATGAAGCGTGGGATATTTAAATCCCCGCTTCATTAACTACTCCGGTCGTCTCCATTTGCATCCCTAGTCCGAACTAGGAACGCAGTGTAGTCGTACCCTTTGTTCTTACAGTATGCTAAAGCCTGGTCTACACTAGAAGCTATGTCACTCAGGGCTGTGAAAAATTCACCCCCATGAGTGGCAGTGTTCCCTCTAATTTTTCTGTATGTGTGCAGAATAAATGTTATGTGCACAGAGGCATGTGCAGATGTGCACCACCAATAGAAACATATGCCGCCTGCTGTGGGCACTCTGGTAATCAGCTGGGCAGCACCTGAATCTCTCCTGGGTGGCCACCAAAATGCTCAGCTTACAGGGAACACTGCTGAACAGATAGTTAAGCCAACCTAAGTCCCTGTGCAGATGGAAGAATTCTTCCATTGACTTAGCTTGTCTTGGGGGTGTGAATTATCCACACCAAGTGGAGAATCCTGTTGCTGCTGTAGCATTTTAAGTCTAGACAAACCCTAAGAAACTAAGGCTATGCTGTGACGGTGCGTCGGGGAGCCCTCGGCCCTGCACCCTCCTTCGCAGCCAGATGTGACTCCGCCAGCCAGCAGAAAAGAAGGTTTTACTGCTTCTCAGAGATACATGTGGACATAGGAGCCAGGGCAGAGCCTTAGTCCTCTTGGGGGGAAGGGGCTTCACCCCCTTCTTTAGTCTAAAAACATCCTCCCTTCCCCTAGCCCAGCCGAGACTGACTCAACTCCCAGCAGCTGGTCCGTAGCCCCCAGGCAGCCATGCCCCTTGATTTGTTCAGATAGCTTCTGCCTAGCCTAGGTGTCAGGCGGCTGGGCCATTGCCTACCCTCAGGGACCATACCCCTGCTGGGCACTGCACACAGACACACACAGAGTCTCTACGGACCAGCATAGGGCAGTAGGGGTCACACACAGCACAACACAGCAACCAGTGACTGCCCAACCAGAGTGGATCCAGGGCCACAAGAGTGGGCAGCACCCCCTCTACATCACACATGCCTACGCTACAGAGTTAAATAGATGTCAGTTACATCCATGATCATAAACTGCTGTAATTACAATACTTGTGCAAGTTCACCCAACATCACTGGTGTTGGTGGAGTGTGTTCAGTGTTGGTGCCCTAGCACCAATGGAGAGAATAGTGTACCACGGGTAGCTAGCCCACTGTGCAAATCATCTCTTTCCTAGTAGGCATTCTGGAAATGGATCATAGTGCATCCTGATGCGGGATCACTGCCCCCATGAAGCAGTTTTTTCCACATAATTCCAAGGGCTCCTGACTGCATTTTGTGCCATTTTCAGCTGCCCCTGTGAACTTTGTACCCACCATCTCTGCCTAAAAGCATGGATCTTGCACTGCCCTCCAGCCTTGGGATGCCTGTTATGAATACAACATGGTAGATCCATATTACTCCTGGGAGACCAGCCTACTACTCACTCCCAGGGATCGTGAAGCTGGTGAATGAAATATTCCTTTGGCACCCTTCCCCAGGCAAGCCTTGGCCCCTTCTGTGCTGCCCTAGCCCACCCCCAGATTCCCAACTCCCATAGGCTCTGCTCAGATGCCTCCTAAAGAGCCACTTCTTCTTAGAATAGAATCCTAGACTCGTGGGGCTAGGAGGAAACGCAAGGACTAGATTAACCCCCCTGCCAAGAAGCGAGAGCTGCATCTGAAGGACCCTAGACAGATGCCATCCAGCCTCTTCTTGACACCCTCCCCCTCGGCATCTGTTCCATTGTCCCACTGTGCTTACAGTGAGGAAGCTTTTCCAGAGATTCCATCTAACTCTGCTCTGCTGTGGTTTCAACCGGTTGCCATGTCTCCTGCCCTCTGTTGCAAGAGAGGGCCCTTTTTCCGCCATCATTTTAGGGCAGCCATTCAAGTATCTGAAGATGCCACTCTGTCCCCCTCAATCGCCTCTTTTCTAAACTGACCACACCCAGTTCCTCCAGGCTTTGCTCATGTGGCTGCATTCCATCCCTCGATCTTCTGTGCCACTTGCCTCTGGTTCCTGATCACCAAAATGGACACAGTACACCAGCTGAAGCTTAACTGGCATGGATTATCATAGAATCATAGAACCATAGAGCTGGAAGAGACCTCAGGAGGTCATCAAGTCCAGCCCCCTGCTCTAGGCAGGACCAATCCCAACTAAATCAACCCAGCCAGGGCTTGGTCAAGCCGAGACTTAAACACCTCCAGGGATGGAGACTCCACTACCTCCCTAGGCAACCCATTCCAGTGCTTCACTACCCTCCTAGTGAAATAGTTTTTCCTAATATCCAACCTGGACCTCTCCCACCATAACTTGAGACCATTGCTCCTTGTTCTGCATCTGTCACTACTGAGAACAGCCTCTCTCCATCCTCTTTGGAACTCCCCTGAAGGAAGTTGAAGGCTGCTATCAAATCCTCCCTCACTCTTCCCTTCTGCAGACTAAACAGACCCAACTCCCTCAGCCTCTCCTCATAAGTCATATGTTCCAGCCCCCTAATCATTTTGCTTGCCCTCCGCTGGACCCTCTCCAATGCGTCCACATCCTTTTTGTAGTGGGGGGCCCAGAACTGGACACAATACTCCAGATGTGGCCTCACCAGAGCCGAATAAAGGGGAATAATGACATCTCTGGATCTGCTGGCAATGCTCCTCTTAATGCAACCTAATATGCCATTAGCCTTCTTGGCTACAAGGGCACACTGTTGACTCATATCCAGCTTCTCATCCACTGTAACCCCCAGGTCCTTTTCTGCAGAACTACTACTTAACTGGTTGGTCCCCAGCTTGTAACTGTGCTTGGGATTCTTCCGTCCCAAGTGCAGGACTTTGCACTTGTCCTTGTTGAACTTCATCAGATTTCTTGTGGCCCAATCCTCCAATTTGTCTAAGTCACTCTGGACCCTATCTCTGCCCTCAAGCGTATCTACCTCTCCCCCTAGCTTAGTGTCATCCGCAAACTTGCTGAGGGTGCAATCCATCCCCTCATCCAGGTCATTAATAAAGATATTGAACAAAACCGGTCCCAGAACCGAACCTTGGGGTACTCCGCTAGAAACCGACCGCCATCCTGACATCGAGCCGTTGATCACTACCCGCTGGGCCCGGCCTTCTAGCCAGCTTTCTATCCATCTTACTGTCCATTTATCCAATCCAAATTCCCTTAACTTGCTGGCAAGAATATTGTGGGAGACCATATCAAAAGCCTTGCTAAAGTCAAGGTATATCACATCCACTGACTTTCCCACGTCCACAGAGCCAGTTACCTCATCATAGAAGCTAATCAGATTGGTCAGGCACGACTTGCCCTTTGTGAATCCATGCTGACTATTCCTAATCACTTTCCTCTCTTCCAAGTGCCTCAAAATGGATTCCTTAAGGATCCCTTCCATGATTTTTCTAGGAACCGAGGTAAGACTGACCGGCCTATAGTTCCCTGGATCGTCCTTCTCACCTTTTTTGAAGATGGGCACTACATTTGCCTTTTCCAATCATCCGGGATTTCTCCCGATCTCCATGACTTTTCAAAGATAATGGCCAAAGGCTCCTCAATGACATTTGCCAACTCCTCAGTACCCTCGGATGCATTAAGTCCGGACCCATGGATTTGTGTACGTTTAGCTTTTCTAAATAGTTCCTAACCTGTTCTTTACCCACCACGGGCTGTCCATCTTCATCCCATCTTGCGTCACTTAGCGCAGAAGTCCAGGAGCCGACCTTGTCCGTGAATACAGAGGCAAAGAAAGCATTGAGTACAAAACCTTTCTTGTTATCCTTCACATCCCTAGCCAGTCGCAATTCCATTTGCGCTTTCGCCTTCCTGATAACCCCCCGGCATTCTCGAGCTATACATTTAAACCCCTCCCTGGTCATTTGTCCAAGTTTCCACTTTTGTAAGCTTCCTTTTGTGCTTAAGTTCACCAAGGATTTCCCCGTAAGCCAATCCGGTCTCCTACCATGTTTGCCTCTCTTGCTACGCGTCGGGATGGTTTCTTTCTGTGCCTTCAATAAGGCTTCTTTAAAATACTGCCAGCTGTCCTGGACTCTTTCCCACCTTCATGTTAGCATCCCAGGATTCTGTCCATCAGATCTCTGAGGAGTGAAAATCTGCTTTTTTGAAGTCCAAGGTGTGTATTTTACTACTCTCTTTCTTCCTTTGGTCAGGATCCTGAAATCTACCATCTCATGATCACTGCTTCCCAGGTTGTCACCCACCTCCACTTCCCTATTAGTTCCTCCCTGTCTGTGAGCAGAAGGTCAAGCTGCGACGGCCCCTGTTCGGATCCTTCAGCACTTGCGTCAAGAAGTTATCCCCAACATTCTCCAAAAACTTCCTGGATTGCCTGTGTACTGCCGTATTGGTTTCCCAACAGATGTCAGGGTGATTAAAGTCCCCCACAAGAACCAGGCCCTGCGATCCGGAAGCTTCTCTCAGTTGTCCGAAGAAAGCCTCATCTACCTCATCCACCTGATTCAGTGGCCTGTAGCAGACACCAACCACAACATCACTGCTGTTGTTTGCTCCTTTAAACTTAACCCATAGACTCTCAACAGGTTTTCTCCTCTTTATACTGGAGTTCAGAGCAATCATAGTGCTCTCTGCATATAGTGCAACTCCTCCTCCTTTTCTCCCCTGCCTGTTCTTCCTGAACAGTCTATACCCTTCCATGACAGCGCTCCAGTCATGCGAGTCATCCCACCAAGTCTCTGTTATCCCAATTAAATCATATTTCCTGGACTGGGCCAGGGCCTCCAGTTCTTCCTGTTTGTTGCCCAGGCTTCTCGCATTAGTGTACAAACACTTCAGATAACCAGTTGATCGCCCTATCTTCTCCATTTGAATCAGGGATCCTCCTTTCTTGCTCGTTCCTCTCTGCATTTCTTCCCGGTATCCGACTTTCCCACTCCCCTCAGGGTTTTGGTCACCGTCCCCTGACAAACCTAGTTTAAAGCCCTCCTCACTAGGTTTGCAAGCCTGCCCGCGAAGATGCTCCTTCCTCTCTTCATTAGGTGGATCCCATCTCTTCCTAACAATCCTCGTGCCCGGAACAGAGTCCCATGGTCGAAGAAACCAAAGCCCTCTCTGCGACACCACCTGCGCAACCACGCATTTACTTCCTCAATTCGATGATCCCTGCCCAGTCCTTTCCCTTCAACAGGGAGGATGGACGAGAACACCACTTGTGCTCCGAATTCTTGGATCCTTCTTCCCAGCGCTACATAATCCACAGTAACCCACTCAAGGTCATTCTTGGCCATATTGTTAGTTCCCACGTGGAGAAGCAGGAAGGGGTAGCGATCCGAAGGTTTGATCAGTTTGGCAAGCCTCTCAGTCACATCCTGAATGCGAGCTCCCGGTAAGCAGCACACCTCTCGAGATTAGAATGGGACTGTCCCCTCCTGTGACTTGCACGAGATGTCTCTGTTAACACAACCTAACATTGCATTTTGATTTTTTTTTTCAGCAGCCTGGCATTACTGAGACATGCGGAGGCTCCCTCTCTTGTCAGCCAGGCTGCTGCCAAGCCTGCTGTCCCCTAGTCTGTATTTCTACATTTGGGTTTTGTCCTGAGTGCAGCACCTGACATTCATCGTTTTGTTGTCCATAGCTCAGTTCTCCAGTTTATCAAGATCACTTTGAATTGTAGTTCTTTGTGATCCAGACATCAGTGAGCGAGCCTTCAAAGAAACCTGCCAGTTAGCTCCACCCTCTGTCTCTTTGGCATGCATGGGCCTGAGGGCATGGACTGTACCTGCCCCAGGATTCTGGCAGCGGTGGCAGAAGTAGTGACCCTTGGCAGCTCTGCATGGAGGCCCAAGGGGGAGGGCAGTGCTCCTATGCCTGGTGGGCTTGGCACCAAAGAATGGGAAGAGACAAAGCAGTGGCAGCTGGGCCATGCAGCGCATGGAGGGGGGCTAAAGGGGTTTTGGGGGATGGGACGTGGGGAAATGGAGCCCTGTGGGGACCTGTGCTGATGTAATACATTGCTTCTCAGGAAACCCGCAGATCTTCAGTACTTAAAGGGCCAGGGCACCGGCTGGTCGAACCCTGGTGTTCCTTTGGGAGTGCTACCCACACTTCAGTCTGGTCCCTGGGGATCTTGCTGGTGTGATAGAACATGCCCCCCCGCTCTTCCCCAAGGCAGAGCCTCTGGCTGCCTGTGCCATGCTCTTTGCTTGCTACAGGGTGCTGTAGGCCAGTTCCCAATTAGAGCCGCGCACTGCGCCTCGCTGCCTTCTTTAAATGCTCCGCAAACAGTGCTCGGCCCAGTGACCCTGCAAGGCTGCAGTCCTTTGCCCAGATACCAGTGCCCTGCTTAATACCAGTGTGCCTGCTTATTTGGTTTCCCTCCCCAGGTCTGGCACCAGTGACCCCTACTGCATTGTCAAAGTAGACAACGAAGTGGTAGCCAGGTGAGTGTGCCCAGCTGGGGGCCCTGGGGACGGGATGAGTAAATATGCCATATTTGCACTGTTGTTGGAGTGTGGTGTAATACAGACTGATGTACTGAGCAAAGTGCTGGTCTCCACTCACGCAGCTGTCTCTGCAGGCATGTATTTACGTCCCTTTGGCCCGGCATGCATGCATGCGTAGTTCTCTGCACCAGTGCATCCGTGGCCACTGCATGCCACTGGCAGGGAGGTGCATGCCAGTGTTTCCTCTAACCCTTTCCATCCATTGGCTGAATGCATTTTGTTGTGTGCACAGAGACATGGGCAAGGGCGCACCACCAGTAGACACTAAAAACCTAGCTGTGGGCGCTCTGCTAATCAGGCGGGCAGCATGTTAACTTCTGAGTGGCTGCACTAGTGCAGAGCTTGCAGGGAGCACAGGAGTGGACACTTGTGCGTTCGGCGAGGTCCGTGTGTGTGGCACATGCTCTGGATTCTTGGAGCTGTGAGGTCCAGATGGCATCTCTGACAGTCTGGGGTTATCTCCCAGTCCCTGAGCTTCTGCCTCTCCTGGGTTAAGGCAGCTGGAGTAAACCTAGTCCTGACCCCATCCCCCAGAGGACAGGGACTGAGCCTGTAGTTCTCATAGTGACAGCAGGGTCCACAGCTGTGACCCCCTCCATGGCACCATGGCCCACAATGCTGGCGTGGCTCCTGCAAGCCTGACTGCCTGGCTCAGGGGCATGGTCCCAGCCGCTGGCACTGACCCCTCTCTGCCCCGGACTCTGCTTGCAGGACTGCTACCGTGTGGAAGAATCTGAATCCCTTCTGGGGGGAGGAATACACCCTGCACCTGCCCATGGGCTTCCACAGTCTCGCCTTCTATGTGCTGGATGAGGACACCATTGGGTAAGAGGGGGCTGGGGGAGCACAGGAAGCTACTTCTGGGCCAAAGAGGCCACTGGTTGTAGCTGGGCTCAGCACACTAATGAAGTGCCGGGGGGCTTACTGAGCCAGGCTCTTCTTGGAACAATGGATTGGCCTGCGCTCTGGTGCCTTTCGCTGGCACCTCTGCCCGTCATGCTGACTCAGCAGCAAACAAGCAACAGGAATAGAGCATTTGCTGTCCGTGATCCCCTCACAACTACCCCTCCTGTTTCCCCCATCAGAGATGTAGGGGCTCCCTCCAGCCATTCCTGCAGGAGAGAGCCATTAGACAGTTAGTTGCTTGTTGGAGCTGGGCAGAAGAAAGCACAGAGGAATGAAACTTGCCCTGAGCAGCTGGGGTGGTGTGTGGGAGCCCTCCTGGATAACCTGCTCCTTGACCATGCAGGGCAGTTAATTCTAGGTGCTCTTTGCCCACATCTGGCTCTTTCCTTGCAGGCATGATGATGTCATTGGCAAAATCTCTCTCAGTAGAGAATGGATTTCATCTCACCCACGCGGTAGGTGATGGGGCAGTGGAGGGAGCCCTGGGCTGGAAAAGTGCCTTATGAAGACAGTGACTGGCTCACAGCGGCCATGCAGGGCAGCAGGCACCAAGCTGGCTCTTTATGGGCCATTCCACAAGGCCTGGCTCTGAATCTTAGCCTCCTGGCGAGCAGGGCCCTGGCATGCTCAGAGATCAGCACACCCTGCCCCTGGTGAGGCCCCCTCCCCAGCAGCACAGAATAGCAGGGTCTCCGCAGATGGAGAAATCAGGTTATCTGGCAGCACTGTGTTCTCTCCACCCCTCAGTGTTGCTGACTCTCAGGGTGTTATTGTGAGTTGCTTGTTGCTTGGGCCCCTGGCTAGGAGAGAATCTCAGCTTGTCTTTCCAAAAGAGAAGCGGGCTGTTGTGGGGGAAGGCCCTGAAAGGTGAGGGAAGAGAACCCTGGTGTTGTATTGCAATAGTTTGTAGTGCTCCTGATTTTAAGGCAATCTCATAGTTTGAGGAGGTGGGTGGCTGACTTGTGATGTTGTGCCTGTTTGGGGCTGGCCATGCGGTGCGTAACACCCCTCAGGCCTGTGCCAGGGCATGTGGTGGGAGGCTGCACAGGGGTCACACATGGCCAGCATGGCTACCCGAAATGGGCAGGTCAAGGAGAGCCACATGGACTCCCCTGTCATTGCAGGGATTGACAACTGGATCAACCTGACACGTGTGGAGCCCAATGAAGAGGTGCAGGGCGAGATCTGCCTGGAGCTGAAGGTACAAGAGGAGCCGCAGAGGAGGATTCTGCACTGCCATGTGATTGAGGCCAGGTAGGAGTAGATGGCTCCTGTCTCCCCTACCCTCCTCTATCGTCCTCCATAACCATCTCCCCTTTCCTGTCCCCTCTCTTCTCACAGACGAGTGGCTAGTCAGCTCCCTCCAGGCAGCTGGTGCAGGCCAGCTTGTGGCACCGAGGCTGGGAGCAATGGATAAGTCGACAGCAGGTGGCCAAGCTCTATGCCTGCTTCAGTTTCTTTGCGATGTCCCAG
Organism: Rafetus swinhoei; assembly: GCA_019425775.1. Taxonomy (NCBI): domain Eukaryota; kingdom Metazoa; phylum Chordata; order Testudines; family Trionychidae; genus Rafetus; species Rafetus swinhoei. The sequence continues at coordinate 2,242,695 of CM033425.1, read as the reverse complement.
CCTTCCCCTTGCTCTGAGTCACTGCTGTCCTCACTCCAACCCTGTGGGGCTGACAGCCTGGCTGAGCCCTAGGCAATGTGTGCGAGGGGCCTGCCCTGTGCCCCCAGAAGGGGCGGGGCCTCTGGGGCTGGGCAGCCAACCCTCAGTGCCACTTGGACTGTGACGTGCCCCCCGCAGCCTCGGTGCTGCCTGGAGTGAACTGCGTGGTGCTCCAGCAGTGATGTAAAGGGCCGGGGGTTCTAGCTGCTGCTGTTGCTGCAGTATCAGCAATGGTGGCTGGAAGTGCTGGGCCCTTTTGAAGCACCAGCCCTGGGGCGTTTGCCCCCTTTGTCCCCACTGCTTCAACCTGGCCTGCCACAGGAGTCCAGCAAACCCCAGGCCAATGTCACAGACTGCCTATGTGGTGTCTGTCACCCTGGCATCTGGGCAGTTTGGCATGGTGCCTGCATGGCATGGCAATGGGAGCAGCACGCGTGCATAGTGAGGGATGGCTGCTCCCACAAAGCAATGCATCAGTGGGTGGGGGAGGGGAATCCATTCTGAGGCAGCCAGGGCAAGGCATGCTAGCCAGCTGGGAGTGGGCAGGCACACGTCTCACCACCTGCTAGGGGAGGAGGGATAGCTCCAGAGGGGCTAAGGGCAAATGAAAGTGGGCCCAACACCCGTCTGCCACTGAGCTGCCAGCATGAGCTCTGCCTGATCAGCAGCCATGGGAACTCCCTGTCTTGTTCCATGTTCACACCCTCCTTTCCATACGCATGCTCACTGCTCACATGGGGTGTGTGTGTGTGTGTGTGCGTGCGCCAGTGGAGGCTTTTGCACTGTGACTGGGAGGAACAGCTCTACCTCCTTCTCCATGAGGTGCAGTGTTTGCTGCTGCTCTGTTCTACTTTATGCTCATTCAATGCAGCGGAATAACTGGGGCTGCAATGCCTTTCCTTCCTCATCCATCTGGCATAATTTCTAGAGAGAGTGAAGAACTCAACACCCTCTCCTTTCTTGCCCTTGCTTCCCAACTGCTGGCAAATCCTGATACTCGGGTAGCCCTGAGAGACCTCAACAAAGATCCGGCACCACGTGCAGGGTGCTGGCTGTACACAGCATAAGACAGTTCCTCCCAAAGAGCTCATCACCTAAGGACAATGGAGAGATGATTATCCCTGTTTTACAGATGGCAACACTGATTAAGTGACATGCCCAAGATCACATGGAACCTGTGACAGACTAAGGAATTGAGCCCAGGTCTCATGAAATCCCAGTTCATAAGCCTGTCCTTCCTTCTCAAGCATTAGGTTATGCCTAGACAAGAGCCAGGTGCCCCACCACGAATGGAGAGGAAAGGGTTTTATTTATGTTGAAACCTCTCTAAAATCCCATTCTCAACATGATGCTGATGAGAGGTTCTTCCCAGCGCCACTTCCGGATGAGTGGAGAGAGAAACAGGTCAGTTTTAGAAATGAGAAAGAGAACTAAGACCACATCCCCATCCTGCTCCCAGCACCAGCTGATTTAGAGCCCAGGAAAGGGGTGTATGCTGGTGCATACTGTGGGCAGGAGTTGGGCAGGCTCTCCCAGCCAAGCTGTGCCACTGCCCTGCGTTGCTTCCTAAAGGTACCTGCATTGTGAGGCACGTTGCAACTACCCGCTCTTAGTGTGAGCTCCCCAACTCCACCAGCCTTGAGCAATACAAGCCCTCCCCTCCGCAGGTTAGCAATAGGCACATACCAGCCCTCTGAGTGCCCACCTGGAGTATCACAGGCCACTCTCCACAGCCACAGACCCTGCTCCCCAATGCACAGTGCACCCCTGCTTTCCAGGTACACCTGAGACCACAGCTCAGCTCTCAGCACTTAGATATGTTTATGGTGTAAACAAGTCAAAGTCTAGCAAACAAAGAGCAGAGATGTCAAATAATTGCAAATAGGCATAACTAGAAACAATTGTTACATATTCAATATATGCATAATATGCATTCTAGAAGCTTGACTTAACTAAGTGGATCTTCTCCCCAAAGTCCTTCCAGTGTTTTTCAGCTAGAGTTAGCTGTGATCTTTCCTATCATGAGACAAGTCACACTGTCAACTAGCTTCCTTGGTGAAAGATTCAGGGGCTTAACTCTGCCCTGCAAATGCACTCCACTGACCCATTGTCATTCCTTGTAATCAGGACGCCCCCTAATGGTTGATTTTTTTCCTGCATGCTTCTTTTTTGTAGATTTTCACAAGCTCCAAAACAGCACTACCTATGCAAATAGCCCCATATGCAAATAGACCTATAGTGTGAAATGAATAGTCCCTATTGCCCAGACAGGAAGTCTGCTCAGTCTGTTAGCCCCTGCCTGAAAGGAACATCTGTGAGAACATAACTGCCCCAAAGACATACAGCGCCTTAAATGCTATCCATAGATACATTTTTGAAATGGTTGTGATGATCAGTGAGATACTGGCTCCAAGCAGAGCCATCAGATGCTGCCCTTTGATGAAGTGTTAGGCCTATACCTGTCCGAGGGGTCCCCATAAAACCCCATACATTGCTTGTGCCCTCTGTCAGTTGGCGTCAAGATATCCCTGGGTCACACCTACCCCCTTACATAGCTGGAGGAGAGTCCGCCCCTAGCTAATCCCTGTCATCTGAGAACCCTCCTATCTCAACAGTGCAGTTGCCTGACTTTAAGGGCCTTTTCTGTGCCATTCATGTGTACAATTTGCATACCCTGCTCTGAGTGCTGTACTCCAGTGCAGCAGATGGGAGTTGGTACATTTTGTTCTGTGTAGGCATACCAACGGAGTGCGGTGTGTTAGGGCCCTGAACTTCCTGGTAAACAGATTGGCTTCACTGCTTGACTGCCCACACAATTGTGTGGCATTCTTTTTCTATGACAGAGTCATTCTGCTGGGGAGGCAGGTGTCAGCTTTTTACTTAAGCAAGCAATAGAATCCTTTCTTGTTGCCTTTACCTTCTTGCATTAGTACCACTCCCAGACCTGGGTGAGATGTGTCCATGCACAGTTCAAATCCTTTGTCAAAATCAGGGACATCCAGAATAGGTTTTCTGACAGAATTTTTTTTCCTCACCAAAGCCTTTCTGACCGGCTGCCATCCACAGCATTTTGTTGGATGCTGCAAATAGTCAAACCCTGAGATAGCAGACACAATGACCCTGACACCATTGAGCCTACAGAAATAATTAGTCATACCTAATGCAGTGAGGCTCCAGAGGCAGAGGAGCCCCTCCCAGAGCCCTGGAGGGCAGAGCCTGGCCCCAGCACTTCACCTGACCAGAAGTCAGGAGGCATGTCAAGAGCTATAAAAGGCCAGCCCAGGAGGCCAATCAGCCCCCAGAGGAGCCAGATGCCTGTTCTGCACTCCCAAGCTGGGAAGTGGAGGGGGACCTAAAAGAGACAGAAGACTGGCCCAGATCACCGGGCCCAATGATGGAACTAGGTGTCACCAAATGAAATTAATAGGTAGCATCAGTTTGCAGGTTTAAAACAAACAAAAGGAAGCTTTTCTTCATGCAGTGCAAAGTCAACCTGTGGAACTCCTTGCCAGAGGATGTTGTGAAGACCAGGGTTTTAACAGAGTTCAAAAAAGAACTAGCTAAATTCATGGAGGATAGGTCCATCGAGGGCTATTAGCTAAGATGGGTAGGGATGGTGTTCCTAGCCTCTGTTTGGCAGAAGCTAGGAATGGGTGAAAGGGGAGGGATCTGTTCTGTTCACTCCCTCTGTGGCATCTGGCATTGGCTACTGTTGGAAGACAGAATATTGGGCTAGATGGAGCTTAGGTCTATCCCAGTATGGCCATTCTCATGTTCTTAAGTTTCAGCCCCACAATGGCTTGTAAGTCAGCGTGTTGCTGTCAGGATCCTTGCTGACCCAATGGCAGACTGAGCTGCTGCTGTTAAGGCCCTGAACTAGGATGCAGTGGGACAGGTGGGTCTGCATCCCCCCCTGCTACCCAACCTATGGATGGTTGTCTTTCCCTCCCTCTGAGATTGTGGGCCAACTGACTGTGTTTGACAGCTCTCCCCAAGTGCTAGAAGACCTGTTTGTATGCTGCCCCACCCTGAACCCGAGCCTGGTACCTCAGAAATTTATATTTATCAACATTAAAATTCATTTGCCATTTTGTTGTCTAGTCAACTAATTTTGTGAGATCCTTTTGAAGCTCTTCACAGTCTACTTTGTTCTTAACTATCTTGAGCAGTTTAACCTAAGAAAACAAGAACAGCCATACTGGGTCACACCAAAGGTCCATCCAGCCCAGTACCCTGTCTGCCAACAGTGGCCAATACTGGATGCCCCAGATGGAGGGAATGCAACAAGTTATCATCATATGATCCCTCTCTTGTCATCCATTTTCAGACAAACAGAGGCTAGGAACACCATTCATACCCATCCTGGCTAATAGCCATTGATGGGCCTAACCTCCATGAATCTATCTAGCTCTTTTTTAAACTCTGTTAAAGTCCTAGTCTTCACAACATCCTCTGGCAAGGAGTTCCACAGGTTGACTATGCACTGAGTGAAGAAAAACTTCCTTTTGTTTGTTTAAACCTGCAAATTGATTATACCTATTTACAGGGCTTGACAAGCGGCGGCGAGCTCTGCTCACCAACCACGCGGTTTGGCACTGATTGCACTGCGGCGCCATGCCGGGCTAAAATCTACTCACCACGGGCGAGTAGATTGCCCTAATTGTTGAGCCCTGCGTATTTAAACCTGCTGCCTATTAATTTCATCTGGTAACTCCTAGTTATTATATTGTGAGAATAAGTAAATAACTTTTCCTTATTCACTTTTTCCAATGTGCATTACTTTAAATTTCATTTGCCATTTTGTTTCCCAATCACTTTGTTTGGTGAGATCTTTTTGAAGTTCTTAACATCTGCTTTGGTCTTAACTATTATGAGAAGTTGATAAATGTAAAGTAATGCACATTGGGGAAAAAATAATCCCAACTATACATACAAAATAATGGGGACTAATTTAGCTATAACCACTTGAGAGAGATTTTGGAGCCATTTTGGATAATTCTCTGAAAACATCAACTCTATATACAGTGGCAATCAAAAAAGCAAACAAAATGGAAGGAATAATTTAAAAAGGGATAGAGAATAAGACAGACAATATTTTATTGCCTCTATATAAAATCATGGTACGCCCATATCTTGAATACTGCATACAGGTGTTGTCATCTCATTTCAAACAAGATATATTGGCATTGGGAAAAGGTTCAGCAAAGGACAACACAAATGATTTAAAAAAAATCTTAAAAAACAACAAATAGATTAGTAGCACTTTAAAGATTAACAAAACATGTAGATGGTATCATGATCTTTCAAGTGGGGCACAACCCACTTCTTCAGATGACAAGAGTAGTAGAAGTTCAGATCCAATAATAAATAAGGGGAGGAGAGAGAGAAAAGGAGGGCACCCTCCTTTTTTTCTCTCTCTCTCCCCGTTTTTTTACTAGTCTATTTGTTATTTTTTAAGTTTTTCCTGTTACAGACTAACTCGGCTGCCCCTCTGAAACAAATGATTAAGGTTTGGAAAGGGTGCCATATGAAGAAAGATTAAAAAGACTGGGACTTTTCAGCTTAGAAAAGAGGAAATTAAGGGGGGATATGTCTGTTTGCTGCCCCCCATGAGCCAGGGCCTGAGTCCGGTACCTCAGAACTATCGGTTAGCTGTCTTGCCCTGCCCTGAACCAGGACTTGGTACCTCAGAACCGTCTGTTTAGATTCCTTGCCCTGAACCCAGGCCTGGGCGTGTTACCTCAGGACTGTTTAGCTGCCCTGCCCTGAATTTGGGCCTGTTACCTCACAACTGTCTGTTTGCTGCCTTGCCCTGAATTTGAGCCTGATACCTCAAGACTCTGTCTGTTTGCAGCCACCGCCCCCGCCCCAGCCCCAAACCAGGGCCAGGTACCTCAGAACTATTTGTTTGCTGCTCCTGCAGCCAGGGGCGGCCCTAGACTAGCTACCAGCAACTGGCGCCCTAGGCGAACCATGCAATCAGCGCCCCCACCTCCAAACCCCTCAGTGATATTGCACCACCATTTGGTGCCCCTTTTAACTTGGCGCCCTAGGCGACCTCCTAGTTCACCTATATGGATGGGCCGCCCCTGCCCGCAGTCCCAAACCAGGGCCTGGGCTAGGTACCTCAGGACTGTCTGTTTGCTGCCCCTCTGCCCTGAACCCAGGCCTGGGCATGTTACCTCAGGACTGTTTGGTGCCCTGCTTGAACCTGAGTCTGGTACCTCAGGACTCTGTTTGCTGCCCCTCTGCCCTGAACCCAGGTCTGGGCATGTTACCTCAGGACTGTTTAGCTGCCCTGCCCTGAATTTGGCCTGGTACCTCAGAACTGTGTGTTTGCTGCCCCCCGCCCTGTAGGGTTGCCAGACGGTTGAAACAAAAATACTGAACAGCCCGCCCCCTCCCAAAAAAACATCACGAAAAAATTCTGTTGAAGGGGAAAAAAAAGGGGGGGGGGGAGAACAAAGTTGCTGAGCAAAAAAAAAAAAAATTAAAATAAAACAGCATTAAAATAGCATGTCCCCTTTAAGGGCAGGGATAGGAACAGGGGAGTGGTTGAGCACTAAGACTCAGGGGAAGCCAGCAGCCATTTTGTGCCGGCAGCCTTGGGGAACCAGGTAAGCATGGGGGCTGGGGTCAGGTTGGTGGGGGCCAGGAGAGGTTCGGGGAGGCCGGGCGCTGAGTGTTTGTAGGGTTGGCAGGTGCCCGGCATTTTCGCCTCCTGGCCAGGGAAAAATTCTGAAAATACCCGACATCTCAGGTGTCCGGTATTCTGTGAATTTTTTACCGGACAGGAGCCAAAAATACCGGACACCTGGCAACCCTAGCGGGTGGCAGCAAACAGAGTCCTGAGGTCCCAGGCCCTGGTTTGGGGCTGGGGGAGCAGCAAACAGACAGGTCTGAGCTAACAGGCCAAATTCAGGGCAGGGCAGCTAAACAGTCCTGAGGTAACACGCCCAGGCCTGGGTTCAGGGCAAGGCGTCCAAATAGACAGTTCTGGGGTACCTGGCTCTGTTCGGGGCAGAGGGGCAGCAAACAGAGTCCTGAGGTACCAGACTCAGGTTCAGGCAGGGCAGCAAACAGTCCCGGGGTAACACGCCCAGGCTTAGGGTTGCCAGGTGTCCGGTATTCACCCGGACCGTCCGGTATTTTCGCCTCCCATCCAGTAAAAAAATGCAGAGAATACCAGACACCTGAGATGTCGGGTATTTTCTGAATTTTTTCCCCAGCCAGGAGGCAAAAATGCCGGGCACCTGGTAACCCTACAAATACTTAGCGCCCGGCCTCCCCTAGCCCCCCGACCCCAGCCCCCATGCTTACCTGGTTCCCCAAGGCTGCTGGCACAAAATGGCTGCTGGCCAAAAGACCTAGGGGAAGTCATTGGAGTCCTTTTTTTTGCTCAACAACTTTGTTCCCTCCCCCCCTTTTTTTCCCCTTCAACAGAATTTTTTCCTGGTGGTTTTTTTTTTGTGGGGGTGTTCGGTATTTTTTTACAACCATCTGGCAACCCTACCACCCGCTACCCCAAGCAGGGCCTGGTACCTCAGAACTGTGTGTTTGTCGGTCTACCTTGAGTTTGGGCCTGGGGCTAGGGTTGCCAGGTGTCTGGTTTTGAACTGGACAGTCCAATAGATTGTGATGTAATGTCAAGTGTGTCCGGTATTTTTGTTGAAACCATTTGGCAACCCTACCTGGGGCTGTTACCCCAGAACTGTCTGTTTGCTGCCCCGCCCTGAACCAGGGCCTGGTACCTCAGGACTGTGTGTTTGTCAGTCTGCCCTGAATTTGGGCCAGGGGCTGTTACCCCAGAGCTGTCTGTTTGCTGTCCCGCCCTGAACCAGGGCCTGGTACCTCATGACTGTGTGTTTGTCAGTCTGCCCTGAATTTGGGCCAGGGGCTGTTACCCCAGAGCTGTCTGTTTTGGATGCCTTGCCCTGAACAATAGGGTTGCCAGGTGTCCGGTTTTGAACCGGACAGTCCAGTATTTGAGCTTTCTGTTTGGGAAACAAATTGAGAAAATATAAATGAGCAAATAGAAATGTCCGGTATTTTCTAAATCAGATGTAATGTAGATTGTGATGTAATGTCAAGTGTGTCCGGTATTTTTTTTGAAACCATTTGGCAACCCTACAGACAAGGGCCTGGGCATGTTACCTATGGACTGTTTGCTGCCCTGCCCTGATTTTGGGCCTGTTACCCCAGAACTGTCTTTTTGCTGCCCTGCCCTGAACCAGGGCCTGGTACCTCAGGGCTGTGTTTGCTGAACCCCTCCCCCACCTCCAACCAGGGCTGGGCCTAATGACTTTTAACCCCTGAAGTCTGTTGGTTTGCATCCTTGCCCTGAGCCAAGGCCTGTATCTAGCAGTTGTCAGCTGAGCCCGATCATAGGCGTGAGCCCTGGACTATTGTGGTCCCTCCACAGTATGGGCTTGGCATAATTAACGGTTGACTTGTCCCAACCATAAGCCTGGGGCCCTGGACTATTGTGGCCAGTACACAGTGAGAGTTTGGCATAATTAACGTTTGGCTCGAGCCGGCCAATGACCCGAGCCCCTGAATTTAGTGACTGTGGGCGTGGACTGACCAGAGGCCATAGTCCCATACTAATGGTAGCGCTGATTCCCCAGGAGAGACTGAGCAGAGGTGTAGTGAGACAGAGTGGCTGCCCACTAATTCAGAGGTGGAGGAGCCCAACCCAGAGCTCTGGTGGGCTATACGGACAAAAGTTGAACTTGTTTTTTTGGTTGCATGAATAAGCCAGTTAACAATAGAGTCCACTTTCAAGTAGGGTTGCCAGGTGTCCGGTTTTAAACCGGACCGCCCAGTATTTGAGCTTCCTGTTCGGGAAACAAATTGAGAAAATATAAATGTCCAGTATTTTCTAAATCAGATGTGATGTCGATTGTGATGTAATGTCAAGTGTGTCTGGTATTTTTGTTGAAACCATCTGGCAACCCTACTTTCAAGGCATCCAGGCAAATCTGCCTTCCTCCCCCAGTGACCTAGATTAGGGACTTGTCCATTTGACACTTTGACTGTGCATTCTCACTGCATTTCTCAAGTGTTTGCATGATCTTGCCAGGAATTGCTAAAGATTGCAATATTCTCAGTACAGGCCCCAGCAAAGTCTTACAAGCACACAAATACCTGGATGTTTTTCTGTGCGCCAACATCCATGGGGATCTGCCAGTACCCCTTTGTTAAATCCACAGTGCTTGGGAACTTGGGCCTGCATAAAGTAATCGGTTTGGGCATGGAGTAGGCATAACCACCACCAGGTGGATTCAAACCTAGGATCTCTAGAGCTCAGTGTAGGAACCGCAGTCTACGGCTTGAGCTATAAAGCCAGCTGCTGCTCAGCTTAGGCTGTAGAGCTCATTCATTCTTATCTCTCACTGTACATGGTCTACGTACCATTGCATGGGACAGTGAACCACACACTGAGTGTGTGGGTTATATATGTATCAGGAACTGTCTCTGCATTAAGCTTCTTGTAATCAACACAAAACCTTTTGGGGCCCATAACAATACAAGAAGCCCAGGATCCTATAATTATTCCCAAGTCAGCAGACTAGATATCTCATTATTATGAACATACTCCTATATTCATATTCATGACCCATAGTAAGGCATGCTTTGCTGAGTGCATGCTGTGGTCTCATAGGACACGTCTACACAGCAGGGCTAACCTCAAAATAAGCTACACAACTTGAGCTATGCTAATTGCATAGCTTAAGTCGAAATACCTTATTTCAACTTTTGGTGCTGTCTACACAGCAGTTATTTCAAGATAGAGCACTCTTCTCCTGACTTTCCTTACTCCTCGTACAATGAGGATTACAGGAGTCGCAGTAAGCAGTCCTCCAGCTTAACATTATTTTGACATATGAAAATAACTGCTTGTGTGTAGACCTGGACTGTATTATTCCGAAATAACGCTGCTGTGTAGACATAGCCATAGTGTTAATCTTATGAACCATTTTGTGAGTCAAAAATGGCCTTCTGGACAGCGGCTGTTTTGCAAAGGCATCAGCAGGCAAAGTCTCTCCCTATTCATACTTTGCACAGATCAGTAGTATTCAGAAATCAAATCAGTCAGCAGATCATGTTTCCAAAGCTGTCACGATTGTGATACATGTTTAACTTGTTTCTATGAACAGTCTGCAGTGCAGCCCTGCGGCAGGGTCTTTGTACATTATAGGTGACATTGTTCCTGAGTTCTGGCTTTCAGCATATGGAGCTAGGCACAGAATGGGATTCCTTCCAGGGGGACATGAGTGTGTAGTCATGTGTCTTTGGCTACAGACCCCTGCTTTGAGGGAACAGGCCAGGATAATTGCTGTGGACATTCAAGGAGCTGATCCTATTTTACTTGAGCCAGTCAGTCAGCCAGGACGCTTGGCAGAGAGCAGCATGATGCACAGAAGAAATCCTGCTATCCTAGCAACCAGTGCAGGCTCCTAGGCAACAGTGTGGCCATGGAGAAAGCTCCGAGAGGAGAGATGGGGTGAGCCAGCGAGGCGGGCTCTATCTTCCAAGCATCCCTCTGCAGTGAGGCAGACAGAAGGGTGTGGTCCAGTCTTAACCCTTCTTGTATGGCTGGAGAGTTCCGGGGCCGCTCTCCAGGTAACTAAAGAGGCATCAATTTAAAAAACAAGGAATGGTCCTGCAGCACCTTAGAGACTAACAAAAAATGTCAATGGGATCGTGAGCTTTCGTGGGCACAACCCACTTCTTCAGATGAATGGAGCAAGGGGTCCAGAGATACAAATAAATAGCAGAAAAAGAGGGGATGGGGAGGGAAAGACCTCTGGACTCCTTGCTCCATTCATCTGAAGAAGTGGGTTTTGCCCACGAAAGCTCATGATACCATCTGCAGGTTTGTTAGTTTTTAAGGTGCTATCAGACCATTTGTTGTTTTTTTTAGTTTTTCCAGTTACAGATTAACTTGGCCACCCCTCTGAAGCTTTCCTACATTTTTTGTTAGTCTCTAAGGTGCTGCAGGGCCATTTGTTGTTTTTTAATTTTTTTCAGTTACAGACCAACACAGTTACCTCTCTGAGATTTTTAAAGGTGCATTTGCTACCTTCCTGATGGCAGGCTGTCTCTTCCCTGTCTCCGTAGGGCTGGCTGGGGCGCGTGCTGGCTCATGATGAAAGCAGCAGGCAAGAATCCCCATGAGGTTTTATGCCTCCTGGCGGGAGGTAGGACTGTGTGAGAGAGCACAGTCTGTAAAGCTCCCTATCAGAACCTCCTAGTCTCTCAGAGGTTTATTGTCTCCTATTGTTTCTATTGTGTTAGCTCCTCCAAAGTTGTCCGGGCTCTGGCCAAGTCCCCATTGTACTGTGAGCTATCCAAACACAGAACAGTCTCTGCCCGAAAGGGTTTACAATGCCACCTTGCCAAGCTGCTAAGGCCAAGCCATCCCCCAGAGGCACCCACAGCCATCCCAGGCCATATCCCCTAGCCATCTAGAAACCCAGCCCCGTCCTTCTCTTGTCCTCTTCCCCCCAGAGATCTGGCCTCGCGGGACATCTCCGGTACCTCAGACCCCTTTGTGCGAGTATCCTATGATGGCCACACCTTGGAGACAGCGGTGAGTAGTGTGACAGCGTGTCAGCGACCCCCCCCCCCAATCCTGCACCTCCATAGCAGCAAGATGAGACTCTGCCAGCCAGGAGAATAGAGGGGGTTTATTGCTTCTCCAGGATACAGCACAGCACAGATATGATGTGGTTACAGGAGTCAGGGCCAGGCAGCCTCAGACCCCTTGGGTAGGGGTCCGCTGTCCCCCTCAACCCCCAGTACTCAGCTTAGTCTCTTCTCTCCATGTTTTTCCAGACAAGACTACCTAGCTCCCAGACCCTGCCCCCCAGCTGGGTGGCCGTCTCCGCCTCACTTCCTTTGTCTCTTCTTCAGGGAAGAGCCTTGTTATCTGATCAGTCTGGGACTAGGTGTCTGGGCCAATACACATGTGGGTGAGTCAGTGGGAATCACACAGCACAGCGTAGGGGAACCCTGGGTTACAGAGCAGACAGTCCCCCACTATGTCACAAGTAGAAGGGTCACATCCAGAGACTTGCTCTCAGCCCTGGGGACAGGGCTCCTTTTAGCTGCAATGCCAGAGGTGCAAGGGGACTAGACAGACCCTCCCTTCCTTTCCCTGGGTCTCCGTGTGGTGTGCGCTGTATGTAATGATAGCTGAGAATGGGGGGGGAAGCCTGCCTGTGTATCTCCCAAGTCGCTGGGAGGGCTGAAAGGCTTGGTACCCCAGCCTGCTTCCTTGGTGATGTCCTACCCTTGCTCCGTGTGCACAGTCCCCTTTGCTAGGCACTATTTCGTCTGCCAGCGTGGCACAAGGGACCTTACTGTCACTGAGAATCATGGCTCAGGTGCCATGGTGATGGACAGAATATAAACGCCCAGAAAGACGTGAGCCTTAAAGAGGGGAAAAACCAGGCCAGCTTGCCTAACTGTGTTTTGCCTTAGCTGTGCTCTTCCTGGCACGTCTCGCCCTGCAGGTGGGATCCTGGTGGGAGTCTGAGCACCCTCAGCTCCTGTTGAAGTCAGTGTGGATTGGAACGGGCTCAGCACACCACAGGCATGGGCCCACTGGCCACTCCTTGCCAGCAGACACCAGCAGGCACCCCAAACTGCTGTCCATGCCAGGAGGCCCATTTCTCTCTCCCCTTGCAGATCATTAAGAAGACTCGTTTCCCACACTGGGATGAGGTGCTGGAGTTTGACCTGGAGGAGGGGGTGCCCGGAAAGGAGCCGAAGGGGTCCCTTGTGAGCGTGGAGGTGTGGGACTGGGACATGGTGGGAAAGAATGACTTCCTGGGACAGGTGAGCAGCTCCAGCCATGTCTTCAATACCTCCATCGGGAGGGGGGGGCTGGCTCTGAGCAGACTGGAGAGAGGGAAAATCAATGGCCCATAGGCCTGCAGCCTCAAATCTCCTGCTAGCTTGCAAGGAGAGCAGATCCCTTAGGTGTTCAGTGTGATGAAGAATGATCCACCAGCCTGGTTTCTCAGCTCATGGCTGGGGACAGGACGGTGTATATGTAAGGCTGGCTTGCACTCCCTGGATTCTGCCTGGCCTCTGGTGCAAATTAACATTGTCCCAGGGCTGCTCTAGCTCATGCTTTGTTTCCCATTCCCCCTCTACCACGGGCTCTGTAAGTAGCTGGAGTGCAGCGTGGCTACAGCCTGCTCTGCCCTTGTGCCCACGGGCTGAGAGCAGAGCTGGGTTAGGTCAGTTATACCAGTTCTACCCCAGCCAGGAACTAGTTAGTCTGCCAGAAACTCACTGAGAATCAAGCCCAAGAAGGAGAGCCAGAGAGAGAGGGGAAATTGCTTATGAATCCTTGAAGGTGAAGGGTACAGCTTGGAGATGTCTGCAGGGTGCATAACACTGTCCTGAAACCAGCCAGAGTGAGTGGGCAGCTGGGATCTGAGGCCGCTGCTCAGTTCGCTTGGTCCCCATGGCACGGCAGTTCTGTCAGATTGCTATTCCGCTAGGGCTACATCTAGACTACAAGCCTCTTTCGAAAGAGAGCCTTTAGACTACAAGCAGGTTTTTCGAAAAAGCGAGCCCTTTTTCAAAAGAGAGTCTAGACGCTCTCTTTCAAAAATGCACAGTTTGCATTCAATAGCGCCTTTTTTTGAAAGAGTACTTTCGAAAACAGGTGTTATTCCTCGTAAAATGAGGTTTACCACGATCGAAAAAACTTCCGCGTTCTGTCGATTTACTTTCAAAAGAACACAGCTGCAGTCTAGATGCAGGTGAAGTTTTTCCGAAAAAAGGCTACTTTTTCCGAAAAAACCCTGTAGTCTAGACACACTCTGGGGTATGGCAGCTCAGCAAGGCTTGGACCAGCCTCCTTGCAGGAGAGTCAGCCTGAGTGGCAGGAGGGGGCTTAGCACAGAGCCGTCCCGTCCTTAGGACAGTTCAGGGAGGCCTTTGAGGAGGTTGCCCCCCAGGTCCCATGCCCCCCTTGGTCAGTCCTGCCAAAGGGCATGGAGCAGTTGCTGACGGCAATTTAAATATGAGTACTGGAATGTGGGGAGCCCTCCACCCATGTCTGGGCACTACCGTGCATCTTACTTGGCTTTAGGTCCCTCTAGCCCTAGGCTCCTCTGCAGGGAGATCTCCATGCCTCATCAGGTGTACAAAGCACATTTTCATTTGGGGGGGTCCCCTGTTTTGGTGCTATGGAGCAGAAGGAGTTGAAGGGGAGGGTATATTCCATTCAGCCTCCTGCTTCCAGGCCTGGAGCACGCCAGCTCCCCCGAGGGGCGTGGGGCTGGAGCCACTGCTGCGTGAAGCTGGAAGAGCTCGAAGAGTCTGGCAGGGAAACAGCCTGGGGGTGAATCACACTGGAAGCGAATGTGTCCCCCACATTGCTGGGGGTTGGGACAATGGGAAGAGGCTCCCCCCAGTGCTGCAGGGCTGCCCCTTCTGTCAGTGTCTGTCCCCTTACTGTCCCTTTCTCTGTGTCCCACTCAGATTGAGTTCTCTCTGGCTGCCCTTCAGCGATCCCCTGCCAAAGGCTGGTTCAGGCTCCTGCCCTTCCCCACCACCGAGGAGGATGCTAGGTAAACAGTCAGCCATGAGCTAGGGGCCATCACGACACTGGGTGGGGAGTGAAGTGAGCATGGCTTCTGTGGTGCCAGCAGGGCACTGGGAGCCAGGAGTCCCGTACGCTGTTTCGAGCAGGGGCAGCGCTGTAGCTACTGCTCTGGACAGGGGTTGGGGGCCAGACTCCTGGGCTCTATGCCCAGCTTTGCCACTGACTTGCATGCTCACCTTGGGCAAGTCAAGCCCTGCTCTGTGCCGCAGTTTCCCCAACTGCAAACTGAGGTTTAGTGAGGCTGCCCATCCTCACGGGGAGGGGTTTGTTCATCCACCAGGTCACCACTTGCCACCCCACTGTATATGCATGGAGCTGAAGAGATGAAGGGGCTGTCTTTAAATGCAGTTAATTGGGGCATTTTATTTCCTGCCCCGGTCCTAAATTAAAACAAAAGCAAACGGCTCAGAACTGGGGCTGCAGCCCCCACACCCAGCGCTTCCGTCCCAGCACACCAGGAGGCTACTTGTGTGCTCTCAGCCAGGCCTGTGGAGGCTGGGGACTTTGAGTCTGGAGGAGCCACTGAGCAGCCCAGGGGATCCTCTGTAATGCACTGAAGTAACCCAGCTCTTGACGACTTCTCCCTGCCGTTCAGCCTGCCTTGCAATGGGAGCTTGAAAGGCTTGGGCGGATGGATGGATGGAAAGGGCGCTGGATGTCTCTGCCACTTCTGCAGTGACGCCAGGGTGACTCATCCACAGAGCTCACGCCAGCTGGACTGTGTTCGTCCATGGGGCACTGGCTATAGGCACAGCCTATGCCGCGGGGTGTGGATGGGGGAGAGGTCAAGGACAGGGGGCCTCGGGCTCATCTTGTGGGTTCTTGCCTCTGGGCTTTTGATTCTGGTTGCTGTGCTGGAGGAGTCGCTTCCATGTGTTGCTTTGCTGTCATTCCACACACACTCGCCCATGGAGTGGTGTCTCGGGTGTCCTTGCAGAGGGAAGCTGGGGGCTCTGCGGCTGAAAGTGCGACTGGCTGAGGACAGGATCCTGCCCTCCATGTACTACCAGCCCCTGATTGAGCTCCTGGTGGAATCCATCCTGTGCCCTGCTGAGGTGGGTACCCCCCTGCCTAGCTCATTGTGACTGTGGCTGCGTCCAAGCAAGGCGGGGGAGAGAATGGCTGGGCTGGGCTGGGGGAGAAGCGGGGAAGGAGGCTGGGGGAAATGGAAGGGAGGAGGAGAAGGGGTGCCTCTAGTTCCCAGGCCCCTCACTCATGCCAGCTGAGGAGTCTGAACAGTTCCTATCTGCTGCAGTGCCTGGCCCTGCAGCATTTCCTGCTTAGTCTGCACCTCATCTCTTGGCCTTAACGTCTTCAGAGGGGCAGCCCAGTTAGTCTGGAACTAGAAAAACTTCCAAAACAATGACTAGGCTGGGAGCGCCTGTCTTTGTTCCAGCCGCCCCCTTCCCTTTATTCTTGGATCTGGACTGCCAACACTCTGGTCGCCTGGAGCCGTGGGCTGAGCCACGAGAGCTCGTGATCCCACTGACATGTTCCGTTAGTCTCTAAAGTGCTACCAGACTAGTCGTTGTTTTTTAAGGTTTTCTGGCCTTAAAATGTTTGTCTGGGGCCGCCCCATGTGGCCCCTTCCTGCAACAACCTGTCCCTTGTCATCCCTGGGGAGCCTTGTAGCTCTGAGCCGCCCACCAGTGCTGCCCAGGGACTTTTGCAGAGGCACCACCCAGATGGCTCTTTGGAAGCAGGGTGTTAATGAGCGCAGAGAGCAGCTGTCCACCCCCAGCGCATGTGTGTGCATGTGTGGACATATGTGCACGTGTGCCAGCAAAGTGTCAATGCCTGAAGTCCCTCTTGGTCTGGGGCAGAGCTGGCTCTGGCGGTGGGGGGCAATGGAGACCCTCTCTATGTGGGGCAGAGGGGCTCTGCAGGTGGGGAGTTTGAGGGGCTCTCTGGGTGGGGCAGAGGCCAGTGGCACAGGAACAGTTTTAAGAGCAGGGATGCTGAAATCCGGCCCCCTTCCCCCTGTCCCTCCCCCTCCCCAGCTGAGGCCAGGAGCAAAGCCCCAGTGCACAGGGCTGGCAGCCGGGACCCTCGGCATGGGGCTGGCAGTAGAGCCCCCAGCACATGGGGTGGCATCCAGGACACCAGGCGCAGGGTGGGCAGCAGAGCTCTGGCACACAGGGCAGCAGCTGGGACCCCAGGCACTAGGCTGAGAGCCCGAGGGGGCTGCAGCACCCTCCGCGCCGCTAGGTCTCATGCCTAAGCCAAGGCTTGCTGGCCAAAGAGCAGTGCTGCCCTGCTGTGTGGCAGGAGGACGTCAGCCCGCTGGCCTTGCTGGAGGAGATCAGCTCGGTGGAGAGCCGGCAGGATGTGGCCACGAAGCTGGTGAAGATCTTCCTAGGACAGGGCCTGGCGGTGCCCTTCCTGGACTACCTCAACCTGCGAGAGGTGACGAAGACCAGTAAGTGCTGCCCACAGGCCTGCTCAGCATTGGCAAAGCTCATGGCGCTGGGCATCACTGTGGAGTGGAAGGCGCTGCCAAAGTGACTGGGAGTGCTCCATGCCTGGTGTGTGGGGGAGGGCATGCTCCTCTGCCACACCCAGGCCAGGAAAATTGGGGACTGAACACCTGTTGTGCCCGTTTCATACCTTACCTAGCACTCAGGTACCAATGAGTGTCAATACCGAGGTACCTGTGACACGTGTCCAAGTCAGCTGGGCACCTCTGCCCTAGCTGCCGGCTGGCCTGGATAACTGGGCACCTCTGGCTCTTGCTGCCGGCTGGCCTGGGTAACTGGGCACCTCTGGCCCTAGCTTCCGGCTGGCCTGGGTAACTGGGCACCTCTGCCCTAGCTGCCGGCTGGCCTGGGTAACTGGGCACCTCTGGCCCTAGCTGCCGGCTGGCCTGGGTAACTGGGCACCTCTGGCCCTAGCTGCCGGCTGGCCTGGGTAACTGGGCACCTCTGGCCCTAGCTGCCGGCTGGCCTGGGTAGCTCTGGCCCTAGCTGCCGGCTGGCCTTTTCCCTGGGCACTTGGCTCCTGGTTGTCCCTTGGAATCACAAACAAAAATCTGTCTGAAGTGAGCCCGTCTGCTGGCCCCCCGGCAGGCCCCTGAACTGAGACTGGCCTCGGGCCCCCTGACAAAGGGAAGTCCCCCCCATATCCAGAGGTCAGGGCCTGCTTCCCTTTCTCCCTCTCCTGATCTCAAGTTTGCAGTCATACGGTGGGGTGGCAGAGGGCCATTCTGCTGCCCGACACCAGGAGCAGGACTCTGCCGATCCCTTCCAGCACCTTACACAGGGAGTTCTCCAGCTTGCTTCCCCACGTCACATGTCAGAATTGTGAGTGGGGCAAGGCCAGGGTCCTCTTCCCTGGACCAACCGTCCATGGCAGGGCTCTGGTCTCCAGTTGCTATGCCCTCACCTCTTGCTGGCTCTGTCTTCACTGGGTTCCTCGTGCCTAAGCTGCAGCCCCCAGTCCTGTGTCCCCCCCCATGGCTGGCACCCCTCGACTCCTATACCCTTCCTGCACATGAGTGAAAAGCTGCTCTGTTTCCTCGTGGAGCTCAAGCCAATCAGCCTCTTCCCTATCTCTGCAGGTGTAAGCTCCTCCCCGCAGCTCCAGCATTTGTCTCTCCACTTCCCTCTGCTCCTCACACCCTCAGCCTCTTCCCTATCTCTGCAGGTGTAAGCTCCTCCCCCGCAGCTCCTGCTGCCTCCACCCCCACTTTGTCCCCTGGAATCCATCTGTTCCCTGCTGCTGGCACCTCTCAGCCTCTCTGTGCCTCTCCTGGCCATAGGGCTGCGGCTGTGAGTCGCTGGGCAGCCGCTTTGCACACATCCCCCTGCGGTGTCTAGCTGACGCCTGCCATGCCCTGTGGAAATGCAACATGGCACAGGGCTCAGCTGCATCATGAATCTATTTTCTTGGCTTTTAGCTGATCCAAACACGCTCTTCCGCTCCAACTCCCTGGCCTCCAAATCCATGGAGCAGTTTATGAAGGTGAGTGCAGTGGGGAGCGACCTAGTGGATTCTGGGAAAGTTGGTGTTAGCTAGGGATGTTAGATATCGGTTAATGGAACAGTCGATTAGCCTCAGGAATTCTTACCAGCTACTTGACTATTCTGTAGTCCCTGGGAGCAGGGCCGGCAGCCACTGCGCTCCAGCCCCACTCCCGAGGAGCCCCCTGCCACTCCGCGCTGCTGCCTCTGGATCAGTGCCAGGTGGGAGCTGGTGTGCAAGGGGAGCCAGTGTAAAATCCAGCCGAACTGATACAGAGTCTAAGTTTAGGGGTCTGTCTTCACTAGACTCTTGTGAGTCCAGGTATTTGATTGCCAGTGAACTTGGGAGAGTAAAAACTCCCCAGGCCTTTTGTCCTGGCCACAAAGGTTTATTCTGTCCTCCAAGAATCACAGGGCCAAATGTTTAGTGAAGACATCCCCTGAAGGGCTTAGGTACCATCCACACACAGCGCCGCAGCAACACAGCTGCACCACTGCACCGCATCGAGGGAAGATGCTCTCTGCTGATAGGAGGGCAGCGCATTAAACCCAGCTCTGCGAGGGCTGAGAGAAGCTGTTGTACTGTAGGTGAACTAGGCAGGCCTTCCACAGAGGAGGGCAGAGGTTACTAATGCATTTAAGCAACCGGGGAACCACTGCCAATTTCTCTTTACGTGCCTTCTCCCATTACCAGTCTCTTTTTTTCTTCCTGCGCCCCCATTCTCATCCCCTTCCCACTCCCCTCCACTATTCACCCTCTTGCTGTGGTCTCTGCAGGTGGTCGGAATGCCCTATCTCCATGAGGTTCTGAAGCCAATCGTAAACCGGATCTTTGAGGAGAAGAAGTATGTTGAGTTAGATCCATGTAAGATTGAGCTGAACCGGACCAGGTGAGTGTGAGAGCAGCAGGATCCGGGCCAGGGCCCGCTGAGTGACCCCAGTGGCTGCAGTGGAGTGGGTCCATATCCGCAGAGCGGAGACCAGGATCTGCCCATAGCACCATCCATTCGGGGGAAACACCCAATGTCACAAACCAAGTTGTTGCAGATGCTTTTCCATCTCAAGAGCTAGCTGCTCAGGGAGAAGCCCCAGTGTCCTCACCCCAAACAGCTGTGATCCCCACCAGGGTAGGCACACGGCTGAGAACTCCCAATGTCCTCCCCCCAAACAGCCCTGATCCCTCAGGGCAGGCACACGGCTGAGAACTCCCAATGTCCTCCCCCAAACAGCCCTGATCCCCCAGGGCAGGCACACGGCTGAGAACTCCCAATGTCCTCCCCCCAAACAGCCCTGATCCCTCAGGGCAGGCACACGGCTGAGAACTCCCAATGTCCTCCCCCAAACAGCCCTGATCCCCCACGGCAGGCACACGGCTGAGAACTCCCACTGTCCTCCCCCAAACAGCCCTGATCCCCCACGGCAGGCACACGGCTGAGAACTCCCAGTGTCCTCCCCCCAAACAGTTGTGATCCCCCAGGGCAGGCACACGGCTGAGAACTCCCAAAGTCCTCCCCCAAACAGCCCTGATCCCCCACGGCAGGCACACGGCTGAGAACTCCCAGTGTCTTCACCCCAAACAGCCCTGATCCCCCACGGCAGGCACACGGCTGAGAACTCCCAGTGTCCTCCCCCCAAACAGTTGTGATCCCCCGGGGCAGGCACACGGCTGAGAACTCCCAAAGTCCTCCCCCAAACAGCCCTGATCCCCCGGGGCAGGCACACGGCTGAGAACTCCCAATGTCCTCCCCCAAACAGCCCTGATCCCCAGGCAGGCACACGGCTGAGAACTCCCAGTGTCCTCCCCCCAAACAGTTGTGATCCCCCAGGGCAGGCACACGGCTGAGAACTCCCAATGTCCTCCCCCAAACAGCCCTGATCCCCCACGGCAGGCACACGGCTGAGAACTCCCAGTGTCCTCCCCCCAAACAGTTGTGATCCCCCAGGGCAGGCACACGGCTGAGAACTCCCAAAGTCCTCCCCCAAACAGCCCTGATCCCCAGGCAGGCACACGGCTGAGAACTCCCAGTGTCTTCACCCCAAACAGCCCTGATCCCCCACGGCAGGCACACGGCTGAGAACTCCCAGTGTCCTCCCCCCAAACAGTTGTGATCCCCCGGGGCAGGCACACGGCTGAGAACTCCCAAAGTCCTCCCCCAAACAGCCCTGATCCCCCGGGGCAGGCACACGGCTGAGAACTCCCAATGTCCTCCCCCAAACAGCCCTGATCCCCCACGGCAGGCACACGGCTGAGAACTCCCAGTGTCCTCCCCCCAAACAGTTGTGATCCCCCAGGGCAGGCACACGGCTGAGAACTCCCAATGTCCTCCCCCAAACAGCCCTGATCCCCCACGGCAGGCACACGGCTGAGAACTCCCAGTGTCTTCACCCCAAACAGCCCTGATCCCCCACGGCAGGCACACTGCTGAGAACTCCCGATGTCCTCCCCCAAACAGCCCTGATCCCCCAGGGCAGGCACACAGCTGAGAACCCCCAATGTCCTCCCGCCAAACAGCCCTGATCCCTCAGGGCAGGCACACAGCTGAGAGCTCCCAGTGTCCTCCCCCCAAACAGCCCAGATCCCCCACGGCAGGCACACGGCTGAGGAGGACTTAGGCTTCTCACTGTCTGTGCTAGGGGAGCAGACTGCCCAGTGAGGTGCCAGCTGGCAGTGGAAGCCTGGGGGTGCTGTCTGGGAAAGGAGTGTCTCTCTTGCCTGAGCTGAGCGACATGATGCAGCCTCTTGGTGGCATTCAGAGAAGCCACGTGGCCCCGCTCCAATGCTGGTGGTCTCTAGCGTGAGTGCTGCACTTGGAGCAGCCTGATGCCAGTGCAGGCTGCAGGGATGGGAGGGGCGTGGTAGCTCCTTCTGGGCTGGCCTTGGCTAGCAGTGAGCTCCTGAGATGGCACACGCCCTCCTGATGTGCACACACATTCCCAGGGAGCCCCCAGCCTAGAGCCTGCCAAGCGGCAAATCGAGCATCAGGATCTGTCAGGGGGGCTGTGATTGGTGCTGCTTGGGCCCTGCTGTGTGGGGCTGGCTCCCGCACTGGAGGCACTGCCATGGCTGTCTGGCTGGTGGAGACATGGCTGAGGGCCTGGGAGTTAGTGAGAGGACGGGGGGTGGGAGCCAGACACGAGCATAGTGTGAGCTGTTGCTGTCTTGGGGGTGGGGCATGCTCACTGAGAAATGGCACATCAGGAACCAGCGACACGTGGCAGCTGCAGTTCCTTTTTCTCACTGAATGTGCTAATTAAAGCAGAGCGATTTATGTCTCCCAGAATAACCCAGCAGCATGTGAATGGCCTCTGGGGCCTATGCACACAGGCAGGGCAGCACCCCAGCCAGAGGAATGGGATGGACTCTTGGGCTGCAGCTTTGAAGTGGCCTCATGCCACCCTGTTTCTGCTGCCGTGGGGAGTAGGGGGGAAGCACTTCACCTTTGTCCTCCAGTGCTGCTTCTCCCAGGGAACGTGGGAGGGCTCATCACCCCAAGAGCACATGGCCCAAGCAGAGCCGACCCCCCCCGGGGGGCTGGCCACGGGAGCCCAGCCTTTCTCCAGAGGGGAAGCTGCTCTCAGCAGGCTGGCGTGGCACTTGCTGGCACCTGTTACCTTGTCAGGCTGCTGCCTTGTCCTTAGAGGAAATGGGTGCCAGCCTGTATGAGAGGAGCAGGCAGGCCTCAGGCCAGCCACTAGAGGGCAGGCCTCAGCCATCATCAGTAGTGCTAATTGGCCCCCAGTCACTCAGCTGCCTCCTCAGAGGGGCCAAGGATCAAATGGACCATGGACATGGGAGCTGGGCTGGGGGAGTGGGGCAGGGTGTGGGCAGCTTGCCCTGTACACCTGGGCCTGGATAAATGGTGATTTCTGCTTTCCAGGGCCAGCGTGCAGGCAGGGCCTGTGTGAGGAGCCTCATTGGACAGATGTACAGACACACAATGAGGCAGTCCCTGCCCCCTAGACAAGACCAAAGGTTGCCCCAGCTTAGCTGTGGGGCCAGATGCCCAAGGAAATGTACAGATTTGCCCAAAGTCACACAGGAGATCTGGGTCAGTTGCTGGCTCTGACTCCCATCCCAGGGCTTTTGCCCCCTCTCTCAGGGCCAAAATTGCTTCTGATGGTCCACGTGCCAGCTGGGTGGGAAGGGCCAACTGCAAAGCCCCTTGGGGAATTGCTGGGGGTCCATGGAGCATGAAGGCAGATTAGGCCCAGATGAGCCCTTTAAGTTTGAAGCCGGGATTTGCAGTGCCCAGCTTTGCTCCAGTCGGAGACCCGCTGACCAGGACTGCAGCGCATTTCCTGCAGGGCTGGGATTGGCGTCAGGAGCACCTTGTGCTGTAAGTGTTCTGCACTAGCAAGGCAAAGGGGTTTCCTGGCCTTGGTTCTGATTGCCAGATAACCCTGTTCTTAGACCAGCTTCCAAGTCAAAACTTCAGCCAAGAACACCTGGCACAGTGCTGTCCTCCTCACTCTGAACGTGAGGCTCAAGTTTCTCAGTAGCACAGTGCCCCCCTCATTGCAATGGGGCGTTAACACTGACCTCTAACAACAGTGGCCCAAATATCACCTTGATAATTATTGCAAAGCTGATCATCTTTTTAGCAGAAGCATTCAGCGGACATGCTTATTCCACAGTTGCAAATTGCCCCCCAGCTATCCCCTCCTCCACTTTCCCTACCCTACCCTAACCAAACCCTGCATGGCAAGGAGAGCAAGGCATGCCATTTGATGTCAGTAGGCACATCAGTACCCCTCCTTTTAAAAGCAATGGACCTGAAGCCGACACTGCAGCCTTTCAGCCTCCCCACTGCTTTTCCGAATGGTCCATGTCCCAAGGGCTACCGGGAGCAGCTTTGCCAACCACAGCGTCGGTGCAAGAGAGCTAAGCTGCCCAGTGACGAAGCAGTGAGTGGGTAGCTAGTGTGCATTGTGCTGGGTTTCTCTGCAGGAGGATTTCTTTCAAGGGCTCTCTGTCCGAGGCCCAGGTGCGGGAGAGCAGCCAGGAACTTCTCAAGGGCTACCTGAGTGACATCATGGAGTCCATCATCAGCTCGGTGGAGAAATGCCCCCCTACCATGAGGGTGGCCTTCAAGCAGCTGCGCAAGCGGGTAGAGGAGCAGTTTCCAGAGGCGGAGCATGAGGTCAGGCTGGGAGGTGAAGGGAAAAGGGGAGGTATGGGAGAATTCATCTGGAGGCAAACCAGGTCCTGGGTAGGGGCAACCATGATCAGGTTCTCCATCTTGATACAGTGCAGGTGGAGGAGACAGGACCCCCAATGACACTGGCAAAGCAGCACTTCCAACCCATTATGTTACAGCTCCCTCTCAAACTCCCCTGCTCGCTAGCTCCCCCAGTCACCTAGCGTCTGCCTTTGAAGGCCTTCCCCCTTGTTAATCACACTAGGGAGGCTGACTGAGGTGGATCAAGGACTATGCCGGGAACAAAGGCTCCAGCAGTCCCCAAGCACAGAACCCCAAGTGGTGAAGGCACTCAGATGCTATGGTAATGGGGGCCATGTTCAATATACTGGCTGGAGCTTTGTCTCCAAGTTGCTCCCATAGATTCCTGAGGAGATGCACTTACCATGCTGTCTTGAGGATGCTAGATTTATGTTCTTTGTTGGTTCCCTAAATCTAAAGCAAAGTCCAACTTAGACAGTCAGCCGGGGTAACTCTGCGCATGGAATGATGTTTTCAATGGTGGCTGCTGACAGTCTGGCTAGGGATCATAGAATCATAGAACAGGAAGGGACCTCGAGAGTCATCGAGTCCAGTCCCCTGCCCTCACGGCAGGACCAAGCACTGTCTAGACCATCCCTGACAGGTGTCTGTCCAACCTGCCCTTCAGTATCTCCAGTGATGGGAGATTCTAGAGCCTCCCCAGGCAATTTATTCCAGTGTTTAAGCATGTGGACAGGCAGGAAGTTTTTCCTGGTTTCCAACCGAAACCTCCCTTGCTGCAATTTAAGCCCATTGCTTCTTGTCCTGTCCTCAGAGGCTAAGGAGAACAATTTTTCTCCCTCCTCCTTGTGACACCCTTTTAGATACCTGAAAACCGCTATTGCATCCCCTCTCAGTCTTTTCCTTTCCAAACTAAACAAACCCAATTCTTTTAGTCTCCCCTCACAGGGCAAGGTTTCTAGACTTTTCATCTTTTTAGTTGCTCTTCTCTGAATCCTCTCCAATTTTTCCTCATCTTTCTTGAAGTGTGGTGTCCAGAACTGGACACAGTACTCCACTTGAGGATGTAATAGTGTAGTCCATTAACCAATGAACTGATAAGCAAAAGCTTGTTGTTAATGCTATAGATTACACGTATTCCCCCCCCACCCTTGCCAGTAATTTTTTTAAGAGGCTGGCCAGCAGCCCAGCTCAGTCCCACTTGTGCTGGGTCTGGAACCTGCCCCTTCCCCTCCCGTGGCTCTGCATTTAAAGTGTATTAGGAGCTGGGCAGGCAGCCTGGCTCAGTTCTGGCTCGCGCCGGTCCGGGACCTGCCCCCACCCCGTGGCTCTGCATTTAAAGTGTATTAGGAGCTGGGCAGTCAGCCTGGCTCAGTCCAGGCTCTCGCGGGGTCTGGGAGCTCAGATCCCACCCTGGACAGGGGCTGCTGCCACTCTACGCTGCTGCCTCTGAATTAAGGCAACAGGAAGCTGGTCCACAAGGGGAGCTGGATTTAAACTGGCTCCCCTTGTGGACCAGCTCCCACCTGGCATCCCACACTGCTGCCTCTGATGAGAGGGAGCAGCGCAGAGTGGCAGGTGGCTCCCCAGGAGTGGGGCCAGAGTGCACTGGCTGCCGGCCCCACCCCTGGGGACTACAGAATAGTTGAGTAACCACTAGGAAATCCTGAGATTAATCGACTATTCAGTGAACCGATATTTAACATGCCCAATTCTGGCTCTCTCTTAGGATGTGAAGTACGTTGCCATCAGTGGGTTCTTATTTCTCCGCTTCTTTGCTCCTGCCATCTTGACACCAAAGCTGTTCAACCTCCGCGACCAGCATGCTGACACCCGGACCAGTCGTACGCTTTTGCTGCTGGCCAAGGTACCCAACAGGAAAGAGGGCTGGGGGAGGGGAGGAACCTCCAGCTTTGTGCTGAGTTGTCATGCTGTTTGACTACTTGCCCGATCCCTGCGTGGGGTTGCTGTAACACGTTGGAGTGCCTCAGATAGCACCTCTCTTAGTGGAGCAACCCACCAAGGGCAAAAGAAGCCCAGATCTCCTGGGCCGGGTTCTCAGCTGGTGCAACTCTGCATTGGTTTCAGTGGAGCTATGCCAGTTTGGAGATCTGGCCAGGATGTCCCTTGGGTCAAGTGGTGACTTGATTCCAGCCTCTAAGTGCCTGCAAGAGGAGAAGATTCCTGTTGCCCTAGTGGATTCTAAAGGGCTCTCTAATGTAGCAGGGAAAGAAGAATGGGAATAGATGGCTGGAAGCTGTAGCCACACGTTTCCTTAGAAATTAGGCACCTGGGGTTAATAATGAGGGCGATTAACCATTGGAACAAGCTGCCAAGGGAGGTGGAGGATCTTGCATCTCTGGGTGTCATCAAACGCAGCCTGACTGCTTTTCTGGAAGAGGCGTTCGCCAAACCCAAGTTACGGGGCTCAGGGCCGGGCAACTGGCCTGGGAGCTGCAGGAGAGTAGACTCAATCTGATGGTCCCTTCTGACCTTCAATTCCAAGTCTATGACACGAGGAACTTGTGCCGTGAGGAGCCATCCGACCTGACCCAGCCATACATAAGCAGCCAGGTGGCTGTGGGGGCCATTGAATTAGGCTGCCAGGGCAGTTACCCAAGCCAGGGCTGCGTGAATACTGCCTGGCTGCTGGTCCCAAACGGTGCATGGGCAGAGGGGAGCCAGCATACTGGCCCAGTGCGGGGCCTGTGCCGCCCCAGCAGCCGGACAGCCAGTCAGCACGCCTGTGGGGTCATGGTGGAAAGCATGGCATCTTGGGGGCAGACTCTCAGCCAGTCATCCCTGGAGCTGACCCATGGCTGCAATCACACCGCGGTGGGCCGCTGCAATTTGGGGGCTGGAGAAACAGCGCTTGTCCCAGGTGGGCTTGCAGCCAGCATGGACACGGGCTGAATGAGTTCACATGCATCTCAAGGACTCTGGCCTCCATGAAGCCTCCCAGGAGGGACCCCACCCCCAAAGCCAGCTCCCCCTTCCACAAGTTAAATCCACTCTGGGCTTGCTGCGACTGGCCTGCAGGCGGCTCTTTTCCCGGCTGGGGCTGGGCTGGGGCTGGACTGGGGCAGGCAGTGCTGTGCGAGGCCGCAGGACTGGCCTCGCATTGGCCCAGAGCAGCCGATCCTGCTCCAAACCTAGCCAGTGAAGGCAAATGCTCCTGTGCCTTGGTGAGCTGGTCCCCCGGCAGTACCCCAGGAACAGCTGTTCCCGAGAGTGAGGGAAGGTGGCAGCGGGGGTGGGGGGTGGGGAGGACTGATGGGGGAGGGGGATGTGGGGAGAAGGAGAGATCTGGGATGGGGCCCACAGCTCTCCCTCCAAGCTGGCCAGAGCCTCCCTGCACCCCACCCCAGGCCTCCGCTTGCTCTGCTGCCGGGGGATTGAGGGGAGGCCCGCATGTTCCACCTCTGGAAGGTCCTGCTGCTGCCTGCACTGCTCAGTGGGGCGGGGCAGGGCCCGGCCCCAGGCCAGCTGAGGGAAAGGGAGGCAGCCGAGCGGGCAGGGTTTCCTCCATCCCGTGCCGCCATTGGCCTGTCCAGCCAAGGCGCTGAAGCCCCGGGGGGCTCGCCCACGCCCCGCCGGGAGAAGCCCGCGGGGCCCCTGGCAGCACCGTGACCCTGCTCCTCCCCTGGCAGGCAGTGCAGAGCATCGGCAACCTTGGCCTGCAGCTGGGCCATGGCAAGGAGCAGTGGATGGCCCCGCTGCACCCCTTCATCCTGCCCAGCATCGCCCGGGTCAAGGACTTCCTGGACAGGCTCATCGACGTGGACAGTGAGAGCGGTGAGTGCTCAAAGTGAGGAAGGTGCTTGGAAATCACTGCTCTGTCCATGTTCCCACCTCCACTGCAGCGCCTGGGCGTGGGGGTCGGGAGCGTCTCTGCAGGCCTGGCTCAGACTGCGCACGGCACAGGGGCAGATGAGCATGGAGGCTGGATTCTCTGCCCGTCAGGAGCGGGGGATTCTGGGGTACCAGGAGACCAGCTGGGAACTGGGAAGAGGAAAATGTGGGTCCCTGGCCTGGGTGGGGAGGCGACGCAGACCCTGGCTTCCCTTGCAGGAGGCACGAGAGCACACCTCTCCCCAGGCCTAGGGGGACGTTGGCAGCCACGGCCTGGCCTGGCGCAGGCGCCGGAGTCTCACGAGGTCAGAGGGCCACAGGGTAAGGCTGGTCTCTTGTCCACGCAGCGGGCGAGGCCCAGCCCCGGACGCTGTTCCACCCTTCTGTCACCATCAAGGAGGGCTACCTGCACAAGCACAAGGCTGAGGGACTCCACCTGCTCCCACGCTTCACCTTCCAGAAACGCTACTTCTGGCTGAGCAGTGAGGCCCTGTCCTACTCCAAGTCCCCCGAGTGGCAGGTGTGTCCCCCGTGCCCTGAGAGCAGGGCCCTGGGCCCTGCCACTCCCTGCCCGACTTCAGGGGTCAGTAGCTCACACTGGCGGGAGGCAGGCAGGGCATGGACAGGGGCTCTCCTGTAGAGCTGTGATGGGGCCCCTCAGTCCCAGCCTGCCCCCCGCTACACCGGCCCTGGGCTCCCCTTCCCCCAGAGCCCCTCAGTCCCAGCCTGCCCCCCCGCTACACCGGCCCTGGGCTCCCCCTTCCCCCAGAGCCCCTCAGTCCCAGCCTGCCCCCCCGCTACACCGGCCCTGGGCTCCCCCTTCCCCCAGAGCCCCTCAGTCCCAGCCTGCCCCCGCTACACCGGCCCTGGGCTCCCCTTCCCAGAGTCCCTCAGTCCCAGCCTGCCCCGCTACACCGGCCCTGGGCTCCCCTTCCCAGAGTCCCTCAGTCCCACCCTGCCCCCGCTACACCGGCCCTGGGCTCCTTCCCCAGAGTCCCTCAGTCCCACCCTGCCCCGCTACACCGGCCCTGGGCTCCCTTCCCCAGAGTCCCTCAGTCCCAGCCTGCCCCCGCTACACCGGCCCTGGGCTCCCCCTTCCCCCAGAGTCCTCAGTCCCAGCCTGCCCCCGCTACACCGGCCCTGGGCTCCCCCTTCCCCAGAACCCCTCAGTCCCAGCCTGCCCCGCTACACCGGCCCTGGGGTCCCCTTCCCCCAGAACCCTCAGTCCCAGCCTGCCCCCGCTACACCGGCCCTGGGGTCCCCCTTCCCCAGAGTCCCTCAGTCCCACCCTGCCCCGCTACACCGGCCCTGGGCTCCCCTTCCCCAGAGTCCTCAGTCCCAGCCTGCCCCCGCTACACCGGCCCTGGGCTCCTTCCCCCAGAGCCCCTCAGTCCCAGCCTGCCCCCCGCTACACCGGCCCTGGGCTCCCCCTTCCCCCAGAGCCCCTCAGTCCCAGCCTGCCCCCCCAGCATTCATATTGTCCCCCGGCCCAGTGTGCCGGTGGGGGGCAGGCTGCTGAGCGGGGCGGCTGATTGCAGAGGGCTGGTTCTCGCGCAACCCCTCCAGGCACTGTCTCCTCGCGCAGGTTCGCTCCTGCATCCCCGTCCCGCGGATCTGCGCCGTGGAGCGCGTGGACGAAAATGCCTTCCAGCAGCCGCACGTGATGCAGGTCATCACGCAGGACGCGGGGCAGCTGCACACCCTGTACATTCAGTGCAAGGTGAGCTCAGTTACCCTCTACTCCTCTAGCTTGGGCTTGCCAGGGCCCTGGCCCTGGCCCCTGCCTTAGGATCTGGGAGCCCTGGTGGCCCTGGGCCTGGCATGGTGCCAGGCTTGGGGCTCACTCTGCCTCTGGGGAGACCCAGCCGTGCCACGGAGTGCCCTGAGCAGGAGCAGTCCGGTGGGAGGCAAGGCACGGCATGGAAGGTTGTGCGCAGGCAGACCTGGGGTCTCGGTGTGGCCAGGCGGGGGGGTGCAGCGCCATGCCCCAGCTCAGACTCTCCTGTCCCCAGCAGAACGTGAATGAGCTGAACCAGTGGCTGTCGGCCATCCGCAAGGCCAGCATCTGCAACGAACACATGCTGCCCGCGTGCCACCCGGGTGCCTTCCGGGGCAGCCGCTGGACCTGCTGCCTGCAGCCCGACCGCACAGGTAACCAGGGGAGGGGTTTGGACCCACAGCCCCTCCGCACATGGGGCTGCCGAAGGGCTGGGGGGTTCCAGGCCTCTCCCCATCACACCCAGCAAGCTGCCCCTTCCAGCTCAAGGCTTTCCACCCCAGGCCATGAGCACCCGCCACACACAGACAGCTGATGGCCGGGCCGTCGCAGGCGCTTGAACCTGGGAGGCTACGGGCACGGGGCCTTAGATAAGGCCCTTTCTCACTGGGGGGCATGGCTGGGGCGGGGCCACGGCTTCCCACGGCCACCCAGCAGGCCAGCGCTGGGGAAGGGGCCTGAGCCCCAGCCACCCCTCCAGTGCAGGCCACACTGGTGCAGCACCTGGGCTGGGGGAAGGTACGGAGGCCACGCAGCCCCAAGCAGCTGGGCCCTGGGAGGCTGGATCTGCCTCAGCCGTGGCTTGCGGGATTGGGGAGAGGGCTCCTTGGGAGGCCGAATGTCTAGGCAGGAGCCACCCGCTCTGCAGCCAGGCCGTTGTACCCGGAGCCTGCCTGGCAGCCCCTCCTGCCGGGGCCTCAGGGCTCTTTGCAAGAGTCTTTTCTGTCTTGCCCCAGCGTGTGGCTGCAGCCGGACTCACTCTGCCGTGACCCTGGGGGATTGGAGCGACCCCCTCGACCCAGATGCCGAGGCCCAGATGGTGTACGGGCAGCTCTTGCTGGCACAGGACAAACTCAGGTCAGGGCAGGGGCAGGGGCATGTGGGGAGGCCATTGCTGTTGCTCCAAAGGGGGCTTGTTGTGTAGAGCAGAGGCCATTCCATGTTTGGTTGGGATTGGCAGCAGGGAGGGGCGCTGAGTTCCACTCCTGGGGCTCAGGGCGTGGGCAGGAGTTGGGGTGGCTCTGGTGTCTGGTGCCCCCTGGGAGGCGCTGTTGGCATTAGCACTGGGCCGCTCACTGCCATCCCCTGGTCTCTCTGCCAAGTTGCTGGTCATTCCAGCCCTGCCCAGCTGGGGGTTTTCAGTGGAGCCCAGATGGCTCGTTAGCCCGGCTATTTCAGCCTGCAGCACTTGCCCCTTTCTTCTTGCATCAACCCCTGATTCATAGAATCACAGATGAGAGATCTCAGGGGTCATCGAGTCCAGCCCCCCCCAGCTCAACCAGCCCAGCCAGGGCTTGGTCACGTCTGGCCTAAACACTCCCTAGGGCCCATCCCAGTGCCTCCCCACCGCCTAGGGAAACAGTTTTTCTCAATCTCCACCTAGACCTCCCCCACTCCAACATGAGCCCATTGCTCCTCACTCTGCCATCTGCCCCCACTGAGAACAGCCTCTCGCCATCCTCTTTGGAGCCCGTCTTCTGGTAGGTGAAGGCTGCTTTCAAATCCCCCTCACTCTGCTCTTCTGCAGACTAAACAAGCCCAAATCCCTCAGTCTCTCCTTGTAGGTCATGTGCTCCAGCCCCCTAATAATTTTGGTTGCCCTCTGCTGGACCCTCTCCAATGTGTCCACATCCTTTCTGTAGCGGGGGGCCCAGAACTGGACGCAGTCCTCCATCTGTGGCCTCCCCAGTGCGGGAGAAGGGGGCATAATCCCTTCCCTCAATCTGCCGGCAATGCTCCTACTACTGCAGCCCGACACGGCGTTAGCCTGCTTGGCTACAAGGGCAGACAGTTGACTCATATCAAGCTTCTCGCCCACTGAAATCCCCAAGATCTTTTCTGCACAACTGCCAGCGGGTCCCCAGCCTGGGGCTTGGGGATTCTTCTGTCCCAAGGGCAGGACTTGGAACCTCTCCCTGTTGAACCTCATCCGATTCCTTTTGGCCCAATCCCTCGATTTGATTAGGTCCTGTCGGAGCCTACCCCTGCCCTCCAGCGTCTCTACCTCTCCCTAGTGTCACCTGCGAACTTGCTGAGGGTGCAACCCATCTCCTCAGCCAGACCATTGACAGAAATGTTGAAAAAGCCTGGCCCTGGCCCTGGCCCCAGCCCCAGCCCCGGGCACAGCGCTTGATACCTGCTGCCAGCTGCACATCACACCGCTGATCACTTCCACAGAGCCCAGTGATATAGCCAGCTCTCTAGCGTTCAGCCAGGCCCCACTTCCCCCGGGGGAAGCCAGAACAGATGTTTTCCTCAAGGCCAGGTCTGTCACACCCACTGCTTTCCCCATGTCCGCAGAGCCCGCTGGCTCATCACAGGGGGCAGCTAGGGTGGCCAGGCAGGACTTGCCCTTGGTGAATCCATGCTGACTGTTCCTGCTCACTTTCCTCTCCCCTAAGTATCAGAGGGGTCGCTGTGTTAGTCTGAATCTGCAAAAGCGTCGAGGACTCCTGTGGCACCTTCTAGACTATCACATTTATTGGAGCATAAGCCTTCGTGGCAAAGACCCGCTTCGTCAGATGCATGAGACGAAGTGGGTCTTTGCCCACGAAACCTCATGCTCCAATGCATCTGTTAGTCTGTGAGGTGCCACTAGAGTCCTCGTCGCTTCTCCCCTAAGTGTTTCTATGTGGGCTCCTTGAGGCTCTGCCCCATGAGTTTTCCAGGGGCTGATGTGAGACTGACTGACGGGAGGTAGCTCCCCTGAGCTCTCCCTCCCCTTTGCAAGCAGGGACACTACGTTTGCCTTTTTCCAGTCATTCAGGGCCTCCCTGATCACCACGAGGTTTTAGAGGTAACACCAATGGCTCCAGTCACATCAACCAACTCTCTCGGCACCCTGGGCCCAGGGACTTGTGCGCGTCCAGCTTTTCTACAGGTCCTGAACCTGTTCTTTCTCCCCTTCCCAAATTGTTACCCTGGGAGAGAGGCCTGTAAGGGACAGTGTCTCATGCAGTCAGCAGCTTGAGCTTCCTCCCATAGGCCAAGAGATTCATCCTGCGCCCTCCATGGCATCCAATGGCGCCCCTCTGGCAAGGGCTGGGGAGGAAGTTTCCTCCAGTCCAGGCTGGGAGCCATTGCCCTCCGTCGGGGCTCCTGCCCATAGCATCTGGTGGGGGCACCCAGTGCTGCCGCAGAAGGAGCCTTGTCTGCGCTGGGGAAGGAGGGGCCGCAGGGCGAAAGCCGTAGTGCAGACAGAGCTCGGCAGCTCCCAAGCCAGGACACGCTGGGAATGGGCGTCCCAGAGGCTTCTGGCGCTCACTTGCAGCGTTCCAGGGCACCCCCGCCGCCGGCCCCTCCAGACAAGGCCTAAGGCTGTCACCAGGCCTCGTTTCTGGGCCACGTCTGCCCTGTCTCTCTGGTGCTGGGTGAGCAGCGCTGGGCATGCTAGTGGGAAGTGCCTGCAGCTGGCTCTGCTACGGAGCCCACGATCTCCGCAGGAAGGGGTCCCCCTTCTCAGCCCTGTTTATCAGATCATCATCCCAGGAGAGCCCTCACAGCTGTTCCGACGTGGGGACCAGGGCAGGGGGCCTTGTGAATCAGGACTGGGAGCCCCCTGTGCATGGACTGGCACAGGGCCCTTATGCATGGGGCTGTACAGACCATGGCTGGGGGCGGCCTACAGATGAGGTGTGGGGCCAGACAGCAGCTGATGGCCCTCCCCTAAAGACGCGTGTCTCCTCTCTCCCAGGGAGAAGTACATTGAGTGTTCAGATGTGGAGCTGGCTTCGGAGCAGGGGGAGCCTGCCCCTGATGCCCAAGGAGGTATGGCACCCCTCCTAGCCAAAGGCCCCAGGGATAGCCCGCAGAGCCACAGCGGGGACTGCTTGAGGCAGCTCCATCGGGCGTTAGCCACTGGAGAAATCCAGCCCTGGCCTGCCCCTGCACAGGAGCCCTAACCACTAGGCTGGCTGGGGCCCTGGCGCTGAGCCCTGCTCCCCTCAGAGCTGCGGCCCATGGAGAGGGCTTGGCCTGGCCCAGTGATCGGCACTGGCCCCTGCCTTCCCAGCGAGGACCTTCGGGCTTTTTCCCCGCTGCCCCTCACACACTTGGGGGAAATCAGTGCCTAGAGTGGACAATTTCCTCCACCAGTGCGTGGGGTGGCAGGTCTGCGTCGCGGGGGCGGGGTTAGGGGCGGCAGACGTCTGCGCCACGCTGTGGGGGGGCGTGCTGTGCTGGACCTGCTCATGTGCCTGTTGCCACAGCTGCCTGCCTGCCCATTCCCCTCCTCGCCCTCTGTCCTGCAGAGCAAGGCGGTTCCTGCCCGGAGCGTGCCAGGGTGGCGGCTGCCCGCCTGCTGGACGTACTGCGGGACCTGGAGCGCGCCCACAGCGCCTTCGCGCGCCGGGAGACGGAGGCGGCGGACGAGGACTCTCACCACACCTAGATGCCAGCTTGCCCTTCCCCCACCATTCCTGTGCCACCGGGGATACAGCTCCCGTCACCACGCTTCAGGGTGGCAGTGGCGGCAGCGCAGTGGCCACGTGGCCCACCCACAGCTCAGGCTGCAGTGGCTGGGACCACAGCGAGCGACGGCGCCAAGCAGAGGTGATTTAGTGTACCTGCTGTAGCCCCCCTGCTGGCCTTTCCCCGGGGACAGGGAGCTTGGAGCCACAGCCTCACTGCTGGCACTGGGAGCTTAGCTGTGCCCCCCCAGCCCCGTTCGTGCGCGGGACGTACCCAACCACTGCACGTGCCACTGGGAACGGGAGCAGCAGGCCCGGGCTGTGGGTGTCCAGGCAGGCGGTTAGTGGCCGTCTCTCGGGGGGGCGATGGGCAGGGCTCTGGTGCTAACCCAGAGCCACGGTTTGCATTTGTGGGCCCCCTTGGAAATCTGGTGTCATTAGATGGAGCTGAGTCTGTCCAGCCACTTTGCAGTCGCAGGTTTTCAGACAGAGCCCTTCGACCTCCTCTATAGGCCCTGGGGTCCACATGCCCCTGTCCATTGTGCACCTCTGTATGTGTCACAGCACATGCTGTGTGAAAAGTGCTGTAATAAAGTTGCCAAGTGACGCCCTCAGACATCAGGAGGCACCAGGCCCCCTGAATTAAGCCCCCTGGCGTGTCTGTCTTATGGGCCAGTCTTTCCCCCGGTCTCCTGCCTCCGCAGGGCAGAGGCGGGGCATGGCCACCTGCCTCCTCACGGCTCACTGTGTGGTCCCACCCTTGTTCTGGCACACCAGGCAAACCCTGCATTGTTTCTTCAGGGCTCCTTTCTGGCGCTCACGGCTTCACAAGCAGTAATTGCTCTCAGCTGCATGGGGATTGCGGTCCCTGTTCTACAGAAAACAAAGGGAGTGGCAGAAATTAAAGTCTGGAGGCCCAGGAGTCACTAGCATGCCTTGCTCAAAGCTCAGCTCCCATTGGCTGCAGCTGCAGTGGTGCGTGCTCGGGGTCCATCCTATGCCCTGGCTAAGGCAGGTGTCCGGTGGAAGCGTGTTTGGGATCCTGCTGTCAGAGACTGGACGTAACTGGGACACGTGGGGCCACAGGAGGCTGTGCTGGCATCCTCGAACTTTTCTAAAAACACAAACTTCAGCACCAGCCATGCCCTTATGTGCGATCATATTGCCCTCCCTATGGGTCGGCAGGTTGCAACCCAGAGACCTCTGCCGCTGGGATAACTTAGCAGTAGTAGGTTGTTATCCTCTGTGGACTTGCACTGCAGGGGGATGGGCAGCTTTGCTGATGGCTTCCACAGCTGTTTGGTGAGAGGGATGAGATGCAGGAACTGGGTCTTAGTCCAGGCGCTGTGAAGGGGCGTTGTGGTGGGCACAGACTTCTCTGTCCCCTTCCCCAAGAATGACCAGTTCTGTGGCCTGTCCCCACCAACCTGTCTTGGGCCTTTTCCCCCACCTCACCCCCACTGCCATGGCTGCTTGTCCCATTCAGCATGCCTAGCCAGCCCTGGCCTCCATGAGGCTTCTCGTCCCAGTCCCAGTTTCCTGCCCGGCACTCCCTTGACTTTCTGCCCCAGTCGTCCCACATTTCCAGTCTCCTGCCCCAGCCGGTCCCAGTTTCCCCCCCCCCTTCCATTGCCTCTGTCGTCCCAGCCTCCCTGCCACTGTGGCCTCAGAAGCCCCACGTCTCTGCCCAGCCGGTCTCCCCCGGCTCCTCAGCCACACTCCATCTCTCCCCACATCTGCTGCCTCCCAGTCAGTCTCTCCCCCTCCCGGCCCTCTCTCCCTCTCCATGAGCCTCCAGTGCCACTTCTGCCTCCTCCTCCCCACTCCAGCCCTTATTCCCCACTACATTCAAGTTAGGTGGCTTCCTCCTCCATGTGCCCTGGGCAAGTGTGGGCACACAGGGGCCCCTGCTCCCAGCTCAGACCCAGCATGGCCCCTCCAGGTGCTGCAGCAGGCCCAGTGATGATGGAGCCTGGGGGGAGATTATACCAATGTGGGGTGGGTAGTCCTGGCGCTGGTGGCAAAAGGCACATCCCTGACAGCAAGGGCATCCCCCTGCCCAGTGTCCAGCCCTGCCCCACAGCAGAGGGCTGCTAGAGCTTCTCCCGGACACTGCTGCCAGGATAGTTAACCCAGGCAGCACGCTTAATTCCCCCAACCGCCCCGGCCACTTCACTCTGGTGGGCACCTCTGCCCCGCACTGGGAGGAATCAGAGCTGCTGGTGTGTGATGAAGGAGGCAGGGGCTTGCAGGAGGTGGCTTCGTGCTTCCAGCAGCGGAGAGATGGGTCTACCCCTGCCTTGCACAGAGTGCCCGTGTGGTGCTGGGCACATCGCTTAACCCCGCTGTCCCCCGGGAGAGCACCGTGCGTGCTCCTCATTTGTTAGGTGTCTGAGCTGGCGCCTGTGCTCTTGTTTGCAGAAGAGCGGGCCGTGCACAGCTGCAGCCGAAGGCAGTGGGAGCTGGGCTTTGCTGGCAGAAGCATGGAGCAGTAAGAACTCTGAGCAATCAGGCCCTAGGTATGAGCAGCCAAAAGTAGTGGCGACATTTCACTGGAATCTCACGCTTTATGCAGCTGTAAAATGGGGCCAATTGGGTGGCGCCTATACCTGGACCAGTACAGGGAAATGCTGGGAGCCTCGCACCTCCGGCTCGGGGCAGGGGCTCACGGCAGGGTCAGTCAGGGAGCTGAGGAATCTCCCCTCGAGCTGCGAGAGCCTGACAAGATGTGCTCAGCGTTCCCCGCACCAGGTGCAAGCACCTGCTCCCGGGAAGGTGCAGTGCCCCAGGCTGCTCCAGCAGAAACAGCTCATCAGGTGGCGTGGCTCCACAGGTGGCCGCTTGGCTGTCCAGGGCTGGGTGTGTCTCCTGCCTGCCTCTCCCCCACTCAAATGGGGTGGCTTGTGTCCCGTAGCACTCCAAACCTCTCGGGAGCGCAGGAGCAATGCCTGGCGCTAAGAGAAGACCCCTGCAGCTGGGTAATGCTGGTTTTCTCCCTCAGCCAGCAATGGCTGTGCGCGAGGAGCTGCCAGCGGCTGCAGGCCCAGGCGCTGCTAGCAGGGAATCCCTGGCTGTAGGGAAAGCACCAGCTGCTCCCAGCCCGGTGAGCAGGATGAGCTGCAGGAGATGCTGTCAGCCCGCCCTGGAAGTCGGACTGTTTATTCTGGGAGCGCTGTGCCCGGCCCTGCCAACACCTGTTCCAGCTGTGGGTACCAGGCTTCCCGGGGAGCTGCGGTGCAGACGCTAATTACTGCTTTAATGACCGCCAGCTGGGTTAGCACTGAGCCAGAGCATGCTGCTGCGAGGCAGCCAGCGCGGCACCAGCCTTCTCCTTAGTCAGGGCTAAGGCGGAAACCTCGGCCCCAGGTGCTGCAAAACCAGGCCCAGCTCTGCCGGTCAGTGGCCTTATGCACCAGTGCCAGCCCCAGTGGTAGGCAGGGCTCCCATCCAGCAGCCTGTAACTGACTAGGGGTGGGGGGCGCACCAGCCCCACACTGGGCATGGGAGAGTGAACCAGGGCTCGCCCCATAGCCCTGCTGGGCAGGTATAGGGGCCGGTGGAGCAAGGGGAGGACTGAACCGCAGAGGCCAGTCAGCGAGGAACGGCCAGAGAAGCCCTCAGCCCAGATGCGACTGGAGAAGCCGATGGCAGGGAGGCTGCTAGGAAGTAGCCCAGGGCAGGAGATAAAAGACCCACGAGCTCATGCGAGTGGATTCCCTGCTGGGCTAATGGTGGGAGACACGCACCAGTGACAGGGCCCTGGGCTGGGACCTGGTAGAGAGGGAGGGCCTGGGTCCCCCTACCCCACCCTATTGACCCCAAGGGGGGTGCTACAGCTGTGATTATGGACTCTGGCCACTAGGCCTTACTGCCCTAGACATATAGGGAGCCTGTGTTTGTGTTTGCCTGACCTCTGACCCTAACCCTCGCTGACCTCTGACTGAGCCTCGCAGCTCCAGTGGAGTCCCTCCAGATTTACACTGGCATCAGTCAGAGAGACGTGAGTGGAACAAAACACCTTGCAATTGTCTGAGAGCGGGCGCAGCGTTGAGATCGCCCTCCTGCCCGCAAGGAAGAGGCTGCAAGCGTGTCTGGATTCCACAGTTATTTAATAAGTTGTAAAGACACCAACACATGCTGAGCTACAGACAAGTAAGACAAAGGGCACGGCAAAGCCCTTAAAGGTTCCCAGCGAGGCTCCACAGAGACAGGCCCTGGATCCCAAGCGTTGCCTGGGGAGACCTAGGGGGCCTGGCTGCACCTTGAGCCATCTGACTGCAAATGGCCTAGCTCAAGGTGGAGCCAGAATGCCTGGGAGGTGCAGTGGCTGCAGGCCACAGCTGTGTGTAGCCAAGACCTGCACCTACAAGCGGCTCCCTTTTAAGCAAACTGCTGACAGCCCCAACCTCTCCACAGGATTCCCCAGATCCCTGTGTCCAGCAGCTGGTAGCATCTGGGTTCCCCTGGCTTCAGAGGCACCCGGTCTGGCCATGCCTCTTGCACTGAGTCTGCCTGGGGAAGGGAGCATTCTGGGATTGAGGCTGGGTGGCAGGGGTCCCGCTGGCCTGCTGAGAAGGGGACGCTACCCTGGGGGGGAGATTGCATAGCTATGGGGCCACAATGCAGGGGGACTAGTACATCAGAGCTCAGGTCCAGCCACCTTTCTTCCCCCACACCAGCCCCATCAACATTCACTCAAAGGCCCCTCGGTGCTGTGTGTCTTGGGGTGAGGGTCTGCGAGCCCCCTGGCACCTCCCAGCCCACTCCTCTTCTTTCCAGTTTTCTGCCTGCCCCTCCTAGGCTGCCCAGGAGGTCGGCAGGATGTCCTTTGAGGCCCAGGGTGCCCTGTGAGGCTGGCCAGGCTCCAGAAGGGTTAGGCCCTGCTCCCACCGCGCTCACGGGCATGTCCATACACCACCTGCCAGCGAGCAGCTAGTGCCTGTGGTGCCAGCCCACCCAATTGCAGTGTCACTGCTGGGAGGGGGGGCTGTGCAGATGACCGGGCATGACACAGGTGCAGAGCGGGGGCCACGGCCGGCTGGTGCCAAGTGGGAGAACACGGACTGGAAGAGCAGGTCCCTTTCCAGCTACCTGCCTGAGGAACACACCCAGGGTGAGGCCCACGGTCGGGAGCAAAGGGCACGTGCATGCAGGTAGGCAGCTGTGCCAGTCGCAGCTGGCACCCGGGTAGCAGCGTGCGCTGTTTGCACGTGTGGCTTTTAGAGTGACCAGCGGCCCTTTCAATCCCGGCCTGGCTGAAGGATGGGACCGGTCGGGGCCTTGGCGGCTCACTGGCAAGAGGCTGTTGCTGCTTCCCCCCCTCTACGGGCAAACAAAGCACTTCTGCGAGGCTGCCAGAAGGGGCCAGGCCTGGCCTTAGCGAGCTGGTGCCAGCGTGGGGTCACTGCAGGCTCGCCTATGGCTAACTGGAAGCTCATTCCCAGCCCAGAGCACAACCCCTGCCGAGTCCGAGCCCTGCGCCATCCCTGCCCAGCTGCTCTGGGTGCTGAGGAAGGAGCTCCCACTCTCCCCCCAGCCAGGGGCCTCCCTCCCTCCCTTGCAAAGCGGCAGCAGCGAGCATGGCCGAAAGGAGCCGTGGCAAGTGTGCCGTGAGGCTCTGGGGAGGTGGTGGTGTGGTGGGGGAAGGGCCAGACATTTCTGACGTACAGGTGATCTAGTGGGTGACAAACTGCACGGAGACAGCTCTCTGGGGCGCTGGGGTCTCTGACGGGAACGATCACAGCTCACAGGAGTATAAAACGGCCAGCCCCGCTTTGTGTGGCTGCCGCTGGCCCACGGCGTGTCTGAGGGGCAAACCTAGCGCGCCGGGTAAAGGGGCCCAGCCAATCCAGCGCTGCAGCCGGAAGGCTGTCGGAGGTCAAGGCGGCGGCAGAGCGAGCTTGGGGAAGGCGGGCGGTTCCCAGGCATGGCGATGTGGAGAACAACCTCGTGAGCTCACACGGATGCAGGTGGGGGTGGCTGCCGAGAAGCAGGCTAGCAGAGAGCGGAGGCGTCCTCCTCAGTCCTTCAGATTGGCTTCCGAGACCCCCTGGGCCATTAGCTCTGCCAGGACATTGTCCAGGTAATTGGGGTCGGGGTAGCCATGGCCGGTGAGGTTGGATCCAAATTCTGTCTTGTGGTGGATCTCGTTCCACACCACAGTGTCGCACTCTCCCGTCGTGCTGGACGTGCCGATGGTGAAGATGAGCCGGCGGTCCCACGCCACAATCAGGAGTCTCAGAACCTGGGGGGCACAGGGAGGTCACACACCCTGCCAGGCCATGGGCCTGAGACCCTCCCCGCTCCGCCAGCAGCTCTTTGTTCCATGTTCTACGCCTCCGTCCCACAGCACCGTGGGGAGCCTCTCTGGAGCGTTGCCCTGAGCAAGGTCCTAGTCTCAGACCTCCCCCAGGAAGTCCCCGGTGCAGGAGAGGCCGCTCCGCCCCGTCATGGCAGGCCTGGCAGAAGAAAGGTCTCTTCTCCAGGGAATGAGCGAGACTGAAGCTTGCTCTGATCAGGGCTCTGTCCCACGCCCCAGGACACAGACCCCCAAGTGTGGGGCCTGGTATAAAGTTCTTCCTTTCCCCCGAGCATGGAAATACAAGCCCTGCCTCGCCTCCCTTTCCCCCAGCACAGAGGCAAAGACGGCATCCGTCGACCACGGCCCATGAGCTGCAGGGAAATGCATGGCCCTGCCCTATGTGGTAGCTGACTCAGGCTGAGCCTTAGCGGCATGGCACCCAAAGCCCTGCGAGGTCTGGACCTCAGTGCCTGGCAGGATCAGCTCGGACACTTGCAGGGCTGGATTATCAGGGGAGCCACAGGGAATGAGTGACCACCCCAGCATTTGTGCACACAACTCCTGTCTGCTCCTTTGAAAGCAGAGCTAGGTTGCCAAGGGTGTGCCCATGTGCCAGGGATGTGCCAGTCCTGCCTGCGGCCTGGCCTGGCACGGCCCCTTGTGCTGATGTGCAGGAAGCCCATAATACCTTGGCTACAGCAGCAGCTGCCACAAGGGGGTGACACCCCCACTCTTTGTGGGAGGCAGCCCGGCTCCGGGGTCAGGTGGGGGGCGGGCCACTCACCTTCCTGCCCTTCTCATTGTCGGGTAGGTAGCAGTGCCGGGGGAAGCCTCGGGCTGTGAACTTCTTCCCTGGGTTCGGGTGCTCTGGGCCCTGAGGGAACAAAGCAGGTGCTGGGGAATCCTGAAGCCCAGGAGGCGCAGGCAGCAGGGGTCTGAGTGGGAGCCTGCCCGGCAGGGCGCAGCACAGAGCAACTGGGGGCCAGCGAGCCCTCTGCCTGGCACAGACCCTGCACCAAGCGCGCAGGATGCCACACTCTGGGCTTCCTCTGCCCAGCTCTGCAGGCCACTCCATCAGGTGCCCCGTGGCTGGGGGCAGTGGTGTAAGGAGCCATGGGAGGGGCTTCCCCGGGGGGCACCACAAGCCCAAGTCTCCTGGGGACAGGGCAAGGCCTTGAGGGGCTGCCTCCCCCCGGCATTTCCTCTCGCTGCTCTGCCTTGGGGCTGCTCACCTGGATCCCCGTGGGGATGTCGTAGACGATGCGGATGGTTTTGGACTCCATGTAGCCTGGCAGCGAGTGAGGGATGAGGTGGAACTCCATCTTCCCAGGGGGCTGGGTCCCAGTCTTCTCCCCGTAGATGGCCTTGCAGGTGGGGCACTGCAGACTGCCATCCTTGGGGGCAAAGGCACAGGGCCAGGAGGTCAGCCAGCCAGATGGAGCATCCTACCCCAGGGGCCCCCTGGCAGTGGTACTTGGATGGGGGCTCTCCTTTCACGGGGCTGCCTGGATCTGTGATGCCACCCAAGCCCAGCTGTGGGGCAAGCCTCCGAAAGCCCCGGAGGGGCACCAAGGCTGGAGCGCCTGAGTGATTGGGGTGAAGGCTCCAGGGTGGAGATGGGGCCCCTGGAGAGCACTGTCCAGGGCACACAGGGCCCTGAGCTGCCTGCCAAGGCTCATCCCCAGCCAGCCTGGGGCTCACCTTGTTGCCGTTGTTGTACATGGCCACGAGGCAGAGGAGATGGTACATGTGCCCACACTTGCCCAGCTTGCCCACCAGCTCCGGCTTGGCACCCCTGTGGCTGAGCAGGCCCTCGTAGCCTGACGAGGTCACCAGCCTCTCCATGCAGATGGTACAGTCCTGCCGGGGAGCAAGGGGTTAATGCAAAGCCGGGCAGGTGGCTCCTGCCTCTC
Organism: Rafetus swinhoei; assembly: GCA_019425775.1. Taxonomy (NCBI): domain Eukaryota; kingdom Metazoa; phylum Chordata; order Testudines; family Trionychidae; genus Rafetus; species Rafetus swinhoei. Next base: position 2,200,414 of record CM033425.1, on the reverse strand, counting down.
TACAAGCCCAGCAGTGAGTTCCAGCATTGCCCCTCTGGTCCCACCCTGGCCCCCTGCTAGGCTGGCATCTGAGGGGCAGAGATAGGGGGGTGCTGAGGGAAGGGGGGTGCTGGGTCCTTGCTGCAGGAGTGATGTGTCACTGTGTTCCCAAGGGAGTTCCTGCCATATTATAGGTCCCCCCGGGCTGCCACTTCGAGGGGGCTACTCATCCATGCAGAGCTGGGCCTGGGCCACAGCAGGTGCTTACCTCATCTGGCGGGCTCTTCACCTTCTGGCTGTACCGGCGCACTACGTCCTCGGGGTTCTTGCCTGCTCCAGGAGAGAAACGGAGGGTTGGATTGGGCCACAGCACCCCAGGGCTGACCACTCAGCTGGGCCCCCCCAGCCTCTTGCTCCACAGCTGAGCCACATGTTGGAGGGGGCAGGCCCATATGGACCCAGAACCCAGCCTGGCCAGAGTGGGGACGCTCTCTGGGTCAGGCCTGCAGGAGGTTAGACCCACCCCGGGGAGGTCACAGAGGGCTTGGCTGGCCCCTTCCTGGAAGCCACTGGAGCAAATGAGCATGAACTCTGCTGCCCCGGGACCAGCTACCTGCTGCTCAGGGATGGGGCAGAATGGGGATGAGATTTCCCCGGCTCTGCCCTCCCGCTCTCTGGGGCTGGGATCAGCAGGGCCGGAGCGATTCAGCAGCTGGGCTCACCTAGAGAGCTGAGTTCCAACAAGCTGGCGGGATGAAAACGCCATGGAGCTCTTGGGCCAGGGCGTGGGGCTGGGCACATGGGAGAGGCAGGGGGGCCGCCCAGCCGCAGCCGGTGTTTCTGCTGCCGGGCACGGCCGTACACGCCTCAGTGCATAAAGCAACTGTTCCCGCGCATGGCTGGGGAAACCAAGAAGGAGCCCTGGCATAGGGGGTGTCTGTCCACTACAGGAAACCCGCTGGGAAGCTGCCCGAGGCTGCTCTGTGCCTGGCTGGGGGCCTCAGGCTCCCAGCTAGAGCCCAGCTCTGGGGCTGCCAGTGCGGAGGCCAGGCCTTGTGGCTCTGTGGGCTGGGGAGGGAGGTGCTGCCTCTTACTCTTCTTCAGGTGCTTCTTCTTGGTTTTTCTGCAGATGCCATTGATCCCTGGTACCGGCCTGATGTCACCCTTGCTCACAGGCGGCGGGTGCAGGATGGGCTTTGGGGCCCGGGTCAGGCACACAGGCAGCCCAGCAGCGCACATCAGAATGCCAGTCATACCTGTGCAAGAGGACGCTAGGTGAAAGGGAAGGAGGCGCAGACACAGCCTGCTGAGGGGCCAAGCGGCTAGCTCCCCACTGACGGGCAGCAAGCCCACCACAAGGACTGTCCCTTTGCTTTGGAGCGACCGACCGTCCCTCCCCTCTCTATCCATTCCTCCCCCCGCCAACCCATCCATCTTCCCCTAGCCATCCATCCATTCATCCCTCCTCTTTCCATCCCTCCCTCCCCTCTCCACCCATCCCTCCATCATCAGCACTCACCACAGTAAGTACTAGGGATATGAATGGTTAAAGGGTGGGGCTTACCAGTTAACCAGTGGGGGCTGAAGGGCTCCCCTGCCTGCCTCCCCTTCAATCAATGTACCTGTTACACACCACGTTCAACCGGTTACCAATGACACAGGACGTTACAAGCCTAGCAAGTACCCTCTCAGGAGGCAGGTTCTACCCAGGAGTGGATGCTGCCCAGAGCTGGGGGGAGTCCAGCTGCTCCTACCTGCCAGCGCAGGATGGACTGGTCCGGTTCCATTCAGGTTCTTCACTGGGAGGGCAGGGACCCTGGAGCCGGGCCAAGGGAAGAGAAGCAGACGGACATGTCGTTACTGGCAGGTGGAGCCAGAAGGCTAAGCCCCGCTCTTGCTCCCCAGAGCAAAGCGCCTTTCCACAGGGAGAAGCCAGAATCCTTCCAGGAGAGGGCGGGAACCAGGCCAGGGTCCAGATGCCACCACTCCTGTGTGTGGGGTGGGGTACCAGCGAATGGAGCATGACTCACAGCTGGCCTGGCACAGCCCTGTCACATTACTGGATTTTGAGGGGAGCAGCCAGATCACTTCTGTGCCCATGGGGGGGGTGTTTGCCCCAAAAGTTGGTACAAAGGGGGCCATGTGAGGTTTCAAACACAAGCCCACTGTCTACTGATGCTGTATATGCTCTTCATATACCTGTATAATGTCTGTGTGGAAGTTATAAACATGTACTCTGTATGGATACTGGAAGTTTCTCTGTATGTGGTTGAGCAATAGGCGAGAAAAGCTCAACCTATGGACATGCTAATTAGCAAGCCACCAGGAACAACAGGGCTCTTAAGTACCAGAGACCCACCTGGGAAGGAATCTAGGTGCCTGGCCACTGACCATGTGACTGTCTCCAGCTTGGAAGAGACCAGGAAGGGATGTAAATATGCCATGTGGACAACTCCATCTTGGTATTCAGCTCAGCTCTTGATCCTAGATGCAGCCTTGCAAGGAACCACAAGCCAGAAAGTACTGTGGACCCATCCTGACATAGGATGTACACCAGAGACTTTTAAGCCAGCAGTTATAACATCTCTGCTGTGAGCCTGCATCAAGACCTGGGAGATTCGATGCATGTAATTTATGTTACTTTAACAACCTTACTCTCACGCTTTTCTTTCTTTTAGTAATAAACATTTAGATGTTAGATTCTAAAGGTTTGGCTCAGCATGATTTGTGGGTAAGATCCAGAGTGTAACTTGATTGGGACCTGTGGCTGGTTTTTTGGGACCGGACAGAACCCGTTCGGAGAAGGTGAGATTGGGTTCTATATCCCCTCACCTGTGTGCAGGCCCGGGGCTATTTGGGGCATGGAGAGAGCTGGGGTGTCAGAGGGGTTTGCTTGTGAGGCTTCTGGCTGGCCAGGCTGACAGCTGAAGCTCTCAGTGTGACCGGTTTGTGGCCTGTTTGGGAAGGTCTCCAGTCTGGGGCTGTAAGGAGCCCCGAGTGTGAGCAATTCACCCTGAGCGGATGCCCTGAGCGGTGCCCAGACCCAGCCCAGTCCGTCACAAGCCCCTTGCTCACTCAGCGGCTCAGCCCCCATTGGTGCCTTGCTTCATCCAGGCTGGCAGCAGCCTGAGGCTGGGGGGCGTTCCAATCTCCCAGTATAGGTACAGCTGATCCCCTGCACCCGGGGGGAGGGGGAGTGCCAGCTGCTGCAGTGGGCGCAGGACATCCCAGACCAGCAGAGAAGAGCCACACGCCCAGCGCCCCCGGTGAGGTGAGGAGAGGTGCCTGGGCTTTGCCTGAGGCTAGGGATCTGGTGGGGGCTCGCCTGAGGGAGGGACAGACTGCCAGGCGAGCAGCAGCTGCCCAGGGAATGCTTGCGGGGCAGAGTTCTTAGAGGGGCCCCCAGCAGAGCACCGAGCCCCACAGCTACTGCTAGGATCCCTGCCTGGGCTCCACTCCCAGCTCTGGCTCTGACCCACTGGACAGCCTTGGGCCAAGGCCCTGCCTCGGTTTCCCCTCTCTCCTGGGTAAGGCTCTCTGATTCCTGCCTTTCTGCACTGCCACAATAATTACAACCGTTGGCCACCCCTGCACCTCGTACAGAGCTGGGGTAGGGCTGATTACAGTGAGCAAACCCCTGCTCCGCCTGCAGGAGCGAGCTGGATTCCCATGGGCACGGCCAGGCAGAGACCCTGCTGTGACTGGTCCGGGCTGTAGGCTGGGCCTGGCCCTGTGCTCAGGCAAGTACGCAGGCTGCTTTGCCGCAGTGCCGGTTTCTGCCAGGCCGGCCTCCTGGAATGGCTCTGGGAGAGGAAGGAAACAGCGAGACGCCACGATCCCTTGGACGTCTCCGGTAAGTAGCTGCCAGAGCTTCTCCACCCTCCCCTGGAGCTCCCCCAGGGCCAGGGCAGGCAAGAGGGCCGGAGCCATACCTGGCGAGAGGAGCCAGGGGGCGCAGGTAAAAGCCTGGCCCTTCCTGGCCCCGGGGGGGCCAGTCGCCACACCCCTCTGTCCCACAGACTCAGTGCACGTGGCCAGGAGCTCTCAGGCAGGACAGGGTGCAGTGCTAGGAGCAGAGTCCAGGAGACCTCTGGACTAGCTCAGGGCCTGGGGCCCCTCAACTTGGGGCTCCCTGGGGCTGGGCAGCACCCCAGGGTTGATGGGCCAGGGCTTGCCTCTGCCTGCCAAGCAGCCTTGTGCCCTTCACTGCAGTGGGGGCTGCAACGAAGCATGGCTGGGGGGCCTTTGGCACAATCAGCTGTCGCCGGCACCGCAGCCTGAGCGGGGCTGCTTTCCTGCCCGGGCGCCGCTCCCATCCCCTTTCCCAGTGCGGCCCACCCAGCAGCACACGTCACAGGCAGCCGGACACACTGAGCCTGCCCCGGTTCCGTGCCCAGGTTTGCATGGAGCGACAAGAACGTGGGCCTGGAGCGGGGAGCCTGCTCCCGTCACGGCAGAGTCCCTGTCCGTTCCACCCGCCCCCAGAGGGAGCACATGGGGGGGGAGGGGCAGCAGGTCTGAGCCGGCTCTGATGGCACTCAGGGCTGAACTAATGCGCAAGTGCAGCTCCCCACCTCTCCCCTGCCCGGAGGCCAGCTCACCCAGCTGCCGGCTTGAGCTTCATGGCTGCAACCAAGGCGCCTCTCCAGAGAGGACAAGTCTGGCTGGTGCACAACCCAGCTCTGACAAATCAGGTGACTTTACACAGGGCCTTAATCCCCTTCTGTGAGGGGCAGGATGGCACCTCCCCATCTGCATGGGGGGGTCTAAAGAGCCACCAGCTGCCGCTGCCATTGCTACGCGCGAGTGTGGGGAGACGGCGGTGCTCGGGCCTGATCTGCAGTGGAGCCGCTCCCATGCGGGAAGGCAGATTTCTGCAGGCCCTTGGCTGCTGGCCTGCCCTTGCCCAGACACAGACACAGAGCTTTACCCAGTATCGCTTGGGGCTGAACTCCGCTGGTTTTCCTCATCTGGGATGCAGGCTGCTCCGGAGAGAGGACAGCCCAGCCCTCTCTCGCCGCAGCACCTCGGGGCCAGGTGAGATGCACCCCTCCCTGGCCGTTGCAGCTCCAGCGGGCACAGCTGGGGGAGGGTGCATGTCCCCCAGGTTCCTGAGGGATGCAGCAACCTGGGCACTTTCCCCTCGCTCCCTTGACAAAGGGGAACAGCCAGCAAGGTACCTGTCTGAATCCAGTGGGGGGGAGGGGGGGCTTCAGCTCCCCTTTACCCTCTGTAAAAGGTACCTGGGGGTTGGGAGGCTTGGCGATTGCTTCTCAGAAAACCATACAGAAAGGAGACAGAATCCCATTCCAGGCATATCCCATTGTCCTGGCACAACCAGCCCCTGGCCTTGCTGTACGTTAGGGTACGAGGAAGCTGTGTACGAATGTGGTGACCCTTGCTTTTACCATTTTGGAGGAGTTTTTGAACAAACAGCAGATGGACAGACACAGACTCTCTCAAATATCTAGTAGATTCAGAGACTGGGACAAAGCAGAACCAGTCCAAAGTAGAGAACAAACCACTTGAGACAAAAGCCAGATCTCCAGGTGATGAAAACTGGCGTAGTCCCACTGCAGTCACTGGAGTTAGGCTGATTTACAGCAGCTGAAGGTCTGGCCCTGAACCCATACCTTTGTTTAAGAAGCCTATATTAAAAGGGCATAATACCTGCACAGCTAAGCACACAGAAAAAGCCCTGATAGGGCTGTGGGGTAACCTTAACTCTGCCACTGGCATACATGCATCATCACAATATGTCATGGTCACAGCCTACTATTCAAACAACACAAGAGCATCCTTTTCTCCCCCATACCTGCGACACCCCTTTGTAAGAGCCAGTGTGCGTGGCTCCCGGAATCCTGCCTTGCTCACTATCTCAGTGAGAGAAGAGACCGCCCAGAGTTCTGTGTTATAATGTGCCCGTGCGATACCAGGCCGAACAGCCAGGACTGCACGCTGCTGTGTGTTGGACACTCTCTGAGAGGAGGGCTTGTATTTCCATTATGTCGGCACAGAGGGCAACTAACCGCTAGCTGCCCAAAGCCTCGCGGAGGCAGTTTACGTTGCCCTATGCTGTCTTGTGCCCTTCCAGAAAGTAGAGCAGCTCGCCACCAGCCCACTGATGGGGAGTAAAGGGGGCAGTTGCCCTGGGGCTCGGTGATGCAAAGGAGCCCAGGGCTCCGGCCGAGCAGTGGCCAGACCCAGGCCCTATGAGTGGCCGCTCCATGGGGCTCTGGGGGAGAGGCGTGCACATGACTGCCCATCCACCCGTGCCTCCCACGCACACCTTGTCCCAGGGCCGTGCTGGCCGTCAGCCCCGCTGGCTAGCCATAAACGTCTGGCTGAGGCAGCGGCGCCGCCCAGAGCTTGCGTCAATAAGGCAGGAGCTTTGACTGGAGAGGTGTGAACCGGAGTTCCCTCTCCTCCCCATCAGCACACCAGCGGTTACAGCTCTGCCTCTGGCCACACGAGACCTGGATGACGCTCCGGAATGAGCCTCAAAAAGCCCCAAGACGAGCTAGGTCACTTAGCCACTCGTCACAACCCTGATGGAAACAAGGCGCCCCAAGCCCTCATCCCACACAGCTGGGCTCTCCCGGTCACCGCGGAGCCCTGCTGGGGCGCTCGCCCAGCTGCTGCTCCAAGGTGGCGGGAGGCTGAGACACGCTTCTCCTGGCTGCATGGCCCCCTGCCGGTCCAGCTACACGGCCTCTGCAGATAGGCGCAGCTCTCAGGGCCAGAGGCAAAAAGGGCAGAGTCATCGAGATGAAGGAAGCACATACCAGGTGGCAGCCTGGGACGGGCGCACACAGCCCCTCTGCATTTTCACTTGCAGCTCAGCCACGCCCCAAATCCCTCCCTCCTCCCCCAGCTCCACGCCTCTGGGGTTTATCTAGAGCAGCCCGGGACGCCCTGGCTCCAAACACCCAGGAAGCAGCATGGTCCTTGCCCACTCCAGAGTGTGCGTGGTGGGATGGGGTGGGGCAGGGGGGGAAACGCCGGGACTGGAGCCCGGAGTGATGCCTTACCACTAGACCAAGCTGCCTCTTAAACTACTTGCCTGTCTCATTCGCATCCCATGCCTCCCTCTTCAGTTGGGCGGGGGAGAACTCCCAGGGCAATGGCTCTTTTCCCAGGCACCACAAGCCTTTGGCCCGAGACAAGCGAGAGCCCGGCTCCGTGGCACTGACGTGACGCTGCAAGTCCCATGCCACCTATGGGGCGGTGCGTGGCTGGTGAGCCTCGCCGGCTGCTGCTTCAGAGCAGCGGCTGACCAGGCAAGAGCTAGGGGTGGGGCAGACCCCACAGAGCTGGGCGGGAAAGGCTGCAGCAGCGGCCAGCCCTGCAGTCACTGGGAGGTGCAGAACTGGGGCACAACAAGAAATGGTGCCAAGCTGGTCATGGGTGAGAGCCAGAGTCCCTGTAAGCTGAGCGCTTGGGCAGGCACCCAGGAGAGATCACATGCCACCCAGCAGACTAGCAGCACGTGTTTCTATTAGTGGTGCACATCTGCACATGCCTCAGTGCACCAAACAAAATTCATTCCACACACGGATGGAAAACCCGAGAGGGCACCTGGCGAGCTCCCCTCTGGAATACTGTGTAGCAGGCTGGCCACCCCGGCCAAGAAGCTTGAGTCAAACCTGGCTGGTTCAGCCCAGCAGAGAGAGGCTGCACTCTGAGAGGGAAGAGCTGGGGCACAGGCCAGTACTGGTGAAAGAAGAAATGGGGCCTGCTGATCATGGGTAGGAGGCGGAGATGAGAAGCAAGTTTCCACCCATCAGAGGAAGCAGGTTGTGGGCAGAGCGGAGGCCAAAGAGCCAAATGCTGCTGAGCCTGAGCCCAGGAAACTCATGAAGGGGACGACAGGAGGCAGCAGGGGCTGGGCTCAGTGACCCGGACAGCCCATCAAGTCCTGGGCCCTGTGTCCCAAGGGCTGGGACAGCAGGAAAGAGGCTGCTGCGGTGCCCAGGGACCAGGCCAGAGACGAGCTGTGGGGCGCAGGGCAGAGGTGAGGGGCACTGGCCCATGGCGTCGAGGGATCCAGGATGGGCGGGGCAGTGACGCCAGCACTGGCCAGCGGCGTTCGCACAACATGGCCAGTCTGGTCAAACCAGGGACAAGTTTTCAGATGCTGCCTTGTTACAAGTAGTGAAAATAGGTCAGGCTGCTTCCTGCCACAACACCTGGGGGAGTGATGAGCAAAAAGCTGCCTTGCACTCTGCCGCTGGGACGCTTCTCAGCGCGGTACGTGATTCCCCCACTCTGGTGTGCGAGAGAGAGAAAACAATGCCCAGGGTAGGGGTGTGTGGTGTGTGAGAGAGAGAACAATGCCCAGGGTAGGGGTGTGTGGTGTGTGTGTGTGTGAGAGAGAACAATGCCCAGGGTAGGTGTGTGTGTGTGTGTGTGTGAGAGAGAACAATGCCCAGGGTAGGTGTGTGTGTGTGTGTGTGTGTGTGTGTGTGTGTGTGTGTGTGAGAGAGAACAATGCCCAGGGTAGGGGTGTGTGTGTGTGTGTGTGTGTGTGTGTGTGTGTGTGAGAGAAAGAACAATGCCCAGGGTAGGGGTGTGTGTGTGTGTGTGTGTGTGTGTGTGTGTGTGAGAGAGAGAACAATGCCCAGGGTAGGGTGTGTGTGTGTGTGTGTGTGTGTGTGTGTGTGTGTGTGTGTGTGAGAGAGAACAATGCACAGGGTAGGGTGTGTGTGTGTGTGTGTGTGTGTGTGTGTGTGAGAGAACAATGCACAGGGTAGGGTGTGTGTGTGTGAGAGAGAACAATCCCCAGGGTAGGGAGAGAGAGAGAGAGAGAACAATCCCCAGGGTAGGGTTGTGGGGTGTGTGTGTGTGTGTGTGTGTGTGTGTGTGTGTGTGTGTGTGTGTGTGTGTGTGTGTGTGTGTGTGAGAGAGAGAGAGAGAACAATGCACAGGGTAGGGGTGTGTGTGTGTGTGAGAGAGAGAACAATGCCCAGGGTAGGGGTGTGTGGAGAGAGAGAGAGAGAGAGAGAGAGAGAGTGTGTGTGTGTGTGAGAGAACAATCCCCAGGGTAGGGTTGTGTGGTGTGTGCGTGTGAGAGAGAACAATGCCCAGGGTAGGGTTGTGTGGTGTGTGGGAGAGAACAATGCCGAGGGTAGTGTTGTGTGGTGTGAGCTGAGAGAGAGGCTCAGCGTGTAGGTGTCTGCATACCCCTGATGAGATCTCCACGAGTACCCATCTGGGCTGTGGGCTTGCTGCCTGGAGGGGGTATTTGTGTGCATGGTGCACATGTGCACAGGGGCGGGAGTGAGACCCCAGCAGTGTGTGCACACGTGCACAAGGGCGAGAGCTTGTGAGATCCCCAGCAGTGTAGTTACACACACAGCCGTGTGCGAGAGAGCCCCCAAAGTGCGCGCACCTACCTGGAAGCCGGGGCTCTGACCCCTCCCTGATGACTAACCTCTGGCGCGCGGGGGGCTCGTGGCCGGCTGGCCGTGCTACCTCGGAGACAGCTCTGTCCCGGGCCTCCATTGAGAAGTCCCGCTGCAAAGGTGCTCCGGAGCCGGGGCGGCTGGGCAGAAGCTGCTCTGGTTTCACTGCCGGAGGGGCCGAGCCAGAGGGAAGTGCATTTTCTCACGTCGGTGCTCGAGCTCGTGGGCGGACCGGGGACCACAGACAGAGCACGATGTTAGCATACAGCCCTCCCAGCTAACCGCAGCCCAGCAGCCGCTGTGCACCACTTCCTGCACGGCACAGCAGCTGGGCCCAGGCGTGGGGCAGCGAGAGAGAGAGCAAGAGGAGAAATTCAGTAACCTCACGCCCTTCCTGCTGTGGGCCCAGGCCTGAGTGGGGGCAAGGGCCCCACGCTCCCATTCGGCCCTTCGCAAGGACCATGGCAAGAATGTCTGGACTGCGCAAGCCCTGGGGCAGGCGGGATGCAGGCAGCTGCAGCTCGAGGCGAGCTTGGCATCGGTGAGAAGCAGCCCAGAGGGAAGGTGCTACCCCGCAGGTGCCCATAGCAGAGACATTGGTGAAGGGAGAGCCGCAGTTGGAGGGGGATGGGAAAGGGCCGCGCGCACCGGCTGTAAAGCTGCTTAGCAGGAGATGGAAGCGGGGGCCAGCAATCACTGCAGAGACAGAGCTGGCCGGCCCAGAGAATGGGCTCTGAGGCACCGAGGGGCAACACCAAGCCGCTAGGTTGAAGAAAGGGGGGTCACACTGCAGTGCGGGAGAAGCTAGCTCAGGCACCGGAGCAGTGAAGTCACAGCAGCACAGGGTTCCAGAAAGGTCGTTATGGCTCCGGGATGCAATCTAGCTGGACCTTGGCTAGCCAAGCCGCAGTCACAGCCAGGGCCTGCTCACCTGCCCCTCTGCCTAGGGCCTCCTGACTGCTGGTGTTATGCCTGCCATACGCGGCCCCTACTCTGCTAATTCCCGCTGCCATCCTGGTGGCATAGGGAGGCGTGTGCCCCCTCCGAGCCGAGGGGCGGAGGAAATGACAGCCTGCACTAAGTGTGCCGGAAGGACGGAAGAATCCCAAGCGCTCTAGCCTCTGCTCCAGAGGAAAGCGGGGCAGGCGATGCCAAGCACCCTAACCGCGCAGGCCGGGTATCGCCATGGGCGCTATACTTGGGGGCACTGGTCTGTTTCGTAACGCGGTTGGCTCAGCAGCTGCCCCCTGCCTCGCCATGAGAGGGGCGGGTCCTTACCCTGCTGGGATGGAGGCCCTGGTGCTGAGCATCGTGACCCGCTGCGTGCCAGGCCTGTTCAAGTTGTTCTGTCCAGGGAGCTGGGTGCCAGTGGGAGCACTTTGACTCCGGGAGAAGGTGGCCACCTGGGTGCCGCTAGGGGACCGGACCTGCTCCATCTTAGCTGTGCCCCCAGCCGGTATGGTGCCTGCAGACCACAGTGCTGTCCCGCTGAAAGTGTTGCTCTGCCTGACGGCCAGCGTCCCGTTGCTGCTGCCCGCATGCACCTTCCTCCGCTGCGAGGCCAGGATGGCATTGGAGGCTGCCCGGGTGCTGCTGACCAGCAGGCACTGCTGGCAGGAGCAGGGCTGGCCAGAGCTGGTGCCCACGGGCCAGGACTGGGACTTGGGGATGGAGCCCATGGTGAGCGGGTACGCCAAGTCCATGCGGCGCCGGGGCCGGCGCTTCCGCTGCGTCTGTCGGTTCATCTGCGACATGCTGTTGAAGTAGATCAGGTAGCAGAAGCCCAGCGAGGAGAGGTCCAGCCACGGGTGCTGCTTCTCGTAGGCATTCTGGATGGTGATGCAAATATCCATGTCGTAGGGGGTCCAGGAGCTGTTGTCGTTCTCCCACTCCCACACGACCCCCTTCCCAGGGGCCGAGGAGGGGTCATAGAAGTTCCTCCTGACTGGACGCATGGTCCCTAGGGAGAGAAGAACACAGAAAGGGGCGGTGAGTTTCCTCTGCACGGGTCGGAGCCCGGCGCGGGGCGCTCTGCAAACGAGACAGGCGTTCACACATTGGGATGGTGCGTGCCACCCCCAGGCCTCAGCGGATGCCCTCAGTGCAGCAATGCCAGCTGACACCTCTCGAGAATGGCTGGAACCAAACACTTGTGTCATCACAGATGGCTGCACCCTGAGCTGGAGAGGCCACTGCCTTGCAAGCTGCTGGTGGGGCACGCCAGCACTGTGACTCGGCTAGCGCCTGGGGCAGGTTCCCTTTCCAGCCGCCGGAGGCCCCGCCACATTGCGATCCGCAGATTTGCAGGGCTCTGCCGACGGCTGCACCAGTCCTAGTTCTAACACCCTCAGCACGCTGTGCGTGATCAGAGTGCTTTGCTGGCTGCCTTTTCCCACCCTCACCCTCCTCTGGCAGCTAGCCAATAAAGCCACCGGCTCCCAGGCGGAGTGGAAGAAGAGGACGGCTCGCAGACACAGCCTGCGTGTGCCCCAGGAGGCTGGAAAGGATCAGCTCATGAATGCTCCTCGTGCAAATCCACTGGAGCTGGCAGCAGCTCTCGGCTGCGCTGGACCCTTGGGCCTCCCGCCCTGCTCACTGCCACTGACTAACCCTGCAATCTGGTGCACCTGCTGCTCAGGGGCCTGTTGTTTTGCCATTCGTACAGTGGCTTGGCTCCAGCACTGCCCTGAGAGGGGTTAGCGTGCGGCCACGACATTCGCGGAGGACCAAGCATGCTCCACCGCTCCCAGCTCCTAGTGCAGCCTGGATGCGCATGCACCATCCCTGCAGAACCTGCTCCAGGCCAGGCCTCGGGGGCACAGGGCTCTGCACACAACGGCCCCTCCTGATGCTCCAAGCAGCCGTCAGCTCTCGGCAGGCAGGCAGCGTGGAGGAAGAGGCGGCCTGACTTGAGAGCAGGTGGGGCAAGGGCTGGAGTGGAGCAGATTGTGACAAGGACCCTGATGGGGAGGGCCTGGGAGGAAAATGAAGCTCAGTGGCAGGCGGATGGGGGAGAGGCCGGGGCAGGGAAGGGCGAAGCTCGGAGAAGGGATCTGGTGCTTGGCTCAGACTGTGGAGGGAGCCGGGTACAGAGCCTTTCTTCCCACACCGCATGCGAGTCTCGTCCTTTGAGCTGGCCAGCTTCAGCGCTTACAGAGCACCGGTCCCAGTGCAGCGGGCAAGCCGGGGAGCCGGCAACAGCAGCCAGCGGAGGAAGCGAAGACCATTCCGCCAGAGCCGCCGGGAAACGCAGCAAGCCAAACGCCAACGCCCCAGACCACAGGCTGCCCAGAAAGCTGCTCTCCCCAGCCCCCATCCTGAGACTTACAACTCAGAAGCCCCCCGTAACACCTCACTCACCCGGCTTGGCAGGGGGAGCTCCACTCACGTAAGCTCAGCAGCTCTCCCTTTCCCAGCCCGGGTGCTGAGCTCACAGGCTGAGATCCTGCTGCGTGAAGGGGAAGGCCAGCGACTAGGGGTGCCCGCAAGAACACCCTCTGAAGCCAGCAGCGCCCTGAGCTAGTCTAACATGGCGGTGATCTGGCAGGGCCCTCCTCTGCCACTGCCTCCCTCTGTGACCTACGGCAAGGCAAGCAGGCCCAGAGCCGCACTACGGCCGCTTCAGGGACAAGACACGGGCAGTCATGCCTTGTGGTCAGAGCAGGTGTCAGGGCTGGGAAACAGGACAGAGGGTCAGGACGAGATTCAGATGCCAGGGCCAAGGGTCAAGCCAGAGTCTGAGCCAGGCACCAGGGCCAGGAGGCAGGAAGAAAGTTACAGCCAAAGCTGGGACAGGGCAAGAACCAAAGAACATGGGAGCGGCCAGACTAGGTCAGACCAAAGGCCCGTCCAGCCCAGGGGCCCCAGAGGGCAGGAACAGAACAGGGACTCAACCAGTGATCCCTCCCCTGTCGCCCCTTCCCAGCCTCTGACACAGGCCAGGGACACCAGCCCTGCCCCGCCTGGCTACTCGCCACTGATGGGCCTGTCCTCTATGAACTGATCTAGCTAACCCAGCAGCAAGTAAATGCTTGGCGCAGCCACTGAACTGCGGCTCCTGCAGCTGCTGGCTTGCGAGCTGGTCTGCTGTCTCCTCCAGCCAGCCAGGGAGTGCACACTGCTGCAGGCCCGCTGCACTTGCCTGGGGCTGACTAGCCGCAGGGCCTCACTCACTGAGAACTAGGAGAAGCAAGGCCTTGGTCTCCCAGCCTCAGGTCAAACACAAGGCTGTTGGGAACATCAATGTCTGACTGGACAGTGACAGGAGACTGCCAAATTGTGCCAATGCTCCTTCTCCAGCTTGGAAGAGAGGAGACCAAGGGGGGATAGGATAGAGGTCTGTAAAATCATGAGTGGTGTCGAAAAGTGAATAAGGAAAAGTTATGGACTTGTTCCCATCATGTAAGAATGAGGGGTCACACAATGAAATGAAAAGGCAGCAGGTTTCAAACAAACCAAAGGAAGTTTTTCTTCGCACAGTGCACAGTCAACCTGTGGAACTCCTTGCCAAAGGATGTGCTGAAGGCCAGGATTTTAACAGGGTTAAAAAAAGCTAGATAGATGCATGGAGGTTCGGTCCATCGATGGCTAGTAGCCAGGATGGGTAGGAACGGTGTCCCTAGCCTCTGCTTGTCAAAGGCTGGAAATGGGTGACAGAGGATGGATCACTTGATGGTTACCTGCTGTGTTCACTCCCTCTGGGGCACCTGGCACTGGCCACTGTCGGCAGTCAGGACACTGGGCTAGACGGACCTTTGGTCTGACCCAGTCTGGCCGTTCCTATGTTCTCCAGGACTTGGGCTAAACCCCACCCAAGTCCCTCCCCGGGGAAGCCCTGGAACGGTCACATCTCTTGTTCAGCGCCAGTGGGACCAGCTTGCAGCCTAGCAGTGTCGGGCACAGCCAGCGCCAGCCTCCTGAACAAGCCGATTCCCTGACACGCTGTCACACAGCGTGTCCAATCCTCTTCTTGGCTACGGTAGCTGCAACTTTGGCAACGTGCTTGCCTTTAAACGGAAGCGTCAGCATGTTTTGAAACAATAGCACATATCTGCTCTGTAAGCAAATGTTATTACAAATAAAGCCACCTCCCGGCTCCAGCGCCTCCCACCCCGCTCGCACCAATCGCCTGGGGGAGCGTGCTGTAAAATGTCACTGCTTTCTCCCTTGCCAGCAGCCCCTGGGGTGCCAGCGAGCACTGGGGCATGTGCAGTCACATGGCCGCCGCTGGGGCACCTCTGCATGGTGCAGCTGAGATGGGGAGAGAGGGGCAAGTGCCCTTGACCCCTCCAGCTGACGGGAGGCAGCACAGCCCTTGGGGAAAGGTGGAGCAGCTTTGGGGTTCTGGGGTTGCCGGAAGACAGGCCCTATGTAGCCAATGCTGTGGCTGGAGCAGGCCCCGGCCCTTCCTTCGCACGCGGCAGTGGCACGGCAGGCCGGGTGTGGCTCAGCATGTCAGTTGCAACGGAGAAGGCGGTCGCAGCGCAGGTTCCCACCACGCTCCCTTGCGCTGCCATGACGGCCCGTGCACCTGCCTGCGCCGGAGGCTGGCGCTGCAGCTGTGAGAGCCCGTGTGTGCAATCAATAACCACGTCTGAGCGAAGCGCGAGTTGTGCATCCCTCCCTGGAGACTCATGAAGCTAAACAGCCGTACATTAGTGGTTGCTGAGGCTGGCTTGGCTGTCAGTCCAGCTCCTGCCCTGCCCTGCCAAAGGACTGCAGCAGCTTGAGCTGGGACTCCCAGCCAGCACAGGAACCCTGGGCTCCGGGGCGCAGAAGGGGAGAGCGTTTGATCCCACGGTCCTTACTCAGGCAAAGCTGCCACTGACGCCAGTGGGGACGTAGCCACAGCAAGGAGTGTAGGGTTCGAGATCGCCCCAGCCTGGCTGCAGGTGTCCCACGGCGACGGACAAACCCCCAAGGGCTGGAGAGTCCAGCTGGGTGATAAGCACCCCCGTTATGTTTGGCACGTGCTTAGAAGCCTGCTAGAAGAGGGCGCCTGCACTGAGACACACCTGCCCCCCCGCCTGTATCACAGCCCCTGGGAACCCCCCCACCGAGACACGCCTGCCCCTCCCCGCCTGTATCACAGCCCCTGGGAACCCCACCGAGACACGCCTGCCCCCGCCTGTATCACAGCCCCTGGGAACCCCACCGAGACACGCCTGCCCCCGCCTGTATCACAGCCCCTGGGAACCCCACCGAGACACGCCTGCCCCCGCCTGTATCACAGTCCCTGGGAACCCCACTGAGACACGCCTGCCCCCACCGCCTGTATCACAGCCCCTGGGAACGCCCCACCGAGACACGCCTGCCCCCGCCTGTATCACAGCCCCTGGGAAGCCCCCAACGCCTGCGCTGAGACACGCTTGCCCCCCTACCCCCCGCCAGCATCTGGACAGGACTGTCCCCTCTCTGTTATACTGAAGCTCAGCAGCCAGAAGCCTGATGACCGCCCCGTAGGGCCAAGCCTGGTGTATAAACATACCTTTCACACCGCCAAGTCACTGATGTGCACGACCCCCGGCCTCCCGGGGAAAAGCCAGGTGGGCCCGGGGGGGCTGGGCCTAGCCAAGGCCAATGGCGCCCCTGCTCTGCCCCACACAGCTGCCCGCGTTGATCTGGGCCACGCTCAGGGGCTCACGCCAGAGATGCAGCCTCTTTGTCTCTACCCGCAGCGACACAGCCCAGCCCCACCTCTTGCTGCTCTGTTGTGTGCAGTGGCGCACTGTCCTACTGTAGAGGCACCCAGTGCAGGCAAGCTGGGCTAGCGAATGGGCCCCACTAGGGGCCTCCTTTATCTCAGGGGCCGCCAGACTGTCCTACCCAAGACGCCCTCCAGGGCAGTTTTGCTAAGTGCGCTTGCGTGTGTACCGACCGCGCTGGATGCAGAGGGAGCGCCCGGCTCTCACAGTCGTGCCCTCCCTTCCCGGGCCCTGCTGCTACATGTGCGCCACTTCAGTGACACCAGGAGGAAAACACTCATGGACAAAAAGCAACCGCCGCTGGCCACCCTGTGTATGGGGAAGGGGAACAAAATGTCTTGAGAGCCACACACAGAGCCCCAGTGGGCCGCCGGCACCTAGCACACCCAGCAAGCTAGAGTGCGCTGGATCGGTGAGCTGGCCTCTCCCCCAGCCCAGCAAACCGTCTGACGGTGCGCGAGGCTGCTGGCTGGGGAACTCTTGGCTCCTTGGTGCTCCGGCAGGGCTGTCACTGATGGGAGCGACGCTGTGACGGGCTGTTTTCTCTAGTGGCCCTGGGCCCGCTCTGGTGGGGCAGTCACTGGGCGCTAGACTTGGGCTGTGGCTGACCCCTGCTGGCCGGCATCTGTAGCACTGCCCAGTGGGCAGTCACCCTGAGGGCCTCATGTCACACAGACCATGGGCCAACCAACCCCTGACGGGCCAGGGAAGGGGTTCGAACAGAGGGAGGGTGTGGCTTGGGGAGGGGGCAGGCAGAGCAGGGGCGGGGGGAGCATGGAGGAAGCAGACTAACCAGTGTAGGGGGTTCAGGGGCCTGTAACCCCTTTCCCCCAAGGGAACTAGGGCTGTCAGACCTATGCTGGGCTGTACCCTGGAGCAGCAATGAACCCTCTCTATTCTACTGTCTGGCGGAGTCACATCTTGCTGTGGACGGGGGTGCAGGGTCGGAGGGCTCTCCGACGCGCCGTCACAGAAGCCCTGCCCCAAACCTCTGGGTTCCCTGTCCCAAGGGGATCGCTCCACCTCGTCAAGGGGGGCGCATCCGCACGCCAAAGATCTGATGCCATCACATTCTGGGAGGACACAGTGCCCAATCAGCTTCCTTCAGTGAGATCTCCACCCTGCAGGGAGGTTGGCAGCTGATGGGAAGATCCACAGAGAACTGGACAGAGATTGTGGCTCTCTGAATGCATCAGCGAAGTGGGGATCCTGACCCACAAGACAAATGCAGGAATAGATGGAACTCAGCCTGGAAACTGACCAGCCTTCATTTCTCATCAGCTGCAGGTCAGAACCCTTCTGCAGCTTAGCAATGGGCTTATGGGGAGCACGTGACTGCAAGGATGTCCGGGTCAAACGGTTCCACCTGCAAATCTCTGGCCTGATCTTCAGCCACCCTCCTGTCCTGCCCTTCAGTGCTCCGCTCCGGAACAGGACAGTGGGCCGTGTGGCAGGAGGAAACATGCATCCAACACCCATTCCCACTGGTAAGACAGCTCAGCCTGGACTCTCTGCACGGAGGTGAGCACAGCGGGTGCTGGG
Source organism: Rafetus swinhoei (assembly GCA_019425775.1). Taxonomy (NCBI): domain Eukaryota; kingdom Metazoa; phylum Chordata; order Testudines; family Trionychidae; genus Rafetus; species Rafetus swinhoei. Next base: position 2,182,785 of record CM033425.1, on the reverse strand, counting down.
CCGTGCAGGCAGAGCAGGAGCCGGGGGCTCGCTGAATTGGCATAGCAAAGAGGCTCATCTGGTGCCCAACGCCCTGAAACGGAAACAGCATCTATTGTCCCTGCCAGGAGCCAGGGGGCGTGGGCCCATGAATGGAGCCTGGATGCAGCTGTGGGGGAAACCACTGGATCCAGATTTCTGCGCCCGCCGGAACATCTAGTTTTGAATCTTGTTTGCCCCTGTTCTGCCGGCAGCCGGCGAAAGGACTGAACCCGTCTCTGCAGATGGGGCTGGGAAGCGATTGATTTCTCAACACGGCTGCCACCACTGAGTAAACTGCTATTAATTACACATGCATCCCACAGGCTGCTGGAGCCAGACAGCTTGTTCTTTGCCTTTCCCAGACCACAGAGATCTTTCACTGGCACAGCTGGCTCGGAAGAGCTGATGGGAGCCAGCACCTCAACAGCCTGCTCCAGTGACTTCCCAGGACCACTGTGCCCCGAGAGTCTTGCTAATCCCCACCCCTGCCATCCCCAGCTGTTGCTGCTGCCATGGGAACCGGTGCCAGCAGTGACAGCCAAGTAGCAAGGGGCCAGTTATGCCCCCGGGGCACTGGCAGGTCTGTGCTGGGACAGGCGGGGAGCTAACTGCAGGGGCAGGAAGAGCCTTGCTGGTGTGAGGGGTGTTGGATGTTGTGACAGCGCGTCGGGGTTCCCCCTAGTCCTGCAGCCCCGTAGCAGCAAGAACAGACTCCGCCAGCCAGTAGAATAGAGGGGGTTTATTGCTTCTCCAGGATACAGCACAGCCTAAACATGATGTGGCTACAGGAGTCTGGGTCAGGATGCGGCAGACCCCTTGAGATGGGGTGCCTCGGCCCTTAGACTCCCAGCCCCCCTCCTTAGTCTGTCTCCTTCATGATTCCAGTCAGAAACTGCCTCGCTCCCAGGCCCTGCCCCCAAACCAGGTGTTCATCTCCACCTCCCTTCCTTTCTCGCTCCTTGGGGGGGAAGAGCCTTGTTATCTGCTCAGGCTGGGCCTAGGTATCTGGGCCAATCCACATGTGGGTGAGTCAGTGGGAATCACACAGCACAGCGCAGCCAGGTGGGGACACTGGGTTACAGAGCAGACAGCCCCCAACCCCCCACCCCCCACTACGTCACAGCACGTCATTTCAGAAAGAGGAACTGCACAAAAATGAGGTTATAATCCTACAATTCTAGAGCTGGAAGAGACCTCAGAAGGTCAAGTCCAGCCCCTGACTAAGGCAGGACCAATCCAACTAAATCAACCCAGCCAGGGCTTGGTCACGCTGGGACTTCAAAACCTCTGGGGATGGAGATTCGCTCTTCTCTTCTGCAGACTAAACAAGTCTCTCCTTATAGGTCATGTGTTCCAGCCCCCAAATCATTTGTGTTGCCCTCCGCTGGACCCGCTCCAATGCGTCCACATCCTTTCTATAGTGGGGGGGCAGAACTGGACACAATACTCCAGATGTGGCCTCCCCCATGCGGGATAAAGGCGAATAATCCCTCCCCTCGATCTGCTGGCAACGCTCCTGCTAATGGAGTCCTGGGGCATGGGGACATGGCAAGAGCCAAGCCCAAGGAGGCGTGGCTCATGCCCCCAAAGGCTAGCGATGGATTGAAGGGACGTGTGAGAACAGACGGGTTCTGGGCTTTGGCTTCACTTCCGCTGGGACTAGGATAACACTGACAAACTCGTTACACGTGTGACCTGACTCAGGACGTCAGCAGGTGGAGAGCAGCCATGGTCTGCCTCAGCCTCCACACTCCCTAAGAAAAGGGGCTGGATCAGCTGGGCCGAGCTGGTAGCACACAGCCCCACACTCTGCATGGCCCAGCCTGCTGTCTGACTGTGACCTCATTCGCCTTCCCATCCGTCCGCTCCTGGCACCGAGCCTACGTCAAGGGGAACCTCAGGTCAAAGGGGAGCAGCCAGGCAGCTGCTCCGGCAAACAGGCTCTTTCCCCTGCCATGCTGCAGGTGAGTGGGAGAGGGGCCTTCCTTCCTCCCACCACTGCCCCACTGCCGGGCGCACTGCTCTGGAGCCGGCAGGGACAGGAGAGGGTCAGGCCACAGCAAGGCCTCATCAGCTTGCTGGGCCCCTCTGGATCTGGGAGGGTGACAGGGCCCCCCAGGGACAGTTGTGTTTGTGCAATGGAGACACACCAGGGTTGAATATGGAGACCAGCCATCAGGGAAGGGAGCTGGATAATTCATCCAGGGAGGCTTTCTGGGAGATGTGCTGACCCACCACCACCCAGCCCCTGTGAGCCTTCTGTTCGTGTCCTGGCTCCTCTCCCCCCCCACCAAGTGCACAGGAACTGGGCAGGGTCCCTTCAAATAGCTGAGAGCCCTCTTGGGGAGCTCACCGTTATTTAAAGGGACCTCCCACACGATGTCCTATTTCCACCTTCCCTTCCCCATTTCTGGTGCTGCACGCAGACCTGGCCGCACTCCCCGTCCCCTGCGGAAGGGGCCCTTCTGCACCACAGGGATGTGCAGGGCAATGGGAAGCCAGTAAGGAGGGGCCCAGGGCTGCGATGGGCCAGTGCTAGTGGCTGCACATTGGCTGGGGGTGGTGTCTGGCCCAGCTCCCTGTGTAAATGGGCATGAAACGGGCAGTGAAGCCGGCGGTAAAGGGTTCGGTGAAATCTAACAACCCCCATCGAAACCCATCCGCCCGCCGCCCAGTGCTCCAGCTACAGCCAGAGGCAGCGTGTGCCGCGCGGGCCTCCTGGGAGCCCAAGGTACCCACTGTGCTGCCGGGCACCACGCTGCCCACTGCGCCAGGGCCCTCCCCGTGGGAAACACAGGAAAGCGCCAGGCAGAATGCACCCTCCCCACTGACCATCCGGCTAGCGTGGGGACCTGACCTGCCCTCTGTGCTGGGTGCCAGGCCAGGGAAGAGCTGAGATGTGCATCGCCACCCTGGCTCCTCACAGGCTGCTTCCCTCCCCCCGCAGGGAGGGGGACTGCAGGCTTCCTCCCTGCTGCCTGCGACACTGCTCCCAGCTGGAGAAGCCCCGCCTGCTCCCTGCACGGCAGCCTTCTGATGAGCTTCCTCCAGCTTCATTCTGCCTGGCTGGGCCCACTTGGCCTCATTCAGGCCTCTGGGGAGGTGTGGGGAGAGACCCCTCAGAGGCGGCCCCTGCAGCAAAGTGGCGGCAGCAGTGACAGGAGGGGAGGCTGGTGGAGGAGCCGGGGCCACAGGGGTGATCACAGCAATAGAGCCGCTAGTGCCATCTCCAACGCCCAGCCCCCTCCCCGCCAGGGCTCTGCACAGAACAGCAGCCCACACGTCACACAGCACAGGCCCAGTGCACAGAGTCCCCTCCCTGTTCGCTCAGCCAGGGCCCTCCCTGCCTCAGCCCAAAACGGGCACCCTGGAGCCAGGTGCCATGGGCTCAGGCACCTTTGGAGATAGGCACCACTGTATTGCACCCTCCTTCCTGTGCGTGCCAGGCACTGCCACAGCCTGTCCCTGCTTGGTGCAGAGAGCCCTGTTCCCCATCACCCGCAGACCTTAAAAGGGAGTCCCCAGGCTAACTGCAGTCACACCCCCCAGCTGGGCAGCGCTCCCGGGACAGACCCACATTCGCCTCCCACTTATCCCTGTGAAGAGCCAGCGGCAGCACACGATGTAGCCTGTGCTAACCCCAAAGCCCTTTCCAGGGGGTGGGTCTCATCATTCCCATTCTGGGGGAAACTGAGGCACACAGAGAGGCTGGGACTTACCCCAGGCCTCACAGCAGGCTGGTGTCAGAGCCAGGAACAGTGCCCTGGGCTTGCTTCCCCGTCCCAGCCAGCTCACTAGCTCTGGTTGGAGGCAGTCATCCACCTCAATGCAAGCGCCATGGCGAGGCTAGGACCAGACGCACTCTGCTCTCCTGGACCGCGAGGGATAAGATCAGCCCCACACGCCTTTACCAGGAAAAGAGGCAGGGCCAATCTGAAACCCAAGCTGAGATTGAGGGGCTCAAACCCAACGGCCAAGCCACCTCCTCAGCGCCACCCCTTATCCCGGCCACACCCCAGGGCCACGTGAAGCCTCTCCCTACCTGTGTCCTGGCGGAACTGGTGCATGGACTGCAAGTCGATGATGTACGGGGCCAGCTGGGGATCCACCTGCCCAAGCACCACACTGCCCCGGGCGTCCTCCTTCAGCACATTCTCAATGTGGTGGCAGACAGCTGCCGTGTAGGGCCGCCAGCGCCCGTGTTCGTTCAGCCACTCCCACACCACCACGCGGGCCAGGTTCTGTGGTGGGAAGCCCAGGCCACTGACCGAAATCAGCGCCCCTGAGCTCGGCCGTGCCATGGCGCCAGGACACAGGTAGGGATCTCAGTGGGAGGGCATCGTCCCAGGCCCCTTCCCTGTTGGAGTGGTTTCCTCGGCCTGGCTGGCACAACCTTTGCCTTCTGGCTTCCCAGTCCTTCAGCAAGCAGAGGTGCCCCTGCAGGGGGCTGGCCCCCAAGTGAGGTCCCAGGCTCCACAGAGGCCGTCTGTTCTCTTAACTGCACACAGAGCCAGGCTGGAGGAGCATCGTGGCTGCGCCGCAATCCCTGTTGCTCCAAAGACCTGGGGCGGCTGGTGGGAGCCAAAGACAAATGATCCAGCCCCCTCTCCCCCGTTCACAGCCAAGCAGAGACCCTGGGGAAACGCAGGGTCCCCCCTTGATATTGTCCTGGGCTCCTCTCGTCCCTGTCAACTCTCGTTATACTGGGCCCCTGGTGCTGTCAGGCAGGCGTCTCCATAGCCCAGCTGCCCCACTGCAGGCTCTCCCCCTCTGCAGCAGGAGTAGCGCAGAGCCCAGAGCAGCCAGCCTAAGCCCAGCGTCCCAGGCGTCTCCGGTCTCCAGTCCCTCCAGGCGGCTGCGCAGGGCCACACAATCCATTCCGGGGCAATGGGTCTCCCGTCCCCACCCCCGGCTTCCCCAGACTATCTCACTCAGCCCCAAAAGGCCTCAGGCAGCCTGCCACACCAGGTGCCTTCCTCTCCCCCAGGCAGGGCTGGTCGGACAGGCTCAGAGCTCCATCCCCAGGCGTCACAGCTGGGGCTTGCTGCAGGTGACTCCTCTGAAATCTGTCCCTGGGGAGGGTGCTCGCCTGCAGCTGGAATGGAACCTTTCCTGGGGGGCAGGGAACCCGGCAGGTAGGAGGGGCAGGGTGGGCCTGCGTCCTGGGGCTCACAAGAAGCTGCTGCTGCAGACAGGAACCCTCCCTCCCCTCCTGCTTGCTTCCTGCTGCTCCGTCTCTGTCACGGGTGGTGCCGCAGCGCTGGTCAGGCCTGTCCACGGCAAGGGGAGAAATTGGCCGGCAGCAGACGGGTGGGGATGCAGCCTGAAAGGGGAGAGCATCAGTCAGCGATGGGGCTCTGACTTGGAGAGTGGCCAACCCCCCTATCTGTAAATCCACCTCCCACCCCAGAGACCGACCCCAGGCTCATTCTCCCTGGGCTGTCTCCTTCCTCACGCCTCACCCACCTGTGCCAAGCTGGCACCCCGGGAGGGCTCAGCGATCCCTCGCCTCTGGCTCCGTGGGGACCAGAGCCCCAGCTATGCCCAGTCATGTCTCTGGGGAGAAATCCCGCAGTCCAGGGGCCCGTCAGGGCGGCCCGGCCCAGCCCACCGATGCAGGAGCATCCCTGATGGCCTGTGCCCCCTGCCATGGAAGTGGGGTGCAGGGACCGCGGGCCTGATGCCGTTATAGGCTCACAGAGCACTGCAGGCCCCTCGCCCCCCTTGCCTCTGGCAGGTGCTGCAGTCCCTGGGCGAATGTGCCCCGGCCCAGCCCCTCAGACACCGAGCGCCTGCCCATCTCCTGGGGTCAAACCTCCCCCCGCCGCGGCTGCCCCCCACGAAGGGCTCGGGGGCAAAGCCTGCAGCGCCCCAGGCTGCACTGGGGCGTGGGCACCGTCCGCTCTCCGGCCCCCGCGCGAGGGGCAGCAGCCCCGCCCGGACCCCAGGCCCCACCCCCGGGGACCAGAGCAGCAGGGCCCCCGCGCGCCTCGCGCCCCCTCCCCCTCGAGACCACAGGCGCGCGGCACCCCACACAGACCCTCCAAGCGCGCGCGGTCCCCCCCGCAGCCCCTCCAAGCGCGCGCCCCCTCCACAGAGCCCGTAAGCGCGCGCAGTGGGCCCCCGCAGCGCTCCCCGACAGACCCTCCAAGCGCGCGCGGTCCCCGCAGCCCCTCCAAGCGCGCGACGCCCCCCCGCAGCGCCCCCAGGCTCGCGCATGGCCCTGGTGCTCCCTTTCCCGCGGGGGCTGGCCCCCCCGGCCCGTTCTCCCCGCGGCCGGACCCACCTGGCGCGGCCGCGGCTGCAGCCGGGGGAGCGGGCGCGAAGCGGGCGCAGCCCGAGCCGGGAGGAGGCTGCGCACGAGGCTCCGGAGCATCCCGACGGGAGCCCCGCCTGGCCGCGCCGCCGGGGCGAGGCGGGGGCTGGAGCGGCCGGGCCCCTCCCGCCTGGGGCCGAGGCTGGAAACCCGCGGCGCCCTCTGAGGCTGCCTCACTCGCCCAGCAGGTACCGGGGACCCCTGTGGCAGCTGGGGAAACTGAGTGTGACTCGCAGGCGACCCCTCGGGGGGGCCTCCGGGGTGCTGACACGCCACTGCCACTCGCCTTCCCGCGCTCTGGGGCTCCGCTGGTCTCCCCCAGCCCAGGCCCCAGCTGAGGTCCCTGCCCCCACCGAGAAGCAGCACAGACCCTGAGCCTCCTCAGGTCCAAGGAGAGTGCAGTTTAGGGCCCAGCCTCCTGGGGATAGCACTCCCCATTTGGGAACAAACCCCAAAGAATTAGGTGAGCCCCCTTTAGCAATGACAGGTGGAATGTGCACGCTGGTTGCCCCCCGTAACAATCGCTTACACTGGGTTTGATAGAAAATAAAAATGGTTTTGTTAAGTTGAAGCAGTAGGATTTAAGTAGTAATAAGTGAAAGTAGGCAGAGCAAAGTAGGTTACCAATGAAAAGAAACAAAACCGCTTGGCTAATTCTACATTGGAACCTCAGTACAAACTTAATCAAACTCACCCTAAAACCTCTTTTCCAGCTGCCACTCTAAACCAGGGCTCTCCTCCCCACCCTGAGGTCCCTGGCTCCTTCCTTCAGGTGCAGCCCAGCCAAAAAGACCCAGGCCTCTCCTTTCCTATTCCTTTTGTTAAGGAGTTGAGGCCCCTCCCTACCAACCACTGCTCAGACTGAAGGACAAAAGATTGTTTAACAGTGGCTCATCTAGAAGTTGCAGGTAACACCCTCCATGTCTCCCATTCACACATTTGAAACGCACAAAGTATTCCCCACTCCATGTATCTAATTTTACACACACAAATGATACATACAACAGAGTAAGATAAACAGAACCAGCAGATCGTGACATGAAGATCGATGGGTTACATGAAATAATTCACTCAAACCACCTTTGACTTATGTATATTCATGTCCACGAGTCCATTTCATAAACTATGGGGGGGGGGGGGTCCGTCACACTGAGGTCACCCCAAAGACTCAGTGGCAGAGGTGGGAGTAAAACTCGACTGGCCTGGCTCCTACTAGCACTAAGTCTGAGTCCACCCTGCCTCCCCCACCTGCTGCATCCCCCACCCCCGCACTTTAGGTTGGGCAGAGAGCCCCAGGACCAAGTCACAGGGATCCAAGGGGGGCCTGGCTCCACTAATATCTGAGCCACAAATGAGTAGGGGATGTAGATGACCTGTCCAGCCACCCCAACCTTGGGTGGCATTGCAACCTGGCACATAGGGCTGCCCTAGTGCTCCCTGGAAGCCAGGCAGTTGTGTGTCCACTCAGCAGACAGTCAAACCCCACCCAGCCGATTAGCAGAGCGCCCACAGCTAGGTTTTGTGTTTCTACCGGTGGTGCACATTCACACATGCGTTGGTGCACAATACAATTATTCCACATATGGATTGCCATACTACTCAGATTTGGCCAGGCTGCCCCTCCATCATGCCATGCCTATCTGGGGGCTTTATGCCCCCCAGAGCCCCAAGTATTGAGAGTGTTGCACCTGGACCTCAGCTGAAAGTTGCCCCCGCCCCTTTGAAAATCTGAAATGGTACCCTTGCCTGTACCCTGACAGCCTATGCTTGCCCCACGCCAGTCGCCACTGCATGTGCAGTGGCTAGAATGGCTGACAAATGGCCTGCTGTTTCCCTTGGGTGCCCTTAGGGTGCTATAGGGTTACTATGGAGATTTGCCTGTCTATCTATCTGCCTGTTTGTCTATCTGTCCCCATACACCCCTATATCTATCTATCTATCTATCTATCTATCCCCATACACCCCTGTATCTATCTATCTATCTGTCTGTCTATCCCTGTATACCTCTCTGTCTGTCTGTCTATCTATCCCCACACACACCCTCTATCTATCTATCTATCTATCTATCCCTAAACTATCTATCTATCTATCCCCGCACCCCCTCTATCTATGTATCTATCTATCCCCATACACCCCATCTATCTATCTATCTACACACACACCCTGTATCTATCTATCTGTCTGTCTGTCTGTCTGTCTATCTATCCCCATACACCTCTCTCTGTCTATCTATCCCCATATGCATTTGCGTGGTTTGCAGTTTGGTTCAATGGCTCAGCACTGTCACTGCGCACATTGCTCACCCTCCACCTCCCGTCTCTGACATAGATTTCAGGGTCTAGGGCAGCTCAGAGCCTCACTGGCATAGAAGACAGTCCCTGCTCCGCAGAAAGCCCCCCCTGGCTTGCAGGCCTGTGGGAATCACTGTGCTAGAAATGCCACCTTTCCCCATGCTCCCTCAGGCTGGCTCCTGGTTGGTGGGGAGCGGCTGCCCTCTAGAGGCACCTCTAAACAGCAAAGAAAAGCCTGCATCTGGCCTGTGCCAGCAGAGCAGCTCGCTGTGTCCTTGCTGGGCAGACTCTGGCTCCAGGCCTGTCCCAGTCCGCACAGCAGTGACACAGCCTGGGCCGCATGCACCTCGTCAGCTGGCATGGGCCAGGCCGCGGGCCTTTCTGGGCGGGACAGACATAACCCTAGGAAAAAAGCAGGAGTGTCATGTGACTTGTAGATTTGTGGAGAGCAGCTCCAATCAGTCCAACGAGGCGTGGGAGGGAAGTTCTTTGCCTCTCTGAGGCTTGGTCTGGGGGGGGCCTCTCTTCCCCCCCATCTACCTCCATCAAAAAAATCTGGAAAAAAGAGAAAAAATCTTGCAAGAGTCCTTTGAACCATTTGGAGGAGCTGTGAGCCGGGGAGCAGGCAGGGGTAGGGATCCCCTGCTGAGGCCAGGAGCCATGTGTGCTGGCTGAGACGGGGGCAGGCAGATATTTGATGGCGATTCAAAGCATCCCACTCTTCAGGTCTCCCCCTCGCTAGTTGCTCTTTCTTGGGTTCCACTGCTCACAGGACCAGAGCGTGGCTGAAACGCAACAGGTAACTGAACCGGGTTCCCCTTTGCTGCAAGCACAGCAGATTTGCCATTAAAGCACAGAACCTGGGGGCAGAGGCTGAGCAAGCACAGGTAGCCAGTGTCAGTGCAACCCCGTTCGGGTTCACCTCTCTCCAGCTGAAACCGCCTCCATTCCCTTGGCACGCCTGTGCCCTCAGCCCTGGGAACTGGTCTTGACGCCTGAGCCTGGCTGGCAAGGGGGAGGCCAGCTCTGTTCTCACCTCAGCAGTGACTCCACCTTGGCTGCATCTTGCCAGCAACAAGGCAGCTCCTGCCTGGGCAAGGGAAGAAAGTCCCCAGGCCACGCAGCCATTTGCCCGATTCTGCTCCCCTGTGGCACTGCCCATTCACTCCTCCTGATTTACACCAGTCAAGCTAAGCCAGAGGGAAGCCAGACCCCAGCTGGTATAAATTCAGGGACAGCCACCAGTGGAGCGCTACGGAATTACACCAACTGGGGATTTGGCACAGATTGTGTCCGCTCTTGCTCCCTTCACCTTTCAAAGTCTAGCAGCCTCTCTCTTGGGGGAGTCGAGGGGGGCCAGAACAAGGTGTATTTACGGGGGGCTGGAACAAGGTGTATGTATGAGGGAGTTGGAACAAGGTGTATGTTGGGGCTGGAACAAGGTGTATTTACGGGGGTTGGAACAAGGTGTATTTACGGGGACCAGAACAAGGTGTATGCGCAGGGGGATGGAACAAAGTGTATGCATGGGGACGGAACAAGGTATATGTATTGGGGCTGGAACAAAGTGTATTTACAGGGGTTAGAACAAGGTATATGTACGGAGGGGCTGGAACAAGGTGTATTTATGGGGGGGCAGAACAAAGTGTATGCATGGGGATGGAACAAGTATATGTATTGGGGCTGGAACAAGGTGTATGTCCCGGGGTTGGAACAAGGTGTATGTATGAGGGGCTGGAACAAGGTGTATGTACCGGGGGGGGCTGGAACAAGGTGTATGTCCCCGGGGGGGTTGGAACAAGGTGTATGTACCGGGGGGGGGGGGTGAGACCCACTGAACCAAACTGGAAACTGTGCATAGGCTGGAAACTACTTCTAGTTGGGGGGGGGCTGCCCCCCCTCCACCTCCCAGTTCCAGCACCTCTGCTATGTCCTTCACAGCGGCATACATCAGTAGTAAGGTCGCTGCAGGCAGGCCGGGGCGGGGGGGAGGGGGAGAAGGGAGAAGTGGAGCAAGCCCAGGAAGTGACTCTGTGGGGGGCTGGCTCTGGAAGCAGAAAGAAGAGCTCTCTGTACATGAGCTAAGTGGCCCGCCCGCCCCTTGCTCCAGTGAGGCTGGGAACTTGAAATCAGTCCACGTCTGGAATATAAGGGGGGGCGGAGAGAGCAACACTGGGATTGTTTGGGTTCCTTAATCCAGCTGAGGGAAGGGGGCCGGACTCTGAGCTGCCTTTCATCGCTTTTCACGTTGCCAAACATCCCAGCAGAAAGTGCGGCGCTGGGCATAGTGCAAGCGGCCCCAGCCTGTGTCCCAAGGAAGCTCCTAGAAGACGAGAGAAGCTGGCCCTCCGTCCCCAGGACCCATCTCTTCTCCTGCACGTTGCAGCGCTGAGTGGTGATCTCTCGCTCGCTCACTTGGGGAATTCTGCTGCCTCTCTCAGCTTAGCTGGAGCCTCCCCCCAGCTGTTGCAGGAGCCCCAGCCAAGTCAGCGCAGAGAGCAACTTCACGCCAGCTATTATTTGTGTGTTGCAGGGCCGTGCAGGAGGGCTGGCAGCACTGAGCTCCGTTCCTTCCCCTCCCCTGCAAGTTCAGCCTCCTTCATCGTGACCCCAGCTACACCTGGGTGCATTGCATGGGCTAAGGGAGCTTCTCTTCTCTCTCCAGCGGGAGATCCTTGAGCGCTGTGCCTTGGAAGCGCGTCAGGGCTTATCGGCCAAGTTCAAGAAGGGTCGAGGACTGCGCTGAGCTCAGAAGCCCTGGCCCCACGGACAAACACGATGGTCAGGCAGCAGCTCAGCTGGATGAGGTGCCTACCAGCAGCCCTATGGCTGTACTGCCTGCTGCCCCAGGGGAGCTGCATGTGGAGCCTGGGCGGACTCCCGTTCGCCCACCGCAGGTAACATGCAAGCACATGTGTCTGGGCTGCCTGGGCGTGTGCACACGCTGCTGCGGAGCAGTGGCTCAGCGCCGGGCTGGGCCTCAGGAGACGCAGGGTCTGCGCTGGGCTCCGCAGCTGGGAGCCGTGGCCACGGCTGGTGCTTGGGTGCCTGCTCTGGAGAACAGTGATGACAGCTTGGGGGGCCCATCCTTCCCCGTGGGAAGAGACCTGATTTGCTAATGTCTGGTGACAGTCACTGTGAGTGGGAGCTGGGAATACAGGGGCCCTTGTGTGCTGGCTGGGTGGGCTCAGCTCGGGTCAGCGCGTCCCAGTGTCTCTGCAAAAAGGCTGGGCGGGAACAAGCGGCACCAGCAGAACCGACAGACTGCGGATGAGATGTCAGGGCAGGGGGTCCTGGGGCTCTCAGATCCAGGTTGCAGCTTTTGATCTGGGGGGGAGAGCAGGGCTGTTACAGCAGCACCCAGCCAGTATGGGGAGCTGGGCCTGGGGAGTCCTGGGAAGCTGCTGGTTCTAAGAGGCATGCAGCTGTTGTGTCCGGGAAGCATTTTGCTCTGGAAATCTCCCCATGCCTGGGCACGTGGGGCTGTCCAATGCCAGTGGGATCGGGGACATTGTGAGCAGAATGTTCTCGTCCCCGGCACACCCGGGGAGCACAGAGCAGTGGTGACGATCCCAGGGGAGAAGCCGCTTTTCCCAGCCTGGCTGAGTGTCTCAGACCCAGCTGGAGCAGAGTGTGCAGGGCAGCTGTGGGCTTGTTGCACGCAGGGACAGGCAGAGAAGCACCACTTGGCGCTGTTCCGCACCTCAGGAGATTGGGGGGTTCCGAGCTGGGCTGTGGGTCAGGCCCCTCTCTAGTGGCCTTTTATTCTGCTGAATGTGCAGCAGGGATCCTGCCCCAACTAGCCCAACAAAGAGCTGGCCCTGGGAGCAGCCTGGCCCGCTGGGCTGTTGTCGGGCGTGACCAATGCTGAGGCTGGAGCAGCGTAGGACTCAGTGACTAGGGATCTTTCAAGCTGTCCACTGGGAACAGCTGCAGAGAAAACGGGGCTGTGACAAAACAGCTAAAACTTGCCCCAGCCGGCAGATGCTTTCCCAGCCCCCGCAGAAGCCAGGACGGGGTGGGGAGAGCTGGCTGCCAGGGCAGGTGGAGGAAGGAAACTGCAGGGAAGGGAATGCCCTGCATCCCCCTTGTGCGGGCCCAGGCCAGCAATGAGTGACAGTCCCTTCCCAGCCACACCTCACTCAGCTGTGGTCCTGGCTTCCTTTGCTCGCTAGAGTCCCTGGAGGCTTGGGAAATGGGCTGTTTGAAAATTCAAGGGCTCTCACCATGGGCAGAGCTGTCATGGTGCACCACGCCCTACAGGCCTCAATCCAGACAACGAGGGAGAGCCGCTCGGGAGACTCAGGATGCCTAGATCACGCCTGCCACCCACGGCGGCTCTTGGGTTAGAGCAGGCTCGCCACACCGGCCAGGTCGGGGGGCGCTTGCAAGGGCAGAGGGGGTGTGAATGTGTAAGGGCAGAAAGGGAGTGTGAATGTGCAAGGGCAGAGGGGTCTGAATGTGCAAGGGCAGAGAGGGGGTGTGAATGTGCAAGGGCAGAGGGGTCTGAATGTGTAAGGGCAGAAAGGGAGTGTGAATGTGCAAGGGCAGACGGGGTCTGAATGTGTAAGGGCAGAGAGGGGGTGTGAATGTGCAAGGGCAGAGAGGGAATGTGAATGTGCAAGGGGAGAGGGGTGTGTGGGAAGAAATGTGACTCAGTCAGACTCTCACTCCTGGAGCCCTTTGATTGCTGCTCAGAGCATCCCTGGGACCTCTTTCAGGAATGGCTCCCCGCACTGCCGGCTCCTCTCCCTTTCCCTCCCTGTGCCCCCTGGTGGGGTACTGGTGCTGCACACAGAGACTGGCCTTCCCCTTCTGGGCCTTCCAGCACCCCATTCCTTTTCCCCTGCCCCCCAAATCTGTCAGCGCTTGCAACCGAATTTCCTACCCTCCCTCATCTACTGGCTGCGTTGACCTCTACTGGCCAGACAGAGGCATTGACGGTGTGTGGGACGGAGCTCCTGCCCCCTTGCCTTCTCGCCGTCTCCTGGCAGGACGCCCCGCGCTGCACAACCCCCAAGGGAGACACAAACCCTGCCCTGAGGAGTGTGCAGCCAGGAAGGGGAAACAGGTGTATAAAGGGGAAGTGACTCACAAGAGTCTTTCAGGCCTTTTGTGCTGACTTCATTGCTGTCCTACCCGGATAGATTTGGCCCTTTCCCTCTTGCTCTGATCTTTCCACACTCCACAAGCCCCTGGTGATTCCCAGACAATGGTTTTCCCGGTCCCTTGTTTCTTGACAAGTCCCCCTGTTTCAAAAGCAGGCAGTGTCCGTCCCCCAGCAAATTCTTTGTTCTTCTGTCTGGCAGCTCCTTTTCAAAGGGCCTTCTCCGCAGAGAGCAGATGGCATCTCCCGGGTCACAAAGCAGTACAATCAATCATCCGCCCTGGCCCATGCACCCCTCCTCCCGCCACTCTCCCTGCCCTGTTGGGCCCGCTTGGGCTAGTAGGGACTCCAGCTGGTGGGAAATTCTGAAATGACTTCAATGTGCATTGGAATGAACTGTCCCACAAAACAGATCGTGTCCTCCACCCCCAGTGATTTGGGGCCATCGCAATGCCTCATTATGATACACACGAGCCCAGGCATCATTTGGCATTGATAGGGTCAGTGGCATATGGATGGGTAAACAAGAACTCCTGACATCTGCAATGAGAAGAATGGCTGAAATATAACATTGGTCTGCGTCATGGGGAGAGCACTCACTGCTGCGCGCCTCCTGCTGGTCTCTATTCCAGACCCACGTCGCTCCTAGACCACGCCGTCTGGCTGTGCCCACTACCATGGTCTCTCATCCCTTCCAGCTGTGCCCACTACCGTGGTCTTTCATCCCCCTTCCGTCCATGCCCACTACCATGGTCTCTCACCCCCTTCTGGCTGTGCCCACTACCATGGTCTCTCGTCCCCTTCCAGCCATGCCCACTACTGTGGTCTCTCACCCCCTTCCAGCCATGCCCACTACTGTGGTCTCTCACCCCCTTCCGGCCATGCCCACTACCGTGGTCTCTCACCCCCTTCTGGCCATGCCCACTACCGTGGTCTCTCACCCCCTTCCGGCCGTGCCCACTACCGTGGTCTCTCACCCCCTTCCGGCCATGCCCACTACTGTGGTCTCTCACCCCCTTCCGGCCATGCCCACTACCATGGTCTCTCACCCCCTTCTGGCCGTGCCCACTACCGTGGTCTCTCGCCTCCTTCCGGCCATGCACACTATTGTGAGCTCTTGCCCCCTTCCGGCCGTGCCCACTACCATGGTCTCTCATCCCTGCCAGCCGTGCCCACTACCGTGGTCTCTCGCCCCCCTTCCGGCCGTGCCCACTCCTGTGGTCTCTCGCCCCCCTTCCAACCGTGCCCACTCCTGTGGTCTCTCGCCCCCCTTCCAACTGTGCCCACTCCTGTGGTCTCTCGCCCCCCTTCCGGCCGTGCCCACTACTGTGATCTCTCGCCCCCCTTCTGGCCATGCCCACTACTGTGGTCTCTCGCCCCCCTTCTGGCCGTGCCCACTACCGTGGTCTCTCGCCCCCCTTCTGGCCATGCCCACTACCGTGGTCTCTCGCCCCCCTTCTGGCCATGCCCACTACCGTGGTCTCTCATCCCTGCCTGCTGTGCCCACTACCAGAGTCTCGCCCCCTGCAGGGGGTTATCAGCACCGTCCTTCACACCGGTGTGACGGACCGGGCCTGGTCTGGGCACAGCTGAGGGCTTCTGCTCAGGGTGAATTGCTCAGACTCGGGGCTCTTTACAGCCCCTGACTGGAGACCTTCCCAAACAGGCCGCACACCAGTCACACTGAGCGCTTCAGCTGCCAATCCGGACAGCAGGAAGCCTCACGAGGAAAACCCCTCAGACATCCCAGCTCTCCCTGTGCCCCAATCAGCCCCGGGCCTAACACACAGGTAAGGGGTAATAGAACCCAATCCCACCTACCCCAAACGGGTTCTCCCGGTCCCAAAGAACCAGCCACAGTTTTCAGTCAGTTTACACTTTGGATCTTACCCACAAGAGCACTCTGGGCCAGTCCTTTAGAATCTACAATCTAAAGGTTATTAATAAAAGAAAGAAAAGGTGGAGAGTAAGGTTGTCAAGGAGAATACATTACATGCACCAATCACCTAGTTCTCGATAAAGGTTCTTAGCAGAGATGTTACAAACTGCTAGCTTAGAAGTCTCTGGTGTACATCCTATGTCAGGAGTGGTCAGCACTCCTTCCTGGCTCGCTGTCCCTCGCAAGGCTGCATCTGGGATCAGTAGCAGAATTGAAGACCAGATGGAGTTTGCCTCATGGCATTTTATATCCATCCCTGGTACCTTCCAAGCTGGAGCAGGTCACATGGTCAAGTGACCTGTTTGTGTTTCACGTCAGCAGCCATTTTGCCCTGGCTGGTCTGCAGGTTTCCAGACGCATTCCTCAGGTTTGTGTTGGCCTCCCTGAGAGCCATTAACAGGGCATTGTCCATTGCCTTGTTAATTAGCATAGTCATCAACTGAACAATTGTTCTTTACAACTGGCAGTCCAGGCACAGAGTCCATATTCATAACTCCACACACAGACACCACACAAGTACTTGAGTAGCAGACACAGAATCAGTAGAACACAAGCTTTCGTTTGACACCTCACATGGCCCCCTTTGTACAGACTTTGGGGTAACCACCTCCCCCATGGACGCAGCAGTGATCTGGCTGCTCCCCTTAAAATCCAATAACGTCACAGCCTGCCACCTGGGGCCAGCCGCAGCCCTTCCGGGCCACACAACAACAGTGGCTGGACAGATGCAGGAGGGCCCCAGCTCCTCCCACTACTCTGGGTCCCAGGCCAGGGCCCCTCTGGCAGCAGTCTTGTCCTGCCCCCCTCTGGCTCCCTGGGACCCCGCCCCCTCCTGGCCCTAGGGGCAAGGCTGCAGCCTGGCAGAGGACAGGCTGGAGCCGCCCTCCCCGGACCCCTGAGCCTGCCCAGCCCTGCTCTAGCCCAAAGGGGTTTCTCTGGGAGCCAGGGCCCAACTGCCTCTCTCTGCTGGCAGCCCCTTAGCCACAGGGCTGCCCCTGCAAGCCACACCCTGGCTGGCTACTGAAAAGCCCCTCTCTGACTGGCCAGGGCGGTGCGCAGGCTCCCCAGACGCTTTAACCCTTTGTGGTCCATGGGGTGCAGTGGCCCCAGGGCTAGCGGGTGTGGCTGTGGTGAAGCCACTGACAAAAGTGGCGGGCAGGCTGGGAAAGAGGCGTTTTCGATAACTTTGACCGATTTGTTCCAGCTGCCTCCTGTCGGAGACGCAGGGTCTGAGCTGGCTCCCTCCGGCCGCGGCATCGGCTGTGCCGGCGCCCGGCGTCCCTCGGCAGCTCTGTGAGGCTCTTGTCTGGCCAGCCTCTGTCAGGGTCAGGGCCTTGTGCCGGCTGCCCTGTCACCATGCCCTGTGCTGCTCTCTTGCAGGAACTGGTGCGCCTATGTGGCCAGCAGGACAGTGTCCTGCCCTGTCCAGAACGGGACCTACCTGCAGAGGCTGTTCCAGGGCTGCCGCTGGCCAGGGGGCTGCGCTGCAGGCAGGTGAGAGAAACGCCGCCGCCTCAGCAGAGCTCATACTGCAGGGTGGGGCGGTTTGGTTCCCCCAGGGGCCCTCGCTCTGCTGCTTCTGACTGCTCGCACCCCAGCCCTGCCTGCAGGCAGGGTAGCCCCTCCGCCCGGGCAGCACTTCTGTGCACAACATCCCGGCGTCCCCCAGCCCAAGGGGCAGAGCTCGGCCTCTGGACTCAGCCAGCTCCACTCCCCTGGCACCTCCTTCCATGCCTTTGGCTAATTACTGGTCCTGGGGAGCCAGCCAGGCCTCCTGGGAGCTAGCGGGGTCCGAGTGCTGCCCCTGCACCTGGCCAGGCCTTGGTCCTGGCAGGGAAGTGAAAAATGAAGCCCGTCCAGTCCTAGGTTCCTCCCACTGCCCCAGCCCAAAGGGACCATCCGCTCCTGCGGCAGCTAAGCCACTCGGCCTCCAGCTGCCCACTCCAGGGAGCGCACCTTCCACTGCAGCCCCCTTGGGACGGGGTCATGTGACTCGCTCCTCACTCCTCCCACGTTGCTCCCACACCACCAGACCCCCCGGCCCAGCCGCTGGTTCCAGCCGGGGCCCAGAGGGATCCGCTTCCCTCCCAGCCCATGCTGAAAGGGGCAGAGCCAGGAGCAGACCTCCAGCCCTGGGGCGCACGGCCCTGCCCCGAATGGGACAGGCTCCTGATGCCAGCGCCTTTCTGTCTGCAGCTTCCGAGCTGTGGCGCGGCCCGCGTACCGCATGGCCTACCGGACCGTCACAGCGCTGGAGTGGAAGTGCTGCCCGGGCCACTCGGGGCACAACTGCCAGGAAGGTAGGAAGAGCTGAATCGACACTGGTCCCTGAGGGCTGGGCTGAGCTGTGTGGGCGGCAGGGCAGCCCCACAGAGCTGGCATGGGCCACAACAGCCCCCTCCTAATCAAAGACCAGGACTCAGATCCTTCCAGTGGGGGGGCAGAAGGGCTCTGGGGCAACGATGCAGGGTAGTGGGGATAAAAGGGGCCCTGGGGGTAGCCATGAAAGGCCAGGAGGGGGCACATGTTGCTTGGACCCAGTGTTCCCACTGTTCAGGGCGGGGGACTAAAGGGATCAGGGCACCCTGCCTTGAGTTAGGGTGAATCTCCCTGTGCGCCCTACCCCCGACCCTGCAGCCTGCCCCCAGGCCTGCCCCCCATGTGCTAGTGCTGAGGATCAGGGAGCTGAGCCCCGTGGCTGGGAATGGAGCTGGCGGGTTCATCACATGGCATCACTCCTGTCTGATTGCTGGAGACGCCAGGCAATCCGGGCAGTTGGCAACCCCTGCCTCAGGGCAGGGCCAAGCTGCATCTTCCAGCTGTGACCCTGGTTCTTAGTTCAGGTAAAGTCTGTCTCTGGCCAGGGTGCTCTTGGGCCCGGGCTCCAGCCGGGCCCTACAGCCCTTTGGTTCCAGGGGGTTCCAGGGCCCTCTCGGTGGCCAGCCGTCTGGAAGGTTGTTTATTTCCCTCACCTTAGAGAATTTCCTGGGGCAGGAAGCCTTTGTTTGGTTCCCCCCGCCCCCACTCCCCGTGGGAAAGTACCAAATTCAGGAGGGATTCCAGCAGTAGGGGACATGGTCACAAGTCTTTGTAGCATCCCAGAGCCCAGGAGTCAGTAGCAGGAAGGCAGATCTCCCGCTCCCCTCTAACTGTCTCTTGCTAATGAGCTATTAGCTCCAGTCTGGCCTCTTCATGGCAGTCCCAGGCTTTTCCCAGCAGCCAGTGTGCCTAGCTACAGAAATGGTGCGCGCACACAAGCAGCAAGTGCCCATTCAGCAGGTTTCAACTTCGCAAATGATACCGCATGTGGAGTATTTTGCATAATGCATTTTCCAGTTATGCATATTCATAAGACATTTCCATAAAGAATGTGGAATGCAGGACACAGGAAAGCAGCCCAGAGAGGAGAGAGAACAGAACAGAGGGAAGAGATGGGGCCGCTGAGGAGCAGAGGTGGGAGGAATCTCTGCTAGTTGCTATGGAAACCAGGCTGTCGGAAGTGTGTGTCCCACACACAAAGCAGCCAAGGCTCCCTGTATCCCAGAGCCTGGGAGAGGCTGCACTGCCATCACACCGCAGTGTATACACTGCACTGCCTGCGGGGCCATCACACCGCAGTGTATACACTGCACTGCTTGCGGGGCCATCACACCGCAGTGCAAACGCTGCACTGCCTGCGGGGCCATCACACCGCAGTGTATATGCTGCACTGCCTGTGGGGCCATCACACCACAGTGTAAATGCTGCACTGCCTGCAGGGCCATCACACCGCAGTGTATATGCTGCACTGCCTGCGGGGCCATCACACCACAGTGTATACGCTTGGGCTGAAACCTGGGCTCCAAGAGCCTCCCCCTCATTGGGTCCCAGAGCCCGACTTCTAGCTGGAACGACCACACTGCAGTGGGATAGCCCGAGCCAGCTGCCCCAGGCCAGCCACTGCCCGTCTTCTGCTGCCGTGGCAACGCGCCCACAGAGACTCAGGCCAGAACAGCCACTGCCTGTGCTCTGCTGCCATGGCAACATGCCCACAGAGACTCAGGCCAGAACAGCCACTGCCTGTGCTCTGCTGCCATGGCGACGCACCCACAGAGGCTAAGGCCAGGCCGGCCACTGCCTGTGTTCTGCTGCCGTGGCAACGCGCCCACAGAGACTCAGGCCAGGCCAGCCACTGCCCGTGTTCTGCTGCCATGGCGACGCGCCCACAGAGACTTAGGCCAGGCCGGCTGGTGCCCATGTTCTGCTGCCGTGGTGATGTTCCCACAGAGACTAAGGCCAAGCTGGACCAACTAATGTCACACCCTGCAAATCACAGGCCATTCAAGCCCAGCCACACCAAGCTCAAGTGCCAAGTATCACAGCCTCAGCAGACCAGCCAGAGAGCATGGGGACTTTCCCTAGGGCAGGAAGCCGTTGTTTGCTCCCTCCTCGCCCCTGCAGTGGCAGGGAAAAGGTTAATTGAGACACACTTTGCCAGTAGCCACATGCTGCAGAAGAAGGTGAAAACCACCCAGGTCTCTGCCCATCTGAATTGGGGAAATTTCCTTCCTGACCCCAGATTTGGCCATTGCTGTGACCCTGAGCATATGTGGAAGGCTCACCAGCCAAGCAGTGAGAAAGAAAATTCCCTGCTCTAGGTTCTGTGGCTGCTTGCCAAATCCTGAATCTGCTGTCCCAGACTGCCAGTCAGCGTTCGAAGGTCCAGCTGAGTGATTGTAGAGTTGGTTAGAACATGGGGAGTAGGCAGACAGTTTCCAATCACACACACACACACTCCCGCCATTGGAACAAATGTTGGTTGAAAAATGGCTGATCGACTCGAGTGACCACCAGAGACAATGAATCTGAGCTGCTTTGCACAGCGCTATGCCCCGTTCAAAGAAACACGTGGGCAGGAATCATCCCTCATGCTTCACCAGCAAGCCTGAGGCAAAGGCTGCACAGCCAAGCAGCAGGGCATGCAGCTCTGTGAGGAAGGAAAGAGAGAGACAGCCCCTACTCCATGGCAGCCAGTCAGCATGTGATGTAGTGGGGGGGCTGTCCACTCGCTGGGCACTAGGCTTGGGCTGTGGGTGACCCCCACTGGCCTGTGTCTGTAAGCACTGCCCAGCGGGGGGTCACATGTTCGGAGGTTTTGGGAGAGGCTGTCTTGGCTGGGAAACATGAAGAGAAGAGACTAAGCTGAGTACTGAGGGTTCAGGGGCCTGTGGACCCTACCCCAAGGGGTCTATGGCTGCCAGCCCCTAACTCCTTATGTCCACATCACGCCTGTGCGGAGTCTCATCTTGCTGCAGACGGGGTGCAGGATTGGGGGGTACCCGACATGCCACCACACAGCAAGCCAGCAGAAAACTGCACTGAGGATGGCATAGCTGAGATGGAGTCTCAGAAACTCTCCTGCATGCAGCGTGAGCCTGGTACCACACCGCTGGCTTGGAAGGGAAGCAGCACCATCATGGTGAGAACAAGGAAGCCTGGAAGAAGCAACTGGAGACGAAAAAGCAGGGCAGGACAATAGAAATGGAAACCAATGGCAAAAGAGCCGGCGAGGGAGAGAGAGCAGGCGAGAAAGGGGCTGTGCTGGAGGGACAGGGAGCTTTGAGAGGAGGGTGGGCCCAGGCCCCCCCATTACCAGTCCCAGGACACTTGGCCGTGGGCTGGCTGTCCGAGGCGCTGTCCTTTCTGGCCTGCCTCGCGGCTGGTTCCCCTTCCCCTCCCCTCCAGCTGTGAATGGGTTGTCAAAGGGAAGCCATCCCTCCCTCCTGTTGCTGCATCCTTCCTCTCTGGCTCAGCTCCCTGCCGCCCCGGCTGCTTCCAATGCAAAGGCTGCCCCCTCCTTCGCACCCCAGACTCAGCTCACTAGCAGCCCAGCAGGTGCCCTGGGACATGTGACTGCAGCAGGCTGGGAAGGAGCAACCTTGGGCTCAGGGTCTAGCCAGCAGCTTGGCACAAGTCAGGGCAGGATTATTTCTTCAGCTGGTCTTAATTTGGGGGGTGAGGGAGCCTCCTGCCTCTCCCTCCTCTCAAGGTAGGAAACATGAGCCTCCCTCCCCCAGCACATGGCTGACAGCACCAACTTGTGGCTGCAAGCCCAGCCCCTGCTGCGCCCTGTGGGAGCAAGGCTCTGGAGTTCAGGGGGAGCGGGCTCCAAAGAAGCCTCCCCAGCCTGGCAAGTGGCAGTGCCAAAGGGGCACACAGCTCCCAACTTGTCAGTGGGGGCTGGAGCCGTCGGGAGCCAAAGGCCGGTGAGACGCAACCATGGCTGGGCAGGCTCAGCCTGTTGGGAAGAGCTGGGTCAAGGATCAACCAGGGCACGAGTTTGGTCTGTGTAGTGTCCAGTGAGAGGGAGGCGTGGCCTGTGCAGTGCCAATGAGGGGGAGGCGTGGCCTGTGCAATGACCATTGAAGGGGAGGCGTGGCCTGTGCAGTGTCCAGTGAGAGGGGAGGCGTGGCCTGTGCAGTGACCACTGAGGGGGAGGCGTGGCCTTTGCAGTGTCCACTGAGGGGGAGGCGTGGCCTGTGCAGTGTCCAGTGAGAGGGGAGGCGTGGCCTGTGCAGTTTATGGGAGGGGAGATGAGGGTTTGTGCAGCTGATGGGAGGGAGGGGGTCTGTGCGGTGCCGGTAAATGGAGAGGAGGCCAGAGCAGATGTCTCTATGAAATGCTCGCCAAAGCTGTGGGAAACAGGCCAGTTGGGAGAAGGGGGGTGTCTGCCTCAGGAGCCACGCTGCAGACGCTGCCCTGGCCCAGCACTCAGCCGGCCGGTTCTCCAGACAAGCTAGTAACACACATGGGCTGTAGAGAGGGAAACCACTTGCCCATGTTACTGCCCCCCCAGACAGCTGGGCCCACAGATCCAGGGCTCGGGAAACACCTTGGCTCTGCTCCTCTATTGTCTCTTCCCAGTACTGGCTGCCAACAAAACAGCCCCACCCAGCACCGGCCCCTCCGGCCCTGCCAGCGAACATTGACGCTGGGCTTGTGAGCGGGCTGGCGCACATTCCCTGGGGGCAGCTGCCAGCATGCCCAGCCCGAAGTGCCAGGCCTGGGGCAGTGGCCTGCCTTCTCATCCCTCCCCCAGCGGGAAACAGGCCCTGGGCACCACCCAGCCCTACCTGCTCCAGGCTACAGGGCTGGAAGGCTCTTAACCCCTTGGATGCTGGAATTCAGGCCTCATGGCAGCTTCCCTAGTCCAGGCTAGGCAGCTCAGGGCCAGGCTGGGGGCTGCAGGCAGCTGCCATTCCTTGGGTTGAGAGGAGACTGCATGGGGGGCAGGGGCCCTTGGGATAGAGACGGGAGCCGGGCCTGGGGACTGAGGGGCGATAGACCATCCAACGGACTCTAGGCAAGGGCTCGCTCCGGCCCCACACACAAGGGCAGTTTTGCCAGTCTGGGGCCGGCTCCCAAAATCAAGCCCGTGGGTTAAACCCGAGACTAGGTCTGGCTCTGGTCTGTGAGCACAGCCGTCAGGGCTAGACCGTCCCTTAGGAACTGACGGCTGGGTTCTCCCCAGTCCAGGAGTAGGGCTGGCAGACGTACAGCGCCAGCACAAGCGTGCCACACAACCCGGAATACCGGCGCTATGGGAACGCCTCACTGTGGGCTGACACCTGAGTTGCTCTGGGCGCAGGAGGGGGCAGCACATTTTCACTGAGGCTCCGAGCTGAGCCCACTCGCCCCCCCAACCCGTGCTCTGTGTGTGTGTCCGTCCGTCCGTGTGTGTGTATCCCAACTGGGCCATTTCCTCCAGCTGCGCCCAGCTGGAGCTTGGCTCCTGGCCATGAGCTCAGCTCTGAGCTCCGGGAGGGGGATCCAGCTTTGCTTTCTTAAGTACCCTTACCCCCGCGGTGCCCAAGCTGCTCTCCCTCCTCCATTGCCCTGGCCCTGAGCCAAGCTGGGCCAGAGCCTCTCTGCAGTGAGCCAGGGGAATCTGTGTGTTCCTCCGAGAATCAGGAGAGTCACTCTGGAGTCACGCCAGTCTAAGAGCTGTCCCTTATCCTTCTGCCTTTGACAAAACAAACAAGCCTAGAGAAGTGGCTAAAGCCATCTGGTTCCTTTGCAGAGACCACCAGCTACCTGGCCCCTCGGGAAGCTGGACATCCCAATGCCCCACAGCATCGACTCCCGCTCAGACCTGCAACCTACTCAGGTGGGTCTAAGGGCAGAGTGTCCGGAGCCCGCTCTGGTCTGCACCAGGCAGCAGGAGATGTGAGAGGGAAAGAGCTCCCTGCCCCCATGCTTCCCCTCCTCTGTGTTTCCTCCCCACACTCCCTCTCCCCCTCCATCCAGGGCTCCTGCCCCAGATTTCTCCCCAGTTCCTTCACTCGCTGCTCTTCTGCTTGCTTTCCTAGGGTGTTTGAATTGCAGCAGCGTGGTGGAACTGGCAGGGCGTCTCACCAGCCTGGAAGCCAAGGTCAGTGTCTGTCTCCCAGTGGGTGGGAGGCGGGAGGGGACCCCAGGCCAGGGTCAGAGAACACAGGCTTTGAGATAGGAACCAGCCAGACCCAGAGCTTGGCCTCCCACAGGGGCTGGGAATTGGGAAATCGAATCCTATCCCTGGATCATGGAAATGTAGAGCTAGGTCGTCTCGTCGTGCTCCACCTAGTCGGTGGCACCCGCAGAGTGAGGCCACCCGCTTGTTCATGGCAAACAATTGTCTTTTTCCATCCACAGTGTGTGCGCATTTTAAGTAATTTTGTTCATTAGTCTTCATTTCCCCCCTGCTCTTCCTTTGCCTAGTGCCTGCTGGACAGGTTCTTTCTTTGTCTGCCCAGAAATGTGGCTCCTGGGCACATTCCTTCTTCCTGCCATTCCTGCTTTACCCTGCTTTTGAAATGAAAACCACTTCAACAGCTCAGAAAGTTGGGGGAACCTGTGTTGTTTTCAGCCAGCGGTGAGCACTTGGAGCAGACAGCTGTCTCTGTGATGCTGACACAGCCTCCCTTAGACAGAGCCCTCCGAGGTTCAGTATATTTATCCCTGTGACCCCCACAGAGGCAGGGCAGTTCTGCTATCCCCATTTTCACAGAGAAGCTAACTGACTTTCCCAAGGCCACACTGGGCATCTGTGGCAGAGCGGGAATGAAGCCTGCGTCTCCTGAGTCCTAGACATAGCATCTTTTTTCCATAGACTCAACTGCATGATGTGCCAGATCAGCCCTGCTCTGGCATGCAGGCATTACGCAGACGCTGCGTAGGGAAGGTATCACCTATGAATACTGTATGGACAGTCTGCATTGCAGACCAAGCCTCAGCCTGTGTGAATTTCGCTGCATTGTTTTTCACACCCCTCAGTCACAGCCCTGGACTGGCCTTTGACTCCTGTGGAACCGATGGGCAGCGAGGCTCTTGAGCCCACTCGGAGAAGCGCCTCCTCACTCCTGCCAGCTCTGGGGCCAGGGCAGCGAGATGCTTCCTCCCCAGAGTCGAGGGAGCGTGAACCCACGGCCTCAGGCCTGGCAAGCGCCAGCTTGTGCTGAGAGCAAGGCCTGGCACGGGGCGAGCACTGGTCCGGAAGGGCGCACGGAGCAACCCTCGCTGGCAGCCGCCCTGGCTCGCACAGCGTGTGCTGGGGCGCGCTGCTGGGAACTCGCTTTTCCTGCAGGTGGCGCTACTGTCCGCGTCCCAGCCCGCCACCTCCCCGGTACCCAGTCGGCACCTCGTCACCCCCTCCCAGCCCTGGGGGTTTCTCTCCAGCCCCGGCCAGGAGGGCGCGGCAGGTGAGTGAGAGCAGAGCAGAGAACAGAGGTAGCAACAAGGGAGAATCACATCCAGCCATCTCTCTGTCTGTCCGCCCAGAGGACAGCCCCCTCCCCCCTGGGCTGGTGCTGCCAGGGTGGCAATTGGCATGATGTAGGAGCCGGCATCCACACCCGCGCTCCCTGCCCGCCAGTCAGCCTAAGCCGGGCTTCCCTGCTTCCTCCTCTGGCACAGAGGAGCCCAGGGGTCGGAGGAGCCGGAGTGCAGTCAGGGGCAGGCCCAGTGCCCCACTGGGCAGGGCTGGGAGGGGTCTTGCTGGGCATGAGACCTCTCGCCTGGTGCTGAGCTAGGCCCTGCTCAGAGCGTTTTGCTGAGTGCGGCTCCCCAGGGAGACGCCAGCACTGGGCAGTGAGACACTGAGCCCTTGGCTGCCCGGCCCTGGGTTGCAGTGCCCCCAGCCCAGTGTCTCCATGAGCTGCCTGTGGGCACTGAACCCGCAGGGGACCAGCCCCTCCCTCCCCAATGAGTACTGGGCAGCAAGTCCCCCTGGCCTGACTTGGGCAGCGTGGCCCTGGGGCCGGGGAGCCCCACAACCTGTCTCGGCCCGGAGCTGTGTACACGCACTGGGAGCTGGGTTCCCTGGCACCTGACTGGGTGTTTCCTTCTGCTCCTTCTGCTGTAGGGAAAGCAGGGTCGCCAGGCCCCCCCGGCCCACTGGGCCCCAAGGGAGATGTTGGGAGCCGGGGGCCATCAGGAATCCCTGGAGCCAGGGGTCCCCCGGGGCCATCAGGTGAGTCTGGGGCACAGAGCCTGGCACCGGCAGGAGCTGGGTCCATGTGGATCCCTGTAGCTGGATGCAGCTTTGGACGAAGGCTGGCAGGGGGCATCCAGCTGGCATACTGGTGGGGCTGGCTTTGATTGGCACGCTGCTGCAGTCAGTGCTTCCCTGCTGGCTGCACTTGCAGTGGTGTGGGGAGGGAGTGCAGAACCACCCTTGCTTTGGCCCTGCTCCAAGTCCCTTTGCAGGTAGGGCTCTGGCCAGGCTTAGCCCAGCCCTGTGCTTTGCCCGGGGTGACGTTGGCTGACTGCTCCTGGGGGATATTCCTTTCCTTGGCTGCTGTTAGAGCTGGGATGTAGGAATCAGAGCAGGGATCTGCCCCATCCCTACTGCTCTCTCCTGCTGCCTCAGTGGGGGATCCTGCACCCCCACCAGTGGGACTCCACTCCCATGGGTTGGGCCCTGTCAGTCATGGCCATGAACAACGCTTCATGGATTGAGGAATCTGGCCTGCCCATCAAATCGGGCCTTGTGGGTGCTTTTCCCTGACCTACGTCGATCTCACAGGGGAGACCAGTGTTTCTCAAACTGCGGTCCTGACCCAAAAGGCAGTTGCACGGGGATTGGGTGGTTATTTTACCTTCACTTATGTGCTGACTACAGAGCTGGGTGGCTGGAAGGCGGTAGCTGGGCCGGGCACCCAGCTCTGTAGGTGGCACCCTGCCATCAGCAGGGCAGAAGTAAGAGTGACAATACCCTTCCCTGCCAGCCTTACTTCCACACTGCCAATGGCAGCTTCTGTTCCTTCAGAGCTGGGCAACCAGTCAGCACCTGCTGCTCTCCAGCTGCCCAGCTCCGAAGGTGGCACCGCTGCCAGCAGCAGCCCAGCTGTTCGGGTAGCAGTACCACAGCCCCCCCACAACAACCTTGCGAACTCACAGCACCTCGTTGGGCCAGCACCCGAGGGTTACAGCACCAGGACATTTCCGATTTCACAACCGAATTCATGGTTTTTAAAATCCTCCCACTGGGAAAGTGCCCAAACTAGACTGCAAATTTGGTAAGGCCCCACTGCTGGGGGCAGAACCTGGGCCCGTCTATTAGCGCAGGTGTGGGGAACCTACTGGCTGGAACCGGGAGCCGGCAGCGGCTCTGTGTGATGCCGGCTGGGGGACCGGCAGTGGCGGGAAGCACTCGCTGCGGGCTCCATCCCCGTTGCTCCCGCTGTCTGTGGTTCCCGGCCCACAGTCACAGGCTGGCTCAGACCTGGCTTGTGCTCGGCAGCCCTGCCAGCTGATGGCCTCAGCTGTAGAACAAGCAGCCCTCACATGCTGTCCTGCCTTTGTCCGTCCTTTCTAGGCCCCCCGGGGATGCCAGGGCAGGATGGTGCCAGGGGCCTCCCTGGAGAGAAGGGGTTACCCGGCCTGCCAGGGCCCCCAGGGCCCCCGGGTCTCCCTGCCCCCGTGGGGCCGACGATATCCCTCATTCCTGCCCCACGTAAGTAGCTGGGAGGGAGGGAGGGGAAGGCACCGGTTGGGGGATGGAGCATGTGCTGGGGGCATGTGCCCTGGGCTGGAGACGAGCAGTTCAGTGAAGTGCATCTGAGCTCTGCCCCGGCCCCCCCGGGCCCCACCCCACAGGGCTTGGGCTGGCGCTCAGAGCGCTCCTATGCTGCGGCCCCGGGCCATGCTGGTGTTTTGCAAGTCATAGAATCATAGAATACTAGGACTGGAAGGGACCTCGAGAGGTCATCGAGTCCAGTCCCCTGCCTTCATGGCAGGACCAAATACTGTCTAGACCATCCCTGATAGACATTTATCTAACCTACTCTTAAATATCTCCAGAGATGGGGATTCCACAACCTCCCTGGGCAATTTATTCCAGTGTCTGACTACCCTGACAGTTAGGAACTTTTTCCTAATGTCCAACCTAAACCTCCCTGGCTGCAGTTTAAGCCCACTGCTTCTTGTTCTATCCTCAGAGGCCAAGATGAACAAGTTTTCTCCCTCCTCCTTATGACACCCTTTTAGATACCTGAAAACTGCTATCATGTCCCCCCTCAATCTTCTCTTTTCTAAACTAAACAAACACAAAGTGTCGCCCCAGTGACTCACATCCAGCCTGTGGTGCTCTCTGCCCCCTGGCTCCCAGCCTTCCCGTTCTGCGGGTGTGGGACAGACCGCTCCTCCCTCAGCGGAGCCAACGTCATCCTGTGCCCCTCAGACCGCTGCTCCAGTGTGCCCAGCTCATCAGCAACAGCATTGCCCCCTTTGACCGGCAGGGAAACTGAGTCACGCAGCAGCTCAGGAAAGTGAACGCAGAGCCTGTGGCCCCTGCAGGGCCCTCTGCGCATGGCCACGCACACGGGGCTGGAGTCTGGCGTGTGTCTGAGCGCTGAGCAAGGCCCTCAGGGAGGCTGGGCGCCCCGGGCAAAGGGGATATGATTCACCTCCAGGCAGTTGGGAGCTCGGAGGAGACCGTGTGCCGCGTGCCCCTTCTGGTAACCCCAGGGCCTGTCTTGGTGCCCTGCCCAGGGATCTCGCCCTCTGCCCAGCTCTCGTCCAGCAAGCGCCTGCTGGGCCCATGCCACTGGGGCCTCAGGAGGAGAAGGGGCTCCCCAGAGCCCATACAAGCCAGCCCCGCCCGGCAGCTGCCTCTAATCTTTCCTCCCTCCATGTCCCAGGGGACCCGCTTTTGTCAAACAGCTTCACCGACTCCAGCAGCGGCGGCACCATGGGGCCTGCGGGGCCCCCAGGCCCTTCCGGGCCAATGGGTAAGTTCCCCCAGCCCGCTGGAGCCCTGATGGCCAGTGACTCCGTCCAGTGGCGGCTTCCCTCGAGTCCCCCCCGCCCCAGTGCCCGGGGCAGAGCTGGCAGGGGGGCTGTGAGTGGGGCAGAAGCCTCCCCAGGACGTGCTGAGTGTGTCCTGCCCCTCTCGTTCCAGGTCCCCTGGGCCCCCCAGGACCAGCCGGGCTGCCGGGCCCACCAGGGCGCGACGTAAGTGCTGTCTTGGGGGAGAGGCAGGGGCACAAGGAGCTGCCATGGGGGGGCAGGGCCTCCTCTGCGGTTGCTGTCCCAAGTCGCTCCTCCCTTCTCCCTCCCCGTGGCCCCCATGAACTGCCCTCCCCCTTCTGGACACCCCGCAACGGGGCTTCTGGGCTGTCTGGATCCAGTGGCCAGGCCGGGGAGAGTGGCCCGGCCCGCACACTGATGCCTCTTTGTTGCTGTGCAGGGCTTGCCTGGCGTGCCAGGCGCTGCTGGAGCTGCCGGACGCCCTGGGCGCAAAGGAGAGCGAGTGAGTGGTGCGGCGCGTGGCCAGACTGGAGTGCAGGGGGCACATGGGCAGGTGCTGGAGCGGAGCAGGGGTGTCCTGCCTTTGCACTGCCAGGTGCAGACCTGGGCGCTGCTCCAGGCTAGAGCCCTGCCAACCGCTTTAGAGCCGCAGGGATCCGCATCCGCAGCTCTGCTCTGCAGGAGCAGGTGCTGCGTCTACACAGGGCTCTGCTGCGGCCAGCCCTTGGCACCCTGGCTCTTCTCCAGAGGCTGGCGCTCAGCCCCTCTCCCTCCGTCCGTCCTCAGGCTGGGCCCTGCCCTGCAGGGGCAGCTCTGGAGGTGGCAGCAACTGTTCTCGGGCTCCCAGGGCCCCGGGCTGCTCCCCAAATCCAGATGCTTTGCCAGACAAACAGGCACATGAGGGGTTGGGGCTCTGTCCAGTGGGCTCCCTCCTGTGGGGTGGGCTGTCTCCGAGGTGCTGAGCGTGCCAGGCCAGGGCCATTCACTCCCTCCTCCTTCGCCCTAGGGTCCCCCTGGCTCTCCTGGGAGCAGAGGCCTGGAGGGGGAACGTGTAAGTTGTGGGGCTCACGCCCCCAAATCTATTGCAGTGCGGTATGTGCTTGAGAGACCCCCTGAGCCACACCTCAGAGGCCCCCCCCTCCCCCTCCGGCTGGGAAGGGGTCAACTGGCCCAATGCTGGGGACTGCAGGCCTGGGCTAGGCCCAGCCTGGGCAGGGATTGATGCCAACTCAGGGTGCCCCCATTCCCTGCCTGAGGGTGGGCAAGGGCAGGAGTCCCTCATGCTCTCCACTCTGGGGAAGGGGACCATGCCCATGCAGCCTCTTCTCTGCCCTCCCCCAGTGCCCCTTGTGCCAGCCGCCCCCGCTCACGCTGGCCCCCCCCTCCTGTCTCCGGCGCAGGGGCAGCCGGGTCTCGAAGGCGAGCAGGGGGAGAAGGGCACCGGGGTAAGCACCCCTGCCGTTCTGCGCACAGGCCATGAGCCCACAAGCCCGGACAGGGCCAGGGCAGTCAGGCTGTGCTGGGGCTCCCCTTAGCATCCCTGGCTTTCGCCCTGTGTCCAATGGAGAGGGGGCAGGGCCAAGGAGCCCCCTTTCTCCCTGCCTGGGGCCGGGGCAGGCCGGAGGGCCAGGCCGGAGAGCTAGGCCAGGGGGGCAGGCCAGAGGGCCAGGCTGGGGGGGCAGGGCAGTGGTGCAGCTGTGAGCCGCCAGGCAGCCGGGGCTGAGCACAGGCCCAGGAGAGCAGCAGCTGCCGGGCAGGCCGTGGGGGGCTTTGAGCCCCAGCTGTAATGGGAGCTGCACTGGCGCTGGCAGGTTGTGGCCTATGACACGGCGCCAAATGCCCGAGCTGGCTGTCTCTCTCCTTGCGCAGCCCAGGGGACCTGGGGCTGTGGCCAGGCCATGCTGGTGGGCAGGCGGACGTGGTGGCAGCCAGGCGTGAGCTCCCTGGCCCACAGCCTTCAGCTTTCTCTCTGTCTCTCTTGGCTCCATCTCCCCGCCCATCCTGGGGCCGCTCCCTGCCCTGCCGCTCTCAACAGTGTCCAGCAAGGCACCTTCCCCGCCTGGCCCCGTGGGCAGGGACTGGGACACGGGACCCTGCAGCTCCCCCCAGGCCGTGCAACTAGCCTGGCTCTGGCCCTGGCCCGCTGCCTGCCTGTGGGCGCCGTAGGGCAGGGCTGGCCCGAGAAGTGGGGGGGGCCAGGGCTGCCCCCTTGTCCCGGCGGTGGGTTAGTGATCGATGCAGCTGTGGGGGGGGGGGGGTGCCTCTCCGCATGGATCTCGTCTGCCTGCACGTGCCCTGAGTCCTGCACCTAGCCTGCCGCTCTGCTCCTGCGACCGCACACAGCCCACAGCCTGCCTGGCGCCCGCCCCGGCCCACGCCCTCCTCCGCCAGTGAGCTCCCCCTGCCTGCTCACCCCCGCCAGCGAGCCGCCTGCCCGCCCGCCCCCGCCAGCGAGCCGCCCGCCCTGTCAGTGAGCCGCCCGCCCCACCCACCCATCCACCCACCTGCCCCGCCAGTGAGCCGCCCGCCCTGCCAGCAAGCCACCCGCCCTGTCAGTGAGCTGAGCGCCTGCCCGCCCCCCACCAGCGAGCCGCCTGCCCTGCCACCCGCCCGTTTGCCCCTGCCAGCGAGTCCCCTGTCCGCCCGCGGGCCCCCGCCAGCTAGTGCTCTTTCCATGCCCCTGGGGCTGAGCCAGCTCCTCTCTCCCCAGCGGTGCCTGGTGAATGCTGCATAACATCCGCCCCGCCTGCTGCCCAGCCTGCCGCACTGTGCGCATGCCACTTGGGTCTGCCCACCTGGGGGGGGGAGCTTTATAACCAGCTGCCCATGTGCTTCCTCTCCCACCCCCTCAGCCGAGGCCCTGGGAGTCAGTGGGCCCTCCCTTCACGGCTGGATCTGTCTCTTTCGTCCGCAGGGGGAGGGGTTACCCCAGCTCCGAGAGGCTTTGAAGATTTTAGCTGAGAGGGTTTTAATCTTGGAAACAATGATTGGGCTGTATGGTGAGTAGAGACAGACAGAAGGACAGCCTGGCAGGTTTCTGGTGGGCCGGGCTGAGCTCTCCTCCAGGGGCCCCCCACTGCCACCGAACCAACAGCAGGCCCTGCTTCCAGCCCCAGGGCCGGGGCCGGGGCCCGCCCGTAGGGTTGCCAGGTGTCCGGCTTTGAACCGGACAGTCCAGTATTGGAGCTTCCTGTTCGGGAAACACACTGAGCAAATACCAGTGAGCGACTAGACCTGGCAGATATGTTCAGTCAGGCGTGATCAGAGTGTGATGCAATTCACGCGTGTCTGGCGTGTTGGTTGAAACCATCTGGCAACCCTAGCGCCCTGCGCCAGCAGCTGGGCCTGCCTATGTATGGCCAGGGGGATCGCACAGGGGGACGTGGGGGCTCACTTGGGGGCCTGCCTCCTGCGGATGGGCTGCAGCTGCTTCAGGAGGAAAAGCCCAGACCTCCTGCCCCCCTGCGCACTGGGGGTGGTCCTGGGAGCCAGGACAGCCGCTCCCCAAGTCCCTGCACCCAGCGCGGGAGCTGGGCTCAGCAGAACCCAAGGCAAGGGCAGCTCCCAGGGAGGCGACTGGAGCTTTGAACAGCGCAGGGCAGCTCCCAGCGCACCCCGCGGTGTCCCCGGGCCCAGCCGGCAGCTCCCAGCGCGACCCGCGGTGTCCCCGGGCCCGGCTGGCAGCAGGGGAAGGGCTTGTTCCCTTTCTGTTCTCAGACGGGGCCCCACTCTCTGTGCTGGGTGCCCTACCCCTTCCAGCGACAAGACGGCCCCTTCCCCAAGGAGCCGCTACCCTGAGCGCCCAGCAGAGGCCGGGCACCTGGAACACGACTCTGAACTGCCTCTAAGGGTCACCTCATCCCTGCCGCTTGGCCAGTGGCCTCCTGGTGCCCTGGTGAAGCGGCAGGGCTGTTGTAGGGGCTGCCCCTCACAATCCCCTGGTTTTGTGCCAGGCCACGGGCATGAAGGGGCTCTGATGGGAAAGGAGGCCCAGAGCGTTCTCCAGATGCAGACACATGCTGACTGGGGTGGAGCTGAGGTGAGAAGTAGCCCCTGGACTCTGGCCCTGCCTCCCCTGGGCGCATGCCTGCAACAGCAGGGACCCTCCTCCTGCTCTGCAGATGCCCCCTGGCCCACCCCAGGGAGCAATTGCCCAGCTGGACCCAGCAGAGAGCCCTCGGGGATCCTTCCCCACACCCCTCCAAGCTCTGCCCTCAGTGCCGGCTCCCCGTCTCGTGCCCTGCGAGGGTGAATGAATTCGCACTGTGCTCTTCTCGATCTCCACCAGGCCATTAGCTTACAATCCTTCCTGCAGCAGCAGGCCCAGCTGGAGCTCCTGGCCAGAAGGGTCACCTTGCTGGAAGCCATCATCTGGCCAGGTAACACGAGGCTCAGCGCCTCCTCTGCTCTTCCTCGGCACGAGCCCTGCGCTGTGGGAGCTGGGCACCCTGCATGCCGAGGGCGCGGCTGGCAGCTCCACTGTGCGCTTGGGGCCAGATGGTCGGGATTCCAGTTTGGTGCAGCTACAACCCTTCCTGTCTCGACACTGCCAGCCAGGGAGGGGAGCCACAGCAGGGCCCCCCTAACTCAGCCTTCAGGGCTGGGGCCTGGGGGGCTCAAACTGGCCTTGGAGGAGGGGTAGAGTCCCTGGCTGCTTGGGGATGGCTTTGTACCAGCCTGGCTACCGGTCTGTGCTGGGTCAGGCTCTGTGCACTTCTGCACATCAGTGGGGCTGGCACTGGGCACTGCTTTAGCCCAGGCCTCTGCCACAAGGCTCCCTTCCTGCTCCAGCCCCACGGGGCGGGCTCCATGCAGCAGCACACTAAGGCACAAGCCCATGCCCAGGACCTCTGCCAATTTGGGGAGCACCAGACCTGTGCGCCCCGTTCTGGAGCCATCAGATGGAGTCAAGGAAGGGCCCCGTTCTCATGGCAGCTCTTCTGGAACAGCTGCAGCTGCCGGGCCAGGCCGTGCAGCAGAGGTGTCCATGGAGATGGCCCAGCCCAGCACCAGCTGTCCGGGGGGGCAGGACCACAGGGCTGGGTGGCTGTTGCTGGCCACCACGGCAGGGAGGCAACAGAGCGTAGCAGCCCCGTGAGACTAGCCGATGCTCAGAGCCAACCCGTGACTGTGGGGTGCTCTGCCTGGCTGGCACCAGACAGGGAGCGACACACTGGCCAACGGAGCCAACACCCTGTGAGCGTCCAGGTGCCCAGTTGGATCTCGGCTCTGACTTGGCCTTTCTTCCCTCCCTTGCTAGAACCGGAGCCAGGTTCTGGCGCTGGCCCCTTCAGCACTAGCGCCCCCAGCATCCAGCAGAGCGAACGCCGCGGGCTGGCAGCCTCCAGACTCCACCCACCCCAGGAGGACACCAGCAAGTGACCAGGCGGCAGCCCAAGCCCCTGGGGCGTGCGCCGGATTCAGCTCCTCAAGCACTGAGCCCCCTTGGGCAAGCCCCCCCCCCATCCTGGCTGTCGCAGGCAGAAACGCTGGAGAAGCCTGCTCAGGATGCGGAGCGGCCTGGCCCGATTGCAGATTTATTTGTGCTCGTCCAGCTGCATGTACTAACCCCCTGCTGCGTGGCTCCCGGCCCCTGCCCCAGCTCCCCCCACAGGTCTGGCAGGAGCTTTCGGAGGGGATGGCTCCAAAGTGCTGGCAGGGCCAAGGGGGCTTGGCTTCCCTTCTGCCCCCAGACTGCAG
This sequence comes from Rafetus swinhoei, assembly GCA_019425775.1. Lineage (NCBI taxonomy): Eukaryota > Metazoa > Chordata > Testudines > Trionychidae > Rafetus > Rafetus swinhoei. Next base: position 2,148,145 of record CM033425.1, on the reverse strand, counting down.
AGGGTGGAGCTGGCGCCCGAGGACCCCAGGGATTGGCAGGGGCTGCCTAGTGCAAGGCTCCTCACCACCCCCACACCCCAAGCTGACATTGCCAGGCCGCTCTGCCCACAGCCCTGGGCACCAGCACTCGGGGAGAGACAGGGGGGCCAGCTCGCCACTGAAAACCCTGCTAAGCAGCCTGGGCGGACACCTGGGCTGAGTCCACCCCACTCCTCTCTGAGCATCAGGTCTGGCTCAGGCCCTGGGGCAGTGCTGAGGCTTCCATCCTCCAGCCCCACTCCTATGCCTGCTGTTGTGATGCACAGACTGCTCTGTGCTACCCCCGACAGGTCCCCTTCCAGCAGCCCAGCACCACCCTAGGCCCCTTCCTCCAGAGCTGGGATCTTCCGCCTGGAGGCCAGCGTGGCTGGACACAGGCCTCCACGCCCTGCTGCACCTCACTGCCAGGGAGCTCAGCATGAAGCCAGGGACTCCAGAACCAAAACCCAGCTCGCCCCTCGTGCCCTCCCCCCCATTAGCCTCCCTGATGTCCTGGCTGCTGCACTTCCCCTCCCATGGCCCTGAGCACTTACTATCAGCTGGGATATGTGCCAGGCTGGCGTTACCGGGGGCAGGAGCCAGCCCCCGGCGATGCAAGCGGGAGACGGACCCTGCTCTGTATTGTGCATGCTCATGCTCCCAGCCAACCGGGACACACGGCTACGGTCATTAAGCCTCTCCCGGAGTGCCAGCGGCCTGCCCGTGTGGCTGTGCTTAGAGCTGGGGCGGGACACAGTGGGACTGGCATTGGCTGCAGCCAGGAAGCAATGCCCTGGAGTCGGTCAGCACCAACCTCCCCCACAGGCTGCACCCCCAATTCAGAGCAGGGAGGCGTCATCCTGAGGGCCCAGGGCAGAACAAAGGAATCTGAACAGGTGCCTTTGCACCCACACTGCTTAGAGCAGGCACATCGTACCTGTGGAACTGGCCTTGGTGAGCTCTTCCTTCCCTCCCCAGGTAGGGCGCATCAGGGACGTGCTAGCTGGGCAGTGGCGAGCCACTGGGTGGGGTACAGCTACCCATGGGATCGCTCGACTCTTGTATGGACATGGGCGAGAGCTTTCCTTGAGCAGCATAGCCCAGGTACAAGTCCACGGCTCTTCTGTGCCTGCACTGCCACTACCCAGGCTACCACACGTAGAGGGGAACGACCAGCTAGGAGCACGGACAGGTCGGGCAATGCTCACCGTAGCATGAGGCCATACAGGTCAGGAAGGGTTAATTCAACACTTGTTCGAGCAGTCATGGCTCAGATTCGCCTGGTCTGGCACCAGGCCCAGAGGAGGGCTACTCACCTAGTCCTTTCATGTAGCAACAGAGGTTCTTCAGGTGCTATTTTTGGCAAGTGTGTGCCCCTACCCATCTAACTGGAGAACTTCAAGAACAGTGCCTGGCTGGGCACTTGGGCAGGGGCAGCCCTAAGCATAGGAGCTGGAGAGGGGACTGCGCCGTGTCTGGGAGCTGTGAAGCAAGGGAAGCCTCAGACCCCACTCCCAAGGGGGAGCTCCATGGCAGAATTAAAACGGCTGATTAGCCAGATGTGGCCTACAGGCCGTAGCTTGCCCACCCCTACCCCAGAAGTTTGCGATGCCCCAGAACCAGGGCATGTTCCTCTCCCTGAAGACGCAGCTCCCCATCTTTCTCTCCTCAAGCAAGAAGAGGACATGAGGCCCACTGCAGCAGGATGCAACAGCAAGACCAGCTCTGCTATCTTACCACAATTCCAAGGGCTAAGCCGGGATCAGTACACACGCAGACACGCACTCAGATGCGCTATCATTTAATAGTCTGCAATAAGGAAATAAAATCAGGATGTACCAATTGTAAGTCACCTGAATTAAAACTCCCTCTGCAAACCTGTAGTCTCAGGTCTAGATCTAATACCAATGGCTCTGTCCAGCGGCAAAGCACCCAAGTATGGCAAGGCTGGACTCTGGAGCAGTTAGAAGAAAGTGCGGCTGACACACACCTGTACTGCCTCCCTTAGATGCTCATGGGGCATGTAGGAATCCCCCTGCACCTGGTACCTGTGCTACATGACATGCTCTGGGATTTCTCCACCAGCACTGACCCCTCCTTTCCTGCTAGGCATCCCGCCTTGGTGCTGTAAGCACATCCCCTTTGCAGAGCGTGGCGAGCGCTGCATTCTGGCAATAAGCAGCGTGCCCTGAAGAACCTGCAGGAGTGCAAGTTGGTCGAGTTTTGTGTCTGCATATTTGTCTCATTTCTGTGTGTCAGGCACATAGTACAGAAGACCAGATCCAGAGACTTGAGAGTCTTCAATCAGGTGTATCATAAATTAGTTACTGTGGCAACTGGTCAGTGCCTGTATCCACAGGGCCGCTGCTGTTTCAGGCTGATCACCTCGCTTGAACATTCAAACACACTGCCTGTTTTACTTTCAGAGGAAGATTTATTACAATTTCATTTACCTTTCAAGCTCATACAAGCTGCATTTCTACTTATTAGGCTGCCTTGTCCTGAATGTTTTCACCAGAGCACTGGCTCCTTAGCTGCACTCAGATACCAAGATGGCGGGCATGGTACGCATGAAACAAAACCACTTCCAGAGAGAACTTAAGACATTCATCTGGTATTTACAAAATGCCTAGTCACCGATATACCCAGCAATGCATCCTGAGTTACAGGCAAGTCCAATGGACCATTTGAAATGGGGTGTTCAATACCGTCCTTGGAATGCCGCAAGCCACACTTTCCGGTTAAAGGCCAAGGTGCCGTGCCTGCTCTGCCTTGTCAAATACACTTCAGGATCTTTTCAATCCCTGCTCCCTCCACATAATGCAGCATTCCATAGCAAAGGATTACAAGCCATATGATACATACAACTCATGGGTGAAACTCACTGCCTCTTCTGCAGAGCCCACAGAGCTGGAGTTTGTGATGCCGACTCCAGGTGGAGTATCCAGAGCGCTGTCCAATAGAAGCTGAGAAGTGTTAAGTTTATAAACATTTGGAATTTTATTTTAAAAAAACATCACAACCATTAACAGTGTTACAATTAGTTCTCCTCCTGGGTTTGCAAACAATGATACTGAGCATGCTCACAACAATGGTTTCTCATTGGTTTAGTTTTAGTTAACAACCATTTCGTTTAAAAGGAAAAAAAAAATAACTCGCACACTACCATTTAACTCGGTTTTAATGTTTCTCCACAAATGGTGAAAAATACTAAAGTACAGACAAGGAGTAATCATAATGTTGTGGCCAACATTATAAATATGGAATTATAAATTTAAAACATTTTCTGGTTTAAAAAATAAATCTGGTAGTAAATGCAGCTTTGAAGGTTTCTGCCTCTAGTAGGGCCGGTCTCTCCGCTCCTGACGATGTTCACCCCTACACAAAGGAAAAAGCTTGTTTGATTATAGCTCACGGGACACTCCCACAACCTTGCTGTGCCGTTAGACTGAAGAGGAAAATAATAAAAGGTTTAGAACACGTGATGAGGGAAAGTTCAGTCTTTGGGGAAAAAAGGCCGAGGGGACATTTTTCAGGTCTGGTAAAGGGATGTTATAAAGTCTGTGGTCACTTGTTCTTTATTTCCGCTGAAGGCAGGTTAAGGAGGTTTAATCTCAGCATGGAACGATTTAGGGTAGGTACTGGGGAACACTAACTCAAGCACTCCCAAACTCAGACTTCTAATCCCCCCCACTGGAGGTTTTTAAGAACAGATTAGACACCTGCCGGGGATGTCTAGGTTTATTTGGTCTTGCATCAGCGCAGGGGGCTGGATTAGATATGCTCAAGGTCCCTTCCAGCCCGAGACGTCTATGATTTTATGCACACTCCTAGCCCAAGAGGAGAGTGTCACAATTTTTCTTATTCATTGTTTGTTCCTGTCCCCATTAGCTTTCTGATCAAGAGTTACTGATTTTCTAAGCTTTCTTCCTCCACTTGCCTTTGATCACATCAGATTCTATTTCATTCCCTGCCTCCACCCCAAAAAATCTATTGGAAGTTAAATCATCCTAGCCCAGTGATCCCCAAACTTTTTACCTCTCCCCCAAGCTGGGGCTGGAGGGGCAGGATCCTAGAACACTAGAACTGGAAGGGACCTCGAGAGGTCATCAAGTCCAGTCCCCTGCCCTCATGGCAGGCCCAGCCACCAGCTAGACCATCCCTGACAGGTGTCTGTCCAACCTGCTCTTCAGTATCTGCAGAGATGGAGATTCCACAACCTCCCCAGGCAATTTATTCCAGCGCTTAACCACCCGGACAGGTAGGAAGTTTTTCCCAATGTCCAACCTAAAAAACTCTGCAGACAGAGATCAGGCAGCTGAGGCTGGGGACACAGCTGCGGATGGGAGCAGAGCGGAGGCTGGCAGCCAGGGGCCTGTGCACAGCTGGGTAGCGCTCTGGCCTGGGCCCCAGCAGCATTTCCCCCATTCCTCCCTGTCTCCCCAGGGACAGACCCCCCCGTTTGGGGACCTCTGTCCTATCCTGTTGCCAGGTTCCTTCATTTGCTCTCCTACATACTTGTCCATTTTTCCTGGTCCTCCACGCCTGCCACCTCTGCCTCCCATTTGCTCCATAAGAGGTCCCGGTGGGCCCCCAGGTCCTCCTCGTCGTCCTCCTCCAAATCCACCTCGATCCATACCCCGGCCTCCTCTAAATCCACCTCTGTCTCCACCACGTCCTCCTCTGAACATTCCACCAGGGCCACCACGATCCATGAGGCCTCCCCTTCCTCCTCTCATACCCCCAGGGCCACCTCTGCCACGTTCTCCGCCTGGTAAAGAAAAACATCACCATGAACATTTGAAACCTAGGCTTGGAGGTGAAAACTTGCCTGCTCTATACAGACTTCCAGGTCCTTTCACATTAAACCGTCTCAAACGTAAAAGATGTACGCATGCAACTCTGAGGCAGAGAGCAGCTCAAGGCTGGGCAGCAGAACCATACAGAGGGCAGTCAGCCCAAGCACAGGGCAGGAAACCTACTATTCACTCTGTCCAATACTGCTGGCCTGTTTCAAAAACACGAATGCTGGCAATTCTGCCAAGGCTGAAGGAACAAAGCACAGATGCTCAGGAAGCAGCATCAGGCCACTTCTGGGCTAAAGACAGCCACTGGTGGCTAATGCCACACTGCACGAATTACAGATTTCCAGAGAAGTCCCACTGAAAATTGTGGGGAACGCTGAAGCTACATCTACAGTACAGCCCAGATCAACACTCTGAGATCAATCCACTGGCGGTTGATTTAGCGTGTCTAGTTAAGGCCCAGAAAATCCACCACAGATCTCTCTCCCATCAACCCGTGTTACCCTACCCTGGATGAGGAGAGTAAGGGATGTCAATGGGAGAATTGCAGTGTAGCCCCCCACAGTAATGCAAACTAAGGTATGTCAACTCCAGCTACATGAGTAACGTAGCTGGAGTTGCATAGCTTAAGCCGATTTTCTGCTGTAGTGTAGATGCAGCCTGAAATCTACTGGGGAAGCTGAGGCAGATGGCTGATTGAGGGGTCCCCCAAGTGACGCTGTTGTAGGGCAGGGCTACAGTAGCACGTGCACTGCTGTAGCCGGCTATGCAGATGGAAAGCATTGGTTCAGTAGCATAATTACTCCACCTCTTGAAGAAGCAGAAGCTATGTCAGCAGGCGAGTATCTCCTGCCGACACAGCGTCAGTGCGCACTGCGCTTCGCATGCTCAGTGCGCCAAACACCACCCCTACGCCCGCCGCCGAGCAATGCCAGTGTGCAGACCTGCCCCGAGGAGACTGGATTGCTGCCCATACACGCAAGGAAAGAAGAGTCACGGAAATATGGGGAAGTGAGGGCAAGTCGCCTCAGGCAGAGCAGTCCCACAAACTGCTGCCTCCAAGAGGGTCTTACCCAGGCATCTCCCTCGTAGCAGTCAGTCCCTCCCCGAGAACACGGCAAGGACAGTCAGCCACACATTCCCATGCCCTGTGCAGAACCTGAGCTCTGCTTCCAAAGCCTTCCCACGGACATACCCGGAGGTGGGAAGGGGGTTGGGAGAAAGCCTTCTGGTTTGGGAGCCTTGCACTGATTGCACTCTGTTCTCCAGGCAAAGTTCTGGATTTCCACACCCCCTAGACCAAACGACAAGGGAAGACAAAAAGTGTTAGACCCGACTGCGACAAGACTCAGAGCTCTACTGTGAATGGCTGCACAACTGGTCTGGGGGCAGGCTGGTCCTAGTACAGAATGGGAGACAAGTGTCAGGGTTTAGTCTCAATTCTGATACCAAGTCAACCAGCCCATATTTCTCCATCTTCAGGGGTTGAGAGGGAGGACTAGTTATATTTGCCCCACACTACAGGGTAGCACGCTCTGCTTCGCCAGCACATAGGAAAGGCAATGTATCATGACTCCAAATGATGCAGCTGCTCCAGCTTGCTCCTCTTTGGGGCAGGGGCTGGTTTGTTGCATCTGTCCAGCAGTAGCATAATGGCAACACAAATAAATGGCACTGCTATCGCTGATGTGGAAGAGGTGTTAAACTGGCAAGGACCAAGTGCAATTGCTAATGCATCTGTGCTTAGTCCAAGCTCTCAACTACAGTCCACTCAACAGCTTAGTCGACAATTCCTAACCGACAAGTACCCAGCACCTTGGTGGCGCGAGTATTCGCAGGATGGAGCTGTGCTTCTCCGCAGCTGATGCAAGGAGGACAGCATCGGCCTGCAGGGCACACAGAGGCAACCAGACCAGCACCAAGATCAATGCAAACACTCACGGGTTGGGGCACTGCCAGTCTCCAGCACGGTGCTGGACATTCCCTCCAGAAGGGTTTCCTCTAGAACCCCGCGGTCCTCTGGGGGGGAAGCCTCCCCTATCTCCACCTCTGCCGCCCATGCGGCCCATTGGACCGCCAGAACCACCAGGACCTCCTGGGCCTGAAAGGAAGAAGTTGATTAATCCCAGTGCAGGCACTGTCACCTCCACAAGAGGGGCTGTTGCTTGGTGCACGACACCCCCAGCTCTGCATAATACATTCAACTCGTTCAACAGGCAGTGGCCAACATTACCTCCACGCAGCGGGGGGGGCAGTCCACGGGATTCACGCGGGGGCATCCCGCCCCTCATGCTGTTCATTGGCGCCTTCTTCCGAGTGAGAGAAACTTTGAGTTTGCTCCCCTGGAAATCTTTTCCTAGAAAAAACACAGATGGGGCGGCTTGCTTACATCTCACTGGAGTGAAAGAGCTTCTCACTCTCCACAGCCACTGAGAAACGGGAGAGAGGGAGGTGGGCTCAAACGCCACCTCTGGCCTACAGAACCCACACAGAGGACAGTCCTGCCATTTAGCAGAGCTGCCCACGCTAGCTGGAAGTTAGCGCACTGGGGAATTGACTTCTCTTATCCGGTTTGACTAAAACCAGAATCCCAGGTCAAATCTTTCCTAGTAAGATCTGCTTTACCATGTGTGTATCTATCACCTGCTGTGTGGAGGACAGACACCCACTTCTCCAGCCTTTGAATTAGCCAAATATTTAGCTATGAAATAAATCCCAGCCACAACTACGCTAATCAGACGCAGGGGTTAATTCAAGTCACTTACCATCAAACCACTCTATAGCTGCTTTGGCAGTTGATGGGTCATCAAAGAACACGGTGGCATCTCCTTTTGGCTTTCCAGTTTCTTTGTCAAGATAGAAGTTTATCATAGGTTGCCCAGTCCTCTTGTTCATCTAGCAGGAGAACAAAATCACACTTCAAACTGCAGTGTGCTAATCCAAATGAACTGTAAATATAGATTCCCAACACATCCTTCTCCACTCCTCTTAAAATCATCCCCAATTCCTGAGTCGGAGGTCATAGCTTTCATTTCAATGACAGGTACAACCGTTCAAACCCACAGATCCCCCAAGCCCTGTCAAAGGATGCGCCTAAGTCCTCACATCCCACCTAGAGGGCACAGCTACTGTAAATATGGATGTTATGGGGGAGGTCCTAAATGACTCTTCTGCAGATTATTTCAGGGGTTCTCAGCCAGCCAGGTTGGGACCACACCACTAGAACATGAACCTCGAGTGGGGATGTCCCAGACTGGACAAGGCTGAGGATCGGAGCTCTACTTCCATCCTACGCTACTAGCTGGGGAGACAGCTATTGCCCCACACTTCAGCAGCCTTGTGTAGAATGAGAGCTTTGGCAGGGACCTCGAGGAGTCATCTGCACTCCTGGCAGGACTCCGTATTATCCAGCCCATCCCTCAGGGGCACGTGTCTGATCTGTTCTTAATTCCAATTGTGGAGATCCCACACCCTCTACTGGCAAGGTATTCCAGCGTTTGGCCACCGACAGGAGGTGTTCTAACGTCCAACCCAACCCTCCCTTGCTGCCATTTAAGCCCACCGCTTCTTGTCCTAGCCTCAGAGATCAAAGAGACTCATTTTCCCCCCTTTGGTCTTCTCTTCGCCAACTAAACACTACTGCTAATAGAGGTGGAACCTCTCTAGTCCAGCAACATCCATGGTCCGGCATGACTGTAATTAGCCAGATGTCCACTTATCGTGGATGAGACCAAGTTTCCTGTGGCCCCATCAAGTTTGTTTCCAGCCACCAGTCCCGGCTTTCAGTGTTCTGTGCTGCTATTTAGCTCTAATTTACGCCCACGTCTTTTAAGAGCCCAACAAATTTTAAAAAAAGAGCCCAGTAAGCAGTGGAAGTGTTGGTAATGCTGCCAGACAATACTGAGCTCCCAGGGTTTGGCAAATTCTCTGGCTCGGCACCGGTCAGGTCCTGAGGGAGCCGCACTAGAGAGGTTCAATCTGTACATCCCAGAACGATGTTCGCTTTTTTGGTGGGCAACATTACACCGTTGATTCATGTAGCTTATGGTCTACTGTAACCCTCAGATCCCTTCCCTTAATACTCCTTCCTGGTTAGTCACTTCCCATTTTGTGTGTAACTGATTGCTCTGCAGAAGTGGAGTACTTTGATTTGTCATTATTAAATGTCAGACCATTTCTCCTATCTTCCAAAGCACCTGCAAACCCTTCCTGCTTGGTACTGTCTGCAAACTTGACAAGCGTACTATCTATGCTGTTACACATCACTGGCGAAGACACCGCAGAACCAAGCCCAGACCTGATTCCAGGAGGGCCCCACTCGACAGGTCCTCCCAGCTTGACCATGAACAACTGATTACTCTCTGGGAACCAACCAGTTATGCCCTCACCTTATAGCAGCTCCACCTACATTGTATTTCCCATGCATACCCATGCTGTCACCCACCTTGATAACACCACATTGTTTGAAGAAGTCTGCCAGCTCCTCTGGGGTCACATTGTCACTCAGCCCCTGTACATAAACTGAACTGTTGTCTGAGTCATCATCTGGGTCTACAGGCGGGCCTAAGGAGATCAAATTCACAGACGTGTCATTATACCAGGCGATCACAAGAGATCATGAAGAACGGGATTCAGTTTGGTACTCAACCTTAGTGGCAATCTCCTAAATGGATTGCTACCTCGTAGGGTAAACAATTACATACTTATGGACATGCCAGATGACAATCCAGTCACGTAATGCAGGATTCAGTGGCATCATCTTTATATGTAAGGAAGAGCCATACTGCCCACTCAGCAAAAAGCTCATCCACTGTAAATAATCAGCTGATTTATTTCCTAACACAAGGGAATGTTGGTCGGCCTCTTGCCATACCTAGTGTACACCATTCAGATGCCACAAGAAAACATAGCCAAAACCGGGTGGAAGTTTTTTGGGGGAATCATTTGACACCAACATCTGGGTAACAGCAGGTATTCAATTGCAGGTGCACGTAACATTTAATGTCTTTAGTGCAATTATATTGCCTTTTGTTATCAGACACAACAAGCTGATCCTGGGAAACCACTAGAGAGATGCAAAATTCACAACTGTACAGGGCTAAGAAAGGAAAAACCCACCGCTCACAGGCTCTCGGCAGAGGGGAGAAAGGAAAGAGAAAAGTAAAAGTAGGAAGCGCCTGTTGGGTAAGTTATTTCAATACCGCTGGTAGCTAGATGTCTGTTCTATCTGAAGAGCCACGGACATGCTTCATAAATACCCTCCCCTTTCCTGAAGAGATGGGATAAGAGTCTAAGTGAATGTTTGCCCCATTTAAATCAGCCAGCCCAACTAGCTAATTAATCAAGAAAGCAGAAGAGTGAATTGGGACGCGGAACACAGCAGGTGAATGCCCCTGAGCCCTTTACACAGGCAGGGAAGAAAGAAGGCCGCATGTGAATATCTGCCTTCGTGCGTGCAGGAAGAACCAGCGAGGAGGTCCTTTTCAGCATGCCCAGGTGATATTCTGAAAAGTATTCAAAATTACCTAAATCAAGATCTGGTCCTTCTTCCATGGGTCCTGCCAGTCAGGGGGGAAATCACAGAACATGTTGTTAGTGCACGTCTTGCAGGCTGAAACCTCGACACACACAAATCTATCTACTTATAACCACCATATGATGGTGTTGGTTAAACTCAAATTGACCTGCATTGCACGCATGTCAGCAATGCACCCTTTTTACATGTTTTTAAAAAATCAGTTTGCTACTTTTAGCAGCCTTTTAAACCATTATAACACTTGTTTAGCTGTATTGGGCCAATCAGTGTATATTTATCAGAAAAGTTACTTTTTTATTTATTAAATCCAAACAAAATTAAATTTATTCTCCCCAAATTACAAAAGTAGCTTCTCAATACTTCAAGTTACCCTTTGTTTTGTAACCATAGGTTAACCGTATACCCCTAGGCATTGCCGGCAGTACCCATTACGGCTTCTTGTATCTCATTTTTAACCACTTATGAAACTAATACAAATTATATTTTTTCTAAAAACTGACTTGATTTTTTTAACACTATCCATTGTAATGCTCAAAAACTTACCACCAGGCTTATTGAAGCCACCTCGCTCTCCAGCGCTGCTGGGGGGATAAACGAAGAAATGAAGGCCTTTCCCTTTAAAAAGCCAGTACCGCTCGGAGCCTCTGGGGCTCCCTGGGAAGAATGGCACTGGCTAAACATCTCCAAACAATGCATCTGTCTGTCTGTCTCATCTCATCTCGGCACTATGCCTTTCTTCAGGGCAGCTTGCTCAAGCTTCCTTTTACGCACAACCTTGCTTGTCTGGTCTTACACACCACTTTTGCTGCGGTACCCTTTCATTACTTCTCTTGGTATTAACAGTACAATACTTGGCAAAAACAGTTAGAGAGTTTCAAATTGTGTTTGATTTAAAAAAAAAAAAAAAAAAGATAAAGTCACCTACAGGTCAACTCCCTCCCCTGTGTGTGTACATAAAGGTGCACCCTCAGCCTCTTGCAGCAGGAGAGCAACCGAGTTCCTGGACCCTTAACATTAACAGTTACAAAGAGGCAGGAGACAACCATATGCAATACCTAGAACACAATTCAGATGACATTTCCACTAAAACCTTAGTATAAAGCCATACATTTAGGTCACTACTGGATTTAACAGTCTCTGTGAAAGGAGAGCTTACAGAATCAGGGCTCAAAGGCCTGGGGGTGCAGCTTTGTGGACACAAACCAGAAATTAAGAGTTCGATGTGTGCCAATGCAAAAATCACAGCCTTTTGCTTTTACAAAAGCAAGACTAGGCTGTTTAGTTCTCAATTGCTTTCAAGTGCTGGGTTAATTAGGAAAATGCCACCTGAAAAGGGTTTTATGCGGTGGAGAATGTTGTTTGGATGGGTGGGAGAGAGGAGGGAGAGAGCCATCTATTCACTAGCAAGTATTGCACCTTTAATAGCTAAAAAAGTTTTAAATACACAATTCCAAGCTGTTGCATGCAGCTTTGCTTCCTTTTTTTTCTTAAAGTACACACCATATATGTAATGTCTCTCTTTTTCAACACATACGTTTACACTTTTTAATGTTACACAATTCTAAAGTATTATACCGGTATGCAGTTACCAAAGTTACAGAAGGATTCCATTTATACAATGAATACATTTGGTTAAAAATATTCTATGTATATTTTTCCTCTCCATATGGACACCGTGTCTAGTCCCACTTTTCATTATGCTGCCGGCTGAGTACTGAGTACGGGTACTTTTTAAGTATTGAAGTGTATACAAGGCTCTCACTTTGTAACCTGTAGCATATAAATGCGACAAAGCATGTTAAAAAGTTTCCATGTTTAACAGCCAATGAAAATATAAAATAATTGAGTCAATGAAAAAGGGCATGTTAATAACATCGAGCTCCTTACCTGCCGAAGACACTGAAATCCATCACCACACCATGATAAAAGGGCCGAGTTCCCCTACCCTGCCCCCTTGGTGTTCAACCTATTGCTTCATGGGAAGGCCACCTTTTCTATGGACAACAGAAAAACTACATCCAAAAAGCAGGCGGCCTCTTTTATAGACTAGTCAGCTGGATCACTACAGAAGTAATTTATTCTTTGATTACAAGTGTGAAATTGGAGAAAAAAAAATTGTGAATCTTTTGCAGCAAACAGCACCAAAATGGCTAGAAGTTTTAAGACGTGATGATAGTAATTTCAAGTGTCTACATCTACTTTAAAAACATTAGAAATAAATACATCATGGGTGAAATCTTTATACAGAACACTGGAACCCTGTTCCATTCAAGCCAGTTTATGAAATCAGTAACATTTTTCCATGTGAAAATGTGTTGCTTTTATATTTTAAAGTTCTAGGTAGTTGTATTTCTCCAATAAAGATTTCAAGCCATTTGGATTCATTTTAGCTGAGCTATGCAGAATGAGAGAATAACTTCTTCAATTTCTAGGTGCAATGGGGTTCTAAAACAAGGCATTAATAAATGCTGCACATTTACGGAAGGCTGCTGGTTCACTCACCCAATCATACAAATTATATGGGGTAACACATTTGACTGAGATTGTCCTGAAGTTTTGCCCTCCAGTCTCGGTATTTTTAATCTGTATGAATGAAACATTCTGCATAGCTTTAAACTCAGTTTCATAGGGATGGAACACACACAAAGCTAACCCTTCCTTATGTTAGCCGTGATAGCTAGTCCACCATCCTCACCTTTATTACAACAGACACCAGAGACAGGGCGCTAGAAACGACTGATCTGAACAAATAGGTTTACTAAACCAGATTATGCCATCAGTTAAAATGGCCAAACTGATTTAGACCACCTGAAAGCTCCAATGGGGAGCAGTCCTGGAAGTCAAGTCAGATCTTTGGGTGTTCTTGGGGCTTTTCTTCACACTCCAACCAAGCCACCTAGAGCTGTGGCTTCAACACTCAACTAACCCGTACATCGACTTAAGACAGTAGCTCCAAGTGCTACTTTGACGCAAACAGAGGCTGAGGGGAAACACTGTATGAAAGCAGCTGACAGGCTTCTGCCATGTACATACCTGAATGTGAAGACCCAACAGTGAGGCAAAGAAAGTGACCCCTGGGTCTTCCGGAAGGTTTGTGTGTGTTCTATCCAATATTACTGCTAAATCCCACAGAGGGTTTCACCTCTGAATAACCATGAAGGGAGCTGAAAGTTCTGCATTTCACAAAACCCTTAATTCCCCCAAGCCCAACAAAATGCAGGAAAAAAAATAGGTCCTGCCCCTACTTCCCCTAGGAGGATATTTCCATGGACTAGAAACAACCTTGCTATTAATAAATATGCGCCATGGAAGTGTGCTTTGAAATGTCATCTTTCAGCCCCTCCTTCCATTTCAAATCCTATGGGTAAAACAGATTAAGGTAAAAGGAGAAAAGATTTGCTCTTACCCCATTCCACCGCGTCCTCCTCCCCGCCCACCTCTGCTCATGCCTCCGCGTTCAAATCCTCCTCTTCCCCTTCCCCGGTTATCAGGGCCACTCATGCTCCGGCTTTCTCCTGGGCCAGAAAAGCCTCCAGATTCCTGTCCATATCCACCCATGTTACTGGGATGGTCCTGGCGAAATGAACCTGAGGAGAGTTAACAGTGTAAATATTAAGTCAGACTCATTCTGAGGTGCCTGTTCCAATTACTTATCTGCACCTGCCTTCAGTACCACAAGCTTTACTCTTGAGAGAATTCTGCATCGCTGCACGTGCACAAAACGTACGTTCCTGGCAGATTTCATAGAACCATAGAGCTGGAAGAGACCTCAGGAGTCATCAAGTCCAGCCCCCCTGCCCAAGGCAGGACCAATCCCAACTGCTTTCACACAGAAAAATGACTGGACGGGGAGGCAAAGGGAAGCCATAAGAGCAGCCATGCAACTCTCCCGCAGAAGCCTGTTTCAGGTGCCCAGGGCAGCCCACAGAAAGGTGAATCACTGCGGGGCAAGAGGTGGAACTGGGGAAAGACCCAGCTGGTGGCTCCTACCCTGTGCTGTGCTCAGCTGCTAGTCCCAGCTAGGCAGGGGAGGATGGACCTGCTACTTCTCCCACATGGCTTCTGGGGATGGGTGACCCACAGCCATATTTCTTAGCTGCAGGAAGTTCTGCAAACTACTCCCCCCCCACACACACACTTTCTGCACCCACTGCTCCTCAACTACAGGCAGAGGGATCTCTGCTGCTCTCCCATCCACCTATCCCCCAGTGCATCCAGAATTCCTCACACCCAGCCAGACTCTCCTACAGAGCTTCAGCCCCTGCAATCAAAAACCCCTCCCCCATGAGCTTCACTCCCCCTGCACCTGGACTACACCTATGAGCTCCCCACATCTGCATCTCCAGCCCACGGAGCCCCAACCAGCTGCACCTGAATCCCCGCCCCAAGTCCCACAGCCTCAGCATCTTGCCCTCCAACTGAGCTCCCCACACCCAGACCCATTGCTGAGTTCTAAACCCCTCCCAAACAGACCATGCCTGCTGAGCTCCAGTCACCTTCACCCCCAGAGTGCCATCAGCGCTGCACCCAAACTGCCCCATGCAGAACACTCAGCTCACACCTGGATCCCATCTTGCTCAGCCTGTCTCCCCACAGCTGGTAGGGAGGGGCAGGTCCAGAGTCTTTGCGCTGTGTCAGAGTTGAGTGCAGCCACACCTCTGAGTCCATGTCTTGCAAGGAAGAGGAGTGGGGGGGATAGGAGAGAAGAGCTGCACAGTGATCTCCTACCTCTGGGCAGCTGGTGGCCTGTGCTCCCCACTGCCATGCTGGAGCCTCCATATTTCCAATAACTCTTGCAAAATATCGCAGAAGCTTAAAATGTTGTGTGCAGAATATGTAACTGTTTGGTTCAGAATGCCCGCCAGGAGCAGAGTTGTAGGAGGATGAGCACGCTAGCTGTTTGACATGGATCTTACCACAACGGCACTACTGAAAGCAGGGTGCATAGCACTTAACTTGTATCAAACTTAAAACACCCCCCCCCCAAGTAGAAAAACCTGCAGAACTATTGGCAGGCACACGGCCTGCTAGCTGGAAACCACGTCAATGCAAAATGAGTGCAAAGCCTCCTCCAGAGATTTACTAGTGTGTCTTATCTGATAAACATGGCGCGACAGAACCATCTTTACAGCTCCCCTCTTCAGGTGAGCTACATCAGGCAAACTCACTCTGCTGGCCGTAGCTGCTGGTCTGCTGGCTGTATTGGCTTGGGGCCTGGCTGTAGGATCCAGTCGGGGGAGGATAACTAGTAGGCGGCTGCTGGCTATAGCTGCTTTGCTGGCCGTAGCTAGTCTGTTGTCCATATGTGCTTGGCTGCCCATAGGTGCTCTGCTGAGAGTAACTGCTCTGATCGTAACTACTTGGCTGCGTAGAGGAATAGCTGAAAGACAAGAATTAAAATGTGTTTCTAGATGGAAGAGAAATCAAGCCCTCTGGAAACATGCACTAGGCTGCAGTGGCATCCAACTAGACAGTACTGCAAGTCAGAATCTGTATTAACACAAATGTGAGGTCATCCTAGAGAGACAGATTTGCAGGCATAGAAAAAAGAAAAAGCAGCCAGCTAGGTTGCTAAAAGCAAAAAGAGCGTGAGCCAGTTCTTAGCTCAGAAGAGATAACAATGCCATGGAAATCATCACTATTTTCCAAGTGGGAAATCTGCCCTCCTTGGAGCCTTGCACAGAACCCTTCCAAATGAACAGACATTCAGTGAATGACTGATATCTGCCAGTCTAGCATTTCAAAGCCACTCAAAGCTATGAAATACCAGCTGGCAAATATGGCTTGTTAATATTGTTTCTTATCAATCAAGAGCAATCTAATTCACTTCATTTTCAACAAGATAAAGTATCTCTGCTTGGCATGTGTAGGCTTTTCAGACATCTTTGAGACTGTCAAAAGCAACACCTGTCTGTCCTACATTTCAGGATTAACGACTCATCTGAGATTCATCCTCTGGACAAAAGCATTTTTACAAGTTAACAGTGAAGAGGAATACTAGGAGCCTGAAACACATCCGCTCTCTAGGACCCAAAGTTTAATTAAAGAGTGAGAGTTAAATGCAATTTTGCCTCCTTTTGTTATTATGAACAGGGCTCGACAAACAATGTAATCTACTCGCCAGGGGTGAGTATATTACACCCCGGAAGAGCTGGCACAGAGCGCAGAACCGCACAGCTGGCGAGCGAACGGGGGTTCGCCGCTGCTCGGCGAACCCTGATTATGAATATCTATCCTTTGATTAGAACTTGTTTAATCACAACCCTGTATTTGTTCATCTTTCACCCTGCAGTGAACAGAAGTCTGGTTAGATGCAAGTAAGCTTGCTTATCGCTAGTATTTGCAATAATCTGCAATTATGGCAAGCAAAGTTATAAAGAACAAATGCTTAAAGTTTTCATACAGTAGCAAAGTCCCTTTAAAAAAAGGCAACAGTGCTTTTATCCAAGCAAACAAAGTTAAATGCTCCAGAACTGCCCTTTGCTAACCCTCATTTTCCAGAAGAATTACCTGGTTGGAGGGTAGGATGGAGGAGCAGTGACAGGCTGCATAGGGTAACTTCCAGGCACCTGAGGATAACTGTAGTTACTTTGTCCATATCCTAAGCTGGGCTGGCTGTAGCCTGTGGTACTCGACTGAGGCTGGCTGGTCTCTGCTGGCTTGCTGCTATCCTGGGGTCTAAAAGCAAAGTTCAGCAATGAAAAGTCATCTGGTACCAACATCCCTCTGCCCCAATTCTCCTTGCAACAAGCAATGATAATCCAAAGTACACCCAAAGTTTGTGGAATTTACGACCTAAAGTTGCCAGTAGGCAGTCCCATGCTTTTTAATTTCAAATCAGTGTCAGTTTCATCACTATGACAGTAAACAGCATTCTTTAGTTAAATTTGAGGCATTTTACATTCTGCCTGGCAATTGATACATTCTCCCACTACTAGAGAAATCATAGGCTACCTCCTTAACAATAAAATAAATACAATTTTGCCACAACGTCTATGTACCTTACATCAGGTGCAATCTCAAATCTAAAGCACATAGTTTAGAATAAGACCAATTTCCTGGTGGCCCCAGACAGATCACATTAAGAACATAAGAACATAAGAACGGCCGTACCGGGTCAGACCAAAGGTCCATCTAGCCCAGTATCCTGTCTGCTGACAGTGGCCAGCACCAGGTGCCCCAGAGGGGGTGGACCGAAGACAATGATCAAGTGATTTGTCTCCTGCCATCCCTCTCCAGCCTCTGACAAACAGAGGCCAAGGACACCATTTTATCCCCTGGCTAATAGCCTTTTATGGACCTAACCTCCATGAAATTATCTAAAGCACATAGTTTAGAATATGCTTTCGAATTCTAGCACCAATTAATTCAGTCATAGCATGCACTACGTGTGGGGTTGGGTTTTTTTTCACTATGCCTGTTAACTGCTACCACAAAGCTGGTGAGCAGCTTTGCAACTTGATGACATCAGCTTGTTTTATTTAACATTCAATCTGATTTAGAGAGAACTGTTCTAAAATCTCTTTTTAGTTAGAAAAAAAATCTTACATTTGCTGAACATAAAATTAAACTAAGAGGCCTATTCTCAAGAGGGGTCAAACACGCTGGAGGCATTTTGTATCATGTCACACATGTACAGCCATTCCCAAAAGACTTGCAATGCAACACTATCGCTTTAAGTAACCCATAACAAAGACAAGAGCTAATTTCCCACTATATTTCCAATCTGACAGTATTAGCACTGCATCTACAATCAGCTGCACTGTTTCATAGGTCAGTTGAATGTCCTGTGTTTGGCAATTGCTTGGTAGCCTTGCTGGCACCCTGTCTAATGGCAGAGGGAGGAAGTCATGTACACACTTTCCCCAGGCACTGCGAGAAGCTATGAGATACGGCAGCAGCAAAGCTAAAATTAAAAATGTGAAAACAGAGGAAGAGAGTAAGCCCAAACACATTTGGTGGTGTTCTTGGACCTATCAAGAGCCCCAATCAACAGGAGAGCAAAAAGAGATAAGACGACAAACACAACGAAAGCGTGTGTATTACCTTGCAGGTGCAGATGTTGCTGGCTGCTGCCCATACGTTGGGTAGGCAGGCTGGGTGCCATAAGCAGACTGTGCTGCATAAGAAGCCTGGGTAGTAGTAACTGTGGGGGTGGTAGTATCATAGGCTGCTGTACCGTAGCCCTGGACAGGCTGACTATAAGCTGGGGGAGCAGTTGGGGTGGTATAACCTAGAACAAAACAAAAGCCTGGTCAGATTGAAAGTCAATCTAAAGTCCATATTTCAGACTATTTTTACTCTTCTCCAGTCTTACTCAGAAGTTACAAATGTTACTGATTTTACTTTTACCATGCAACATAAGTAACCTCAGAACAAAAAATTGACTTATGCCCCTTTTCTGATTCTTCACAGCATATGAAGGCCTGGAAACGTGTTTCCCTCAAACAGCGGTTTTGCTTTAACATTAGAAATTCCAGTCTAGTCTTCCAGGTCCAACTACAGCTAGAGAAATGACGACATGACTGATAACAAAAGCTGACTGACCAAGGGGAGTTCCTTTTAGTCAGACTGAAGATTAGTTGTTTACAACTATTTAAGTTCAATAACTAATAAAAAACAGACTACAGGTGAGGACCTATAGAAAGTATACCAAAACAGGGATGAGTCAGAGATCATTTAATTTCTAAAGTTAAAAAAACCCAACAAAACAAAAACAAGTAATTAATTACAGGAGCTCTTAGCTAAGCCATGCCCATATTAGACCTTAATACAGCACAAAGAAAAGGCATAAAGCTATCTTTTAAGACTATTTTTACTGGTTACCATTAAATTGAAATCATTAGTAATTCTTGAACTGTAAAGAACGTCATTTTGCACTTACATAAGAACGGCCATACTGGGTCAGACCAAAGGTCCATCTAGCCCAGTATCCTGTCTTCCAACAGTGGCCAATGCCTGGTGCTTCAGAGGGAATGAACAGAACAGGGCAATTATCGAGTGATCCATCCCCTGTCATCCAGTTCCAGCATCAGGCAGCCAGAGGCTTAGGACATCCAGAGCATGTAGTTCCTGGCTAACAGCCACTGATGGACCTCATCTAACTCTTTAAATCCAGTTACACTTTTGGTCTTGACAACATCTCCAGGTTGACAGAGTTGCATGGAGACGTATTTCTCTGTGTGTGCTTTAAACCTGCTGCCTGCTAATTTCAATGCCTACTTGATTCACACGAAGGGGTGAATAGCACTTCCTTATACACTCTCCATACCATTCGTTATTTTATAAACTTCTCCCATATTGCCCCTCGGGTGTCTCTTTTCCAAGTTGAAGTTCAGTCTTTTTAATCTCTCCTCATGTGGAAATTGTTCCAGGTCCCTAATAATACGTTCTCATACCTTCTCCAATTCTAGTTACAGATTTTTTTTAAATGGAGCAATAGAACTGCATGCACTATCCCCGAGTGGAGGTACCAGGATTTATACAGTGGCATTATGATGTATACTTTATTATTTATCACTTTCCTGGTGGCTTCTAGCACTGTTAACTTTTTTGACTGCTGGTGCACATTAAGCAGATGTTTTCAGAGAATTATCCATAATGACTCCAAGATCTCTTTCTTGAGCTGATTTAGACTCCCATGAGCCATGATTTTGAATATACAATAGGGATGTCTTCCAGTGTGCATTACTTTGCATTTATCAACACTGAATTACATCTGTCATTTTGTTGTCCAGTCACCCAGTTCTGAGAGATCCTTTTGTAATGCTTCAGTCTGCTTTAGACTTAACTATCCTGAGCAATTTAGTATCAGCTGCAAACCTTGCCAGTTCACTGTTTACTCCTTTTTCTGGCTCATTTAATTACTATACTGAATAAGTACATTCTACTAACTTAAAGGAAAATACTTCAACAAAGCAACATATCAAAGTCAAATTATGTCTACTTTTTGATATGTCATTGTCATTAGGGATGTCAATGTGTAGTTGACTACATGATTAACTGATTGCCTAGGCTTATCAGTTAATTCTGTCGACTACACATTTCTCACCCCCTTGCTTCCTCCATATCAGGGGTTGGGGGATGAGGCGGTGCCTGGGTCAAGGACACACACACTGTCACGCTCTCCCATCTCTGCACCACACACTTTGCTAGCTTCTGTGCCACACACACTCAATCTGTGTCGCAAAGTCTGTCACTCACAGAGTGTAGCTTTCACAGACATACTCTTACACTCTGTAGTCCAGCCCCGCCCCTTCCGGGGCCCAAAGATGGCCCATGACCATGTATCAAAATTCATGAGATGGCTCCCTGCAAAAATTATTGCCCCCTCCCAATGTAAACAGTGAACCAAGAACAAACCACCTCTAAAAGCTGCATTAGTTATAAAAGCAATCCTGTACTTATTCTTCAAGACATAAGATTACTCTCAAAAGAAACCCTTCCCCACTCAAAAATGGTGAAGAATTACGCAATTAAATATGTTATGGTGTAATTTTTTCTCCACATTTTCCATTGTAAGGCTTCTCCCATCACCCACAATCTATGCCCAGATACTAATAGACCTGTTATACCCTAGATATTTGCAGGGAACCTTTAGGAAGTTTCCTTTCCATTAGAATATTAGTGTTATTTTTCATAAAGAATGAGCCACACAAAACTGTAGCCAGAATTTCACTCAGGTAAAAAAGACTACATTTTAGCACAGACTCCTGGCTCAAACCAAATGCACCAGAATATACTCTTTAAATCTCTGTGGGTTGAGTCACAATCTTTTTTTTTTTAAATATGAATGTATTTTCATGAAGTAGATTCCAGTTTATAAAGCACAAGTTACAGTCATTTACAGAGCATTTATGAAGATGTCAGCTATATATCTGAACTGAAAACCCATAGACAACATGGAACATGCAAAGGTGGTGGTCAGAACAATCGGAACATGTCTAATCATGCTGTTTACCCTTTAGGAAATAGTAAAGACAGCGAGGTTATAGTCCCCTGGAACATCCTGGTACAGCGGTCACTAGATTGCTTCTAAAGTTTTATCCATAGACCATGGAACTCAGGAGTTTGTGAATGGCACTCATCATACAGACAACTAACTTATAAATGGCATTAAATACTAGCAAATTTTGAATCGTACTGTATGTTTAATGTGATGTTATCAGGGCTAAAACAATGAAACACCTAAAGGGTTAACATCACAAGTTTAGACAAAATGAAATAGCATTTCCCATGCAAGAGTGAGCAGGATAGTCAAACCTGTACTGGTCCCTTCTACTGTGGAAAGCACAAGACAAAAAGTAGAGGGTACACTATCAGAACAGGCACACAGTCACTAACCAATTGGATTTTCAAGCAAGAGAAGAGATGCCAAGTATGCATTCCCAATGGGTAGGGTCCTACCAAATTCACATCCTAAAAATGTGCCACGGACTGTGAAATGTTGAATGCTTGGGACCTATATTATAAAGATTTCACGGAGAGAACAGCATTTATCAAATTGAGGACCCTGACCCAACAGAGAGTTGCAGGAAAGTCACTAGGTTATTTTTAATTTGGGGGGGGGGAGGGGGGAGAGAGAGTGTTCCGCACTATTGCCATCCTTACTTCTGCGCTCCCCTTCAGATCTGGACAGCTGGAGAGCCGTGGCTGACAACCGGGCACTCAGCTCTGAAGGCAGTGCCATGCCAGCAGCCACGGCTCTCCAGCTGCCCAGCTCTGAAGGCAATGCTTCACAAGCAAGCGTAGCAGTACCGCAACACCCACTCCACAATAACATTGTGACACCCTCCCCCCCCACACACACATACAGTGCTCCTTTATAGGTCAGGACCCCTAAAATTCTAACAACATGAAATTTCAAATTTAAATAGCTGAAATCAAGAAATTTACAATTTGTAAAATCCTATGACTGAAATTGACCAAAATGGACTGTGATCCAATGAGGAGCTGTAGGTTTTTTTAAACAAAGTACATTCTGTAGTGGTTTAGATTCATATTTAGATAGAAGACTTTAACGAAGCTCTTTCCCCAATAAAACAAAGTCATGCAACAGTGCTGAGGCTCCTACCTGTTGGAGGCTGCCCATAAGAAGTTGCATATGCAGTTTGCCCATATGATGCAGTTGTCTGAGCCTGTGTGTAGCTGACATCAGTGGGCTGTCCATAAGTTCCGTAACTCTGTTGCCCATAGGCCTGCTCCATAGATAATACACATTTAATTCAAGCACTGAGATCAGTTTAGTTATTACAGAGACACATATACACAGTCATTTTGGTGACACTGAGTAAAAAGGCAGCAATGTGGAGCAATTTATATCAAATTATTTTTGTTTTAATAATAGATTTAAATTAAGGTTGAGACTTTGTAAAACTAATTTGAGCTACTGTATTTTTAGATTAAAATGTCCAATCAAATAAATTAGAAGTGCTGTTTCTAAATGTCACTATTGATAGAGTAACTATTAGAATTTTACAAACCCTCTAGCAGCAGTTCTAAAAATGTGGGTTGTGACCTCATTTTAATGGGTCGCCAGAGCTGGTGGTAGATTTGCTGGGCTGAGCCCTAGACAGTGAAGGCTCAGATTACAGGCCCCACCTTTTACCCTTCCAGGGGCTGAGGCCCTTGGACTCTGGCCCTGTGCACCACTCCCAATCCCACTCCCTCACACAGCAGAACTTGGGCAGGCTTCAATACCCCTTCCTGGAGCGGCGTAGTAATGTTTGTTGTCAGAAGGGGGTTGTGATGCAATGGTGTTTGAGAACCACTGCCTTTTAGGCAGAATAAAATATCAGAAATTAAGCTCCTGATCCTGCAAACAATCAAATACATAACTATACCCAACCGAATAATCAGTCTTCCGACTACTCACGGTTAAAGTTACCCTTTAACTTCAGGGTAAAATTAGGGATGTAAAATCCCACTAATCAGTTAACTGGTTAAACGTTACATTTAATGCATTTGAAATTTATATTGACAGACATCATTTTAACAATCTGGATCCTTAAGGGTTTTGTTTTTTTTTTAAACCCAAACATTGTAGTTTCCTTCTGAAGGGCATCAACCTGAAATCTAATCAATTTCAAGTATTAACAATTGTTTCTGGATTGATACCTGTACCTAAAATCTATCCTCATCCTATTCTATCCAACATCTGCTGCAATTTTGCAAATTGTATTTCCCTAGTTTAACAGGTTTCTCTCTCCTGCATTGCTGAATGAAAGTGTCACACACAGGGAAACTGTTAAACACCAAAAATTATTTTCTCTCAATTCTCTCAGTTACAATGGTAGGCTAAGCAGTTTTCAAGCAAGGGTCAGTGGCCACACAGCCCTTTCAAGGTGTCTAAGGGACCATGTGGCTGAAACTCCAATCCCCAGCAACCCCTCCCTGGGCTGAACCTGGGAGATGCAGGGCTGAAGCCCAGATCCCCAGCAACTCACCCATGTGACTGAAGCCAGGGCTCAAGGCTGAATACTGGAGCCCCCCCAACCCCTGGTGTTCCCTGTGGAGCAGAAACCCTGAGTCCATGGGCAGAGTTAGGGACATGGAGGGCATTGCCCTCCACAATGGCAATCTAGGGGGACAGCTCCACACCACCCCCTTCCGCCCCGGTCCGGCTGGAGGTGAGAAGCTAGAGATGGGCAGCGTGGGACAGCTGCACTTAGCGCTATGGAGCAGGCAGCAACAACTGTCTCTCGTTCCCTCATTTCCTGCCAGTGCCCCAGGCCGAAGCTGCTTCTCAGCTCCAAGCCCCTTTTGCTCCTGCAGGCTTCATGGCTGGCAAACCGCTTCAGGATCAGGGAAGTCCTCCCAACACGCAGCCCCAGTGACTCCCTAAGCTACCCCAGCCTGCACACAACCCCAGCTATCCCCCTCCCTGTACCCATAGCCACCCTATGCACACACAGGTCCTAGCTATTCCCTCCTGGCACCTTAAGCTGTTTTCAAACTTTTTGAGCTAAGCCCCCCCACATTTGAGATATAAATTTTGGTTGAGTCAAACCCCTCCCCCTGCGACAGGCTGGGTGGCCTGCTGTCTCCTTGGACCTCGCCATGTCCAATGCAGGTGGCTCAAATCCTTTGGCCACCCAAAACTGAAGTCAAACTACACTTATGCCCAATGCCCCCATACTCCTACTAGGCCCTGGAGTTTCTCTCTCATGTTGAGGGAAGCCTCAGAGAAAAAGACTGAAAATCCCTAGGCTAAGAAATTTTTTAAGAGTAAGTAAAACAGTTCCAGATTTGAAAATTGATGTCCCTTTAAGGAAGTCTTCTACACAATTTAAAACGTTATCAGAAAATTTTCCAACAACATATTTCACAATAAAGCTCAGCCTTTTTCTTTGGATATTTAATGAATGGTTAAGTCAGGCTTAAGTTACTGGTAGACGTGTGACTCAGTAGCAGTTATGAAAATGTCCCATATTTTACCTGGGTTGTCTGTGCATATCCTTGAGCTGGCTGAGCTGCATAAGCACTGTAGCTATAAAAGGAATGTAATGAAATTTTAAAATGCAGATATTCACTACTGAATAGCGTAATACATGCTTTGCACAAGATACTTTCAGGGTTCAAAACTTTGTATTTTAGTTCTTGGTAACAGAACATAAAAAGGACTAATTTATTTAGCATCACACACAGGTGAGTTAAGAAATCCAATACTATATACCTAATCTGCACTAGAGAGAACTATTGCATGCCCTTTGAAAATACAAATGGAAAACAGAATGTTACTTACCCCTGCTGGGCTGCAGCTTGGCTATAGGTACTATAGTCTGCAGGAAAGAATTCAGAGTAAGAATGTTAACAAAGACAGCTAATAAAATTAAATACACAAGAGTGTAGTTGCCAGAATTTCCTCCAGCTGCTTCGAAGAGGAGAAAAAACTGGAAACCACAATTTCAAAGGTGCTTATTAAGCATTTTCATTTAAAAGCAAAACCTCTTCAGCTATCTTGGATTTCCCTATTTTAATCTGTCACCTTGGATGGCACCCAGCTACTGAAGCAACAGCATGTTTGTTAATGCTGAAGTATAAATCTGTGTTACTAATGTAGTCATGCTAAGTGAGAACAATTAGTAATATTCAAGGAACTTCATGGCCCAATACTCAGGAAAATGGTCTGTGAAGAGACTTATTTTTCCTGTAAGCCTGGGAAGAGCTGCTATGGTGGGTTCTACCAAGACATGTGGCCATGTCACCTGATGCTGGAATCCATCTTGGGTGCTGTTATTTTTCCACTGAAAGCAAGGACAAAGTTTAAACAAGACGACAAAGGATTTCCGCATTTTGTAAAACCTAGATTGGTCCCATTCAGGAAGGCTTTTCAGTCTGTGAAAGACGTTTATTAGAACAACTATGAGGGTGACATATTACATGTAACCAATAGGGATGTGAAGTCAAGCATAACAGGTGAGCCTTGCCATTCACCAGTAGGGGCGGGAGCAGCTCTCCTGCCTGCTGAGGGCAAGGGGCTGCTCCAGCCCTGCAGGACCCACTGCAGGAAAGTGCAACCCCTGTCCATAGTGGGTGCAGCCTGGCTCTCCCCACCACACGTTTAACCAGTTAAATGGAATTTCACACCCTTAGTAACCAGTTCCTTAGCATATTAAGCTTTGCCTGCGTGTCATGCTCTGTTTTATTTTGCTTAGTTACCTACTTTGTTTTGTCTGCTCTCTCTTATGATCACTTAACTGATTTATTAAATAAAAAAAATGTAGGATTTATGTTTACTAATAAGCCCAGTGTGAATAACTCTTACTTGGAGGAACAAGGAGGCTGTATATATCTCTTTACATTGAAAAAAAGGGCAAATTTCATGAGCTTATCCTGTACAGTTCTCTATGCAGCATAAGATGGGTTTATCTAGGGTTCAGCTCCCAGAGGGGCTGGGTATCTCCGTGCTGGAGAAAGGAATCTCACTGTGCTGTCTTCATTTAAGGCCTGCAGTTTTGGGGGGCTTGGCCTGGACCCTATGTGTTGCAGCATACTAGCACATCTGACTCAAGACAGGGTACTGGAGGCCCAACCTGGCAGGGAAAACAGGTTCAGTGGTGTCTCAGCACATTAGGGTGCAGTCCCAAAGGAGATCCCAATACAAAGGGATCCTAGTTTTCCATGATAAAAATGAGATGCTCTTTGTTAGTTTCTCAAGCCATAATGTACAGTGGAACCCTGTTTATATGATCTAATTGGGATTGGGACCAGATTAGATAAGCAAAAATTCAGATAATCTGAAAATGTGCACAGAGCCATCCAGGTATCCCATTGACAGCCCAAGCCATCAGCCTGGGGCTAACGCTTTTTGCCTGGTCTCTGAATTATCCAAACTTTTGCTTATCCAGTGTAGCCCTGAGCTCACTATACTTAAACATATTTGTATTTTTTTCATAAAATGTAAAAACTAAAGATTCTTTTTAAAAATGCAAATTCCACATTTTCTCATGGCAAATGGATTTCTGGGATCCCTCCTTATAACTTCTCAAAAGCTCTTATTTCTGTGGGACTTGTGTGTTCAGTTCTCTTCTGTTTTATGAGACTCAACAATGCAATGCTATAGCACTAATGCAGCAGCTCCAGAAGAAAAACAACCTCCTTTACTGAACAGAACAATAGGTGCATTTTTAAATATCATTTTGACAATTTCACTCACACATGTTTCTTTAGTAAATATTTTTTTCCCACTGTTCATGGTGGTGTTAGAAGAACTTTCCTTTAAATGCCTTCTTTTCTTTTGAGGTGCTCATCTCTTCAAGAGCTTGGCTTTAACTTTAAACTGAAGTGACACTGTCAATGTCGATAAGCCTGACGTTTGACCTATTTGTAACTTATAATTTTTTGCAACACTCATGTACAATTGTATTTTCTTCAAAGAAATGCTTCATTGGTTTTCTCCAGAGGAAAAAAATTACCTGCCAGAAAGCAGCCATAAAAGAACTGAGTACACATGGAGGAAAGTAAATCGTTAAATGGTTAATTTAAAAAAATAAATCTAACCGCTCAGTACTGCAAGTTTTCTGGCAGAGCCGCATCAATTAAATATGATTTAAATAATTAAATGTATTCATGTTTTGCATTTGTGCTTTTCTTAAAGACCGTTTGATTCCCATTGAGTGGTAATTGTTAAAATATGTAGATTTGCAAGTAACTATATCTTTTACATGTAGACTGAGTCTATGCTGGCACTTTATTGCACTATTCTGGCTCAGCTGGTGAAGAACACACACACACACACACACACACACGTGTGAACCAGGCAACAGTGCTCCTCCTGGTGGAGGTGGTTTACTTAGAGCTGTGGTCACACTGCCACCACACTGTCACCTTAAAGTACTGCCACGGCCCTGCTTTAAACTTTCTAGTGTAGACAATGCCTTAACGGTGTGCTTTTTTTGCTAACAAGGATACATTACATCTATACATATGTAAGCAATTATCTAACAACTATTTACCAGATTATTAATTTTTTGCTTGATTGGTCAAGTGTCATTTGAATTAAATTAAAATTAAACCAGGAATGCACAAACCCAGCACTTAATCTTGTGCTAGATTAATAAAAAATTTAAAACATTTTGCATTTAAAACTGACTAGAGAGTGAACTTATCTGATTGACTACCCCCATCCTTCAAAATTTTAGAACTAGTAGATCCAATTATTTTACATATCGTTTTTATTCAGATTAAACTTGTACTGCTTAACATTTTTTATTTTGTTGAAATATTAAATAGATTAAGGCTGACAAATGGTCAATTTCAAATATAATTTTAAATATTTATTAAACATTTAAATAAATCAGATTTAATAAAAATCAGTTTTAATTTTTTTTAGAAGCATTAATTTTTATTCCGTTTTCTAATGTTAAAGCTCTAAAAATCTCCATTTTAAACATCTTCACTGGGCTGATTTTTAAAGATAAACAAAGGATTAGGGTGTTCAAATCAAAGACATACTGGAGCAAAACTTTAGGCTTTTCTGATGAGTCTTTTCATAAGAGGGCTGTTGGCAAGTGAAATGCAGTATAATACTGGTATCAACACCAAAGCTATCAAACCAACACTCATATAATGTAACAGGTCTTTAATTACAACACAATTCCTTTGTTTGATGTAGATGGATGCTCCCAAACAGTAAAAACATCTTTGTCTGTACCAGGCTTTGTAAAAGGTCCCAGAAAAAGTTACTCTGCCATCTATTCTATACGAACAAACCATAATGTAGCCAGGTGTATTCATCACAGGGTCTATGATATATCTGTAGACCCAATATTAGACTACTTATCTTTTCACCTTTGTATAAACCATATCCACAATAAGGCTCAGTAAATATTTACCAAGGAATTTCTGCAGCTTATTGCCTGCCTATGCCCAAAGCAGATTCTAAAATAAACTTCAAATACTGAGTGCTAAGGGGAAGAGTGACTACCCCATCCATCTTCCCTTCCCACTCTACTACAGAAATCTTGAGCAGCAGCAGCAGCAGCTAAAGCTGTATCTCCTTAAGAAACCTAGGCATTTTGCATTACACAATGACGGAATGCATTACAAGACTAACAAGTAGAAACAAAAACTACAGTTCCTCCATTTTAATACGCATTTCAATAAACACACTCAAAATCATTACTTTTACTACCAATACTTAATCCTATTTGTTCTATGACCACAACATAACATGCTGATTAAAAGTTGCTGATGTGCTGTTTTCAATGTGTGCTTTGCACAAGATCTTTAATCATGCAATTATGTTAAAACACGGTTATTTAGATCCTGTTTTTGCTTCAATATGATTGTAAATATTTCTATACACCCCAAAATTCAAGACTATTTCTAGATCTTTGAATTTTAACATTTTGATGTAATCACTCCTTGCTCTGATGGCAAAGGTCAGTCACTCTCTAGGGCAATTAATCTCATGTTAAGCCAGAAAGAAAAAACACCATATACATAAGCACTGTCAAGTGCCAATTTAAGATTTTCGTGCGCTACTATCAAGTATGACTATATGTCTAAGAACATCTATGCAGGTGGGACATTTGCCATAAAAAAACAGCAGCTATACAGAATCATTAGTGACCTTAGAAGGGTAATATTGTGAGAACTATGCTGCCACTCTTTCTGATCATACCGTCTAAACAAGGTCCTGTAAAGAAAGACAACCCTCGGTCACCCAATTCTAATCTACACCACCACCTCCTCTGACTCATTCAGAGCCAGACATTCTGTACTTGGAGGTTTGCAAAGCAGTTAGAGAGAGTTGCTGAAGCTGATCACAGAGAGGAAAGTTGCCAAAGTGGGGTGAGGAGCAGTGAATTCTGAGCATGAACATTGCACAGGGAGATATCAAGGCGAAGATTCCTTAAGACCGCACACTGACTGTGACAATACAAGATGGGATTCTGCATAATCTAACGCCTCGTAAGTTCTGTGCACAGGTGCGCTCTCATTCCCTAGCCAGCGCTCTGTATTGTAAAGGCGCCCTTCACAAATCATGTTACGGCGGTTTTAAAAGGCGAGGAGTGAGCGATGTGGGTTTCGGTACAGCACACAGCATGGGTGACAGACTAAGTTTTCGTTCCTGGCAGGAAGCGTGCAGCGCAATGCAAGGTGCCAGGTAAGAGCGAAGCCCCCTCCCTAGCGAAGGGCACGGGGAGCCCAGCCCCCACTGCAGAGCCCAGGCGCAGCGCGGGAGCTCCCGCCATGAGCACGAGCCCGGGGCGCCAGGCGCGGCGCGTCCGTCCCGCCTTTCGCCGGCGCAGGCCAGAGCCCGAGGCCGCAGGGCCCGGCCGGCACACGCGCCTGGCGGGGCCCACGGGGGGCGGGAGCCGGGCTGCGCCGAGCCTCCGCCATTTGCCAGCAGCGGCCCTGCCCGCGGCCCATTGTCTGGCGAGCCCGCGCCCGCGGAAGGGCGCAGCGGGCCCGGCCGAGCCCGGCCCGGAACAGGCCCCCCGCCCGCCGGCCGTTACACAATGGGCAGCGCCCGCCCCACGCGGCCCGGGGAAGCTTCCAGAACCGCCGCCGGGCCCGGCCGGGCCGCGCCCCGGCCCCCCGCGCCGGGCGCCCTCTCCCCGAAGCTGGAGCTGGGATCGGGCCCGGCCCCCGCCCAGCGCCGCCCGGCCCGGCCTGGCCCCGCCGCTCACCCGTCGACGCCATTTTCTCGCCTTCCTCCTCGTCCTCTCAACGTCTGGTCGCTCTGCCGCGCGCTCGTGCGCATGCGCACCCTTTCCAACCTCGGCTCCTACCACTCGGCACCGGGGGGAGCTCACTACAGTTCCCTGCCGCATCCCGCTGCCCGGCGCCGCCCCCGCCAAGGAGCACACGGGGCCTGCAAGGAAAGCGAGAGCGGCCACGCAGATGCCGCTTCAGGGTTTCTCCCCTTCGGGTTGGCGAATGGTTCAGTCCATCCCAGCAAGGGAG
Source organism: Rafetus swinhoei (assembly GCA_019425775.1). Classification (NCBI taxonomy): domain Eukaryota; kingdom Metazoa; phylum Chordata; order Testudines; family Trionychidae; genus Rafetus; species Rafetus swinhoei. The sequence continues at coordinate 2,117,371 of CM033425.1, read as the reverse complement.
CGTCGTTCAAGAGACGCGCTAGGGAAAGGCAGACCAGGCCGCAGCGGTGGGGGAAGGGAGCGGGGGCAGCGCGCAGCCAGGGTGCGGGGCGAGGCGTGCATGGGTCTCATTGAGCTAGCCTGCAGTGCCGGGGACATGGAGCACTGGGTGCCGCTGTGATGTCATTGCACAGTCACAGCACAGCATGCCACTGTGATGTCATTGCACGGTCACAGCGCGCCACTGATGTCATTGCACAGTCACAGCACAGCATGCCACTGTGATGTCATTGCACGGTCACAGCGCGCCACTGATGTCATTGCACACTCACAGCACAGCATGCCACTGTGATGTCATTGCATGGTCACAGCGCGCCGCTGTGATGTATTGCATACAGCTGCGGGTAGAGCTATGATGTCATTGTGTGTTGTTTCAGTGCAATGGGCTAATGTCATGGGGGAATTATGCCATGTCCGTACCATGTTAACCGTGAAATAACAGTGTGTGGGCCTTTCCGGTTAACCAGTGGCTCGACCGATGTGGGCAGGACCGGCCCACAACATTTTGGCACTTGCAGCGGGGAGCTCAAATGACGCCCCCGTGTTCCCTCGCTGCACCAGCAGCAGACACAATTTTCTACACTCTGGGTCCTAGTGGCGCCACCCCACAGTCTGGCACCTGAGGCGGCTGCCTCAGTTCACCTCATGCTAAGACCAGCCCTGGTGTGGGCCCAGCCTAGCCCAAGCACCCTGTGGCATTGCAGGCCCAGCATGGCTGGAGAACCCCCACTTGCACCACAGGCTGGGACACTCCAGCCCAGAAACAACCACCTCCACCCTCACAGCAGGGGCCCACTGCAGTTCAGCAGCCAACGGCCCAGAGCACCGCGGGATCACCTTAAGCTCTCAGCCCTGACCAAAGCACGACAAGCCCCGCCCCCCTCGGCCCTTAGCACTGACCAGAGCACGACAGGCCCCACCCCCCTCAGCCCTTAACGCTGACCAGAGCACGACAGGCCCCCCTCGGCCCTTAGCACTGACCAGAGCGCGACAGGCCCCCTCGGCCCTTAGCACTGACCAGAGCGCGACAGGCCCCCTGTAGGCCCTTAGCACTGACCAGAGCACGACAGGCCCCCCTCGGCCCTTAGCACTGACCAGAGCGCGACAGGCCCCCTGTCGGCCCTTAGCACTGACCAGAGCACGACAGGCCCCGCTCGGCCCTTAGCGCTGACCAGAGCGCGACAGGCCCCCCTCAGCCCTTAGCACTGACCAGAGCACGACAGGCCCCCCTCGGCCCTTAGCACTGACCAGAGCGCGACAGGCCCCTCGGCCCTTAGCACTGACCAGAGCGACAGGCCCCTCGGCCCTTAGCGCTGACCAGAGCGCGACAGGCCCCCTCGGCCCTTAGCGCTGACCAGAGCGACAGGCCCCCCTCGGCCCTTAGCACTGACCAGAGCACGACAGGCCCCCCTCGGCCCTTAGCACTGACCAGAGCGCGACAGGCCCCCCTCGGCCCTTAGCACTGACCAGAGCGCGACAGGCCCCCTGTAGGCCCTTAGCACTGACCAGAGCACGACAGGCCCCCCTCGGCCCTTAGCGCTGACCAGAGCGCGACAGGCCCCCCTCAGCCCTTAGCACTGACCAGAGCGCGACAGGCCCCCCCTCGGCCCTTAGCACTGACCAGAGCGCGACAGGCCCCCCGTCGGCCCTTAGCACTGACCAGAGCACGACAGGCCCCCTCGGCCCTTAGCGCTGACCAGAGCGCGACAGGCCCCCTCGGCCCTTAGCACTGACCAGAGCGCGACAGGCCCCCCCTCGGCCCTTAGCGCTGACCAGAGCGCGACAGGCCCCCCCTCGGCCCTTAGCGCTGACCAGAGCACGACAGGCCCCCCTCGGCCCTTAGCGCTGACCAGAGCGCGACAGGCCCCCCTCGGCCCTTAGCGCTGACCAGAGCGCGACAGGCCCCCCCTCGGCCCTTAGCGCTGACCAAAGCGCGACAGGCCCCCCCTCGGCCCTTAGCGCTGACCAGAGCGCGACAGGCCCCCCCTCGGCCCTTAGCGCTGACCAGAGGACGACAGGCCCCCCTCGGCCCTTAGCGCTGACCAGAGCGCGACAGGCCCCCCTCGGCCCTTAGCGCTGACCAGAGCGCGACAGGCCCCCCTCGGCCCTTAGCACTGACCAGAGCACGACAGGCCCCCCGTCGGCCCTTAGCGCTGACCAGAGCACGACAGGCCCCCCTCGGCCCTTAGCGCTGACCAGAGCGCGACAGGCCCCCCCTCGGCCCTTAGCGCTGACCAGAGCACGACAGGCCCCCCTCAGCCCTTAGCGCTGACCAGAGCGCGACAGGCCCCCCCTCGGCCCTTAGCACTGACCAGAGCGCGACAAGCCCTGCCCCCCTCGGCCCTTAGCACTGACCAGAGCACGACAGGCCCCCGCCGGCCCTTAGCACTGACCAGAGCGCGACAGGCCCCTCGGCCCTTAGCGCTGACCGGAGCGCGACAGGCCCCCCCTCGGCCCTTACCGCTGACCGGAGCGCGACAGGCCCCCCCTCGGCCCTTAGCACTGACCAGAGCGCGACAGGCCCCCCTCGGCCCTTAGCGCTGACCAGAGCGCGACAGGCCCCACCTCGGCCCTTAGCGCTGACCAGAGCGCGACAGGCCCCCCTCGGCCCTTAGCACTGACCAGAGCACGACAGGCCCCCTCGGCCCTTAGCACTGACCAGAGCACGACAGGCCCCCCTCAGCCCTTAGCGCTGACCAGAGCGCGACAGGCCCCCCCTCGGCCCTTAGCACTGACCAGAGCGCGACAGGCCCCCTCGGCCCTTAACGCTGACCAAAGCGCGACAGGCCCCCCCTCGGCCCTTAGCGCTGACCAGAGCGCGACAGGCCCCCCCTCGGCCCTTAGCGCTGACCAGAGGACGACAGGCCCCCCCTCGGCCCTTAGCGCTGACCAGAGCGTGACAAGCCCCGCCCCCCTCGGCCCCTAGCCCTGACCAGAGCACGACAGGACCCCCTCGGCCCTTAGCACTGACCAGAGCATGACAGGCCCCCCCCTCGGCCCTTAGCACTGACCAGAGCGCGACAAGCTCCCCCTCGGCCCTTAGCGCTGACCAGAGCGCGACAGGCCCCCTCGGCCCTTAGCACTGAACAGAGCGCGACAGGCCCCCCCCTCGGCCCTTAGCACTGACCAGAGCGCGACAAGCTCCCCCTCCTCGGCCCTTAGCGCTGACCAGAGTGCGACAGGCCCCCCTCAGCCCCTAGCGTTGGCCAGAGCGCGACAGGCCCCCCCCTCGGCCCCTAGCACTGACCAGAGCGCGACAGGCCCCCCCCAGTCCTCAGCACCGACCAGAGCGCAACAGGCCCCCTCGGCCCTTAGTGCTGACCAGAGCATGACAGGCATTTTTAATATACAAAGCAAATAGTCTTCTATAAACCCCTATTCTTAAGCAACATTTTTTCTTACTTTGCTTGTGTACATTTCAATTATTAACAGAAATGTGTTTCCATGGGCTTGTGCACAGTGAGACTGAGGGTTACCATCATGCATGGAGAAAACTGGAACCCTTCCAACCAATGTATGCAATGTGCTGGCAACATTGCTGCTAGTGCATGTGGGAGCAGGGGGCGTGTCTGAGAGGAGGTGTCACCTGAGGGTGCTGTGGCTGGGTGGAGGGAAATCAAGGCACTGAGGCATCAGCGTGGCAAAGGTGCCTCACACTGATTTACCTCTCACATGAAGAGGTGTGGGGAGGCTGATGCTATGATTGATTATCCCCTATTAGGAGTGAACGAAGACATTTGTCATGGTAGAGAGAATCCCGCTAAGGTCAGTGTCGTGGCCTAGCAATGCCAGCTGAGTGACGCAATCTAGAGCCCTGCTGGTTTGATTTTTTTGTAGAGGAATTTCACTCCTGCTCTCAAGCAGCCAAGCTCACATCCCTAACACTGACCATTCCTGGCACCCCAGGCAGGGGGTTAAGTAGCTGCTGCTTCTGGAAGGAGCTTCAACAAAAAGACAATCTCAGTGTATTTCCAAATCCATTTGGCACCCCTGCACCACGGGGGTCATGCACGGGCCTGTTGCGCTCTGTGTGCACAGGCTGGCAAGTGCTTGCCAGGAAGGGAGGCTCCATAGACCGGCTTTTGCATGGACACTGAAAGGGCTTGAGGTCTGTGCTCCTTGACTCCTTGCTCCTGAAGCACCTTGGGGCATGTCTACACTAGGGAGTGATTTCAAAACAACAAGATGAGCGTCGACACAACAAGTCCATTATTCAAAATAATTTAGAAAAAAATGGCTTGTTATTTCAAAACAACAAACACTGCTGGCCACGGGGAACAACACTTATTTCGAAATTGTTATTTCTAAACAGCGTTCATGTGGATACTCTGCTGCTGCTATTTTGAAATAATTGGCCTCCTGAGGCCTCTCACAGCTGCCCACCCCTGACAACTCCACTGCTCACCTTCTCCTGCACACTGTAAAGCTGCAGGCAGAAGGGAAAGGGCTTGTGATCAAACATGAGCCCTGCTAGCCCTGTGCCATGCAGCAGCCTGTGTCTGAGCCCTCCCTCTGAGCCCCCCCCACTGCTGCCAGCATGCCTGCAGCCACCTCGGAAGTCAAAAGAGAGTACCGGCCTAGACAGGTGTGGAGATCTTGGATCTCATCGAGGTCTGGGGTGAGGAGACAAACCTCCAGGATCTCTGCACCAGAAGGTGCAATGCCGATGTGTATGGCCGAATAGCCACCAGCCTGGCCCAGAAGGGGCACAGCCGCACTCTGGACCAGGAGCACATGAAAATTAAAGAACTGTGGCATTCCTACACAAAGGCCAGGGAGTAAAGTTCGCACTCTGAGGCGGCACCACAGACCTGCCACTACTATGAGCAGCTAGATGCCATCCTGGGAGGGGGGGTTGGTCACCTCCCCCCCCGTCATCATTGACTCCGGCCTGGACACGCCCAGCATCAGCCTCCAGAAAGGTGAGGTTGTGGAGGAGGACAACAATGACAATGAGGTGAAGTAGGCCAGCCTGGACACCATGCCCGCCAGCCCGGAGCTCGTCCTCAGCCTGGACCTGGTCCCCTCCCTCCCAGGGCTTGGACAAACCCAGAGAAGCCAGTTCAGGTGAGTTCCATCACTTTCCCTATACCCACATGGGGGCAGGTGGCTCCTCGCTTAGCCTCCTCGGCCTGGAGCTCACACAACAGCCTGTGCACATGGGTGCACGTGGAGTGTAGGAGTGGGGTTTTATATTTGTATTTCAGGTTTAATAATGTAGTCATGTATGGATTAATTTCATTTTGCTAGGCATCCTTTTTTCTTGTGACCCCCGGGGAACACATCTAACGTTTTACTAAGTAAGCCCTTTAGTTAAATACACATTTCTTTTTCATTTATTTGGGAAGTTAGTTCAGTGGAATGCTGTTTAAGCCACTTTACATTCATTGCAAAATTCTAGCTCTTTTACTTCCTATTTTTCCCAAATTTCCTCTGATTTCCTTCGCACTCAGGGATGTTGTCCCACGCCCCAGGAGCAACTTCAGGCACTTGCCTAGTGGTGAACTCTAACTTTTACTGTAGGTTCTCAATAATTAAAGCACAACGGCTAGGATCCAGAGGGGCTCTACCTTGCTTCAGGATCAGTCTTTTTATCATGCCCTGTAAAACTTGATTCTCCTTTTTTTTTTCTATCTCAAGCTCTTGCATATATGCTCCCAAATCAACCTGCTGCAGCGTACACAAGTGAAACTGCTGCTGTGAAAACATCCTTCTGCTCTCCCGGATGAGCACAACCCCCTGATGTGTTTCCCGAATGGCAGTGGTGCCCGGCTGCTCATAAGCCCTGGGCAGCCACTCAGCCTCTGCCCCCGCGCTAGTGGGAAAGTCTCCCCCTTGCTCTCACACAGGTTGTGGAGCACACAGATGCCACCAGGACCTGGGGGATGTTCCAGTCACTGAGGTCCAGGTGGGTGAGGAGACTCCGGAACCTCCCCTTGAGGCAGCCGAAGGCGCCCTCCACCACCATGCAGCACCTGCTGAGCCTGGTGTGGAAGTGTTCTTTGGTGTGGTCCAGGTTGCCAATGCACAGCTTCATCAGCCAGGGGAGCAAAGGGTAGGCTGTGTCCCCCAGGATGCACATGGGCATGTCCATGTCCCTGACGCTGATGGCGCGGTCGGGGAAAAAAGTGCTGGTGTGCATCCTGTGGAGTTCCAGAAGACACAAGCATCGTGTGCCTTCCCCGACCACTCAATGTAAATGGTCCACGGGGGCCTGCAGCACTATGGGAAAATCCCCTTCCTATTGATGTAGTAAGAGGCCTGGTGGTCAGGGGCCAGGATGGGGATGTGCATGCTGTAAATGCCCTCCCCCCTGCAGTTGGGGAAGCCCATGGCAGCAAAGCCAGTGATGAGGGCTCCATGTTGCCCAAGGTGATGACCCTCTGCAGCAGGATGGCATTGATGGCCTTGACCACCTATAGAATCATAGGGTTGCTGGAAGCAGTGTCGCAGGGTAGTCTGGAGGAGAATGGTGAAGAGGTCTCCCAGGCTGAGCTGGTCATCATCCTGCTACAGCACCACGTGGGCAGTCTGCATGAACGCCGCTGTGAGGTGCAGCAGGAGGCCCAAGAGCCGGGCACTGCTTTGCAGCAACTCCAGCTCCTTGGTGAGAGTGCTGGGGCATCCCCAAGGGCAACCAGAGCACACAGCGTGAGTTTGGTGACCCTCAAGCGGGTAGGCAATGGAGAAGGGGCGTGTGAGATGTAGTGGTAAAGAGGAGCCCCTTTAAGCTTGAGTCTCAGCTAGCCTCAGCAAGCAGCTGCAGGACAGCTACTGCTCTCTTGATGCCCTCCTGGAGCACTTCCAGGGGGGTTGAATGCGATTCAGGCTCTAATCAGCATGAACATACTATTTTGGTCCAATTCTGTGCTATTTCGATGGGGACTGGTAGTGTGGACATGCTATTTCAAAATAACTATGTGGGGAGTTATTAGTTTGAATTACTGACTTCCCAGTGTAGACATGCCCGAGTGTTACCTTGCGCCATTGGATAATTTTGCATGTGTTTCAGCGAGGTGCCACCGAGGGCCACTGTCTCCATTACAGAGCTGTGCATGCATTACAGTGAGTGGCCACCGCGGGTCACATGATCCCAGCTACATGTTGTTAGTCTTTAAGGTGCTGCAGGACTATTCCTTGTTTTTTAAGATCCTCCATTAGAGAATTGCTACATGCATCACTGGGAGCAGCCCCCAGGTGTCGCTGTTGCCCTAGTACAGGATTGCTAAGTGCATTGCCGCGAGTGGCCACTAGGTGTCGCCGTTGCCCAAATACAGGATTACTAAGTGCATCACTGGGAACGGCCACCAGGTGTCGCTGTTGCCCCAGTACAGAATTGCTAAGTGCAATCAGAAAGTAATAGCAAAATGTTTTTTAAGTCCATCAGAAGCAGGAAGCCGGCTAAACAGCCAGGGGGGCCCCTGGATGATCGAGATGCTAAAGGAGCCCTCAAAGATGATAAAGTCATAGCAGAGAAGCTAAATTAATTCTTTGCTTCAGTCTTCATGGCTGTGGATATTGGGGAGATTCCCAAACCTGAGCCATTCTTTTTAGGTGACAAATCTGAGGAATTGTCCCAAATTGAGGTGTCATTAGAGGAGGTTTTGGAACAAACTGATCAACTTAACAGTGACAAGTCACTGGGACCAGATGGCATTCACCCAAGAGTTCTGAAAGAACTCAAATGGGAAATTGCAGAATTATTAACTGTGGTTTGTAGCCTATCCTTTAAATCGGCTTCTGTACCTAATGACTGGAAGATAGCTAATGTAACACCAATACATAAAAAGGGCTCTAGAGGTGATCCTGGCAATTACAAATCAAGATGTCAAACGTCAGTACTGGGCAAATTAGTGGAAACTATAGTAAAGAATAAAATTGTCAGGCACATGAATGAACATAATTTGTTGGGGAACGTCAACATGGTTTCTGTAAAGGGCAATCATGCCTTACTAATCTGCTAGGTTCTTTGAGGGGATCAACAAACATGTGGACAAGGGGGATCCAGTGGATATAGTGTACTTAGATTTCCAGAAAGCCTTTGACAAGGTCCCTCACCAAAGGCCCTTAAGTAAGTTGTCATGGGATAAGAGGGAAGGTCCTTTCATGGACTGAGAACTGGTTAAAAGACAGGAAACAAAGGGTAGGAATAAATGGTCAGTTTTCCGAGTGATGAGAGATAACTAGTGGGGTCCCCCAAGGGTCTGCCATTTATTCCTACCCTTTGTTTCCTGTCTTTTAACCAGTTCTCAATCCATAAAAGGACCTTCCCTCTTATCCCATGACAATGTAATTTACACAAGAGCCTTTGGTGAGGGACCTTGTCGAAGGCTTTCTGAAAATCTAAGTATACTGTATCTACTGGATCCCCCTTGTCTGCATGTTTGTTAACCCCTTCAAAGAACTCTAATAGATTAGTAAGACATGATTTGCCTTTACAGAAACCATGTTGACTTTTGCCAAACAAATTATGTTCTTCTATGTGCCTAACAATTTTATTCTTTACTATTGTTTCAACTAATTTGTCCAGTACCGACGTTAGACTTACCGGTCTGTAATTGCCAGGATCGCCTCTAGAGCCCTTTTTAAATATTGGTGTCACGTTAGCTATCTTCCAGTCAGTAGGTACGGAAGCCGATTTAAAGGATAGATTACAAACCACAGTTAACAGTTCTGCAATTTCCCATTTGAGTTCTTTTAGAATCCTTGGGTGAATGCCATCCGGTCCCGGTGATTTGTTAACGTTAAGTTTTTCTATTTGTTCCAAAACCTCTCTAATGACACTTCAGTCCAGGACAGTTCCTCAGATTCATCTCCCACAAAGGACGGTGCAGGTTTGGGAATCTCCCCAACATCCTCATCTGTCAGGATTAAGGGAGGAGGGCTAGCCGGGCAGCTGCCTGGGGCGCCAACCTATGGGGGGTGCCGTGCACCCAGGGGCGGGGCCGTGCATGCGTCGCATACCTGGGGCCGGGCTGCGCATGCGCTGCGTGCCCGGGGGCAGGGCCGCGCACCCGCCGCGCACCTGGGGCTGGGCTGCACATGCGCCGCGCGCCTGCTGCCCGGGGCACAACTATGGCTTGGTCCGGCACTGTCAGCTGTGAAGACTGATGCAAAGAAATCATTTCGCTTCTCCGCAATGGCTTTATCATCCTTGATTGCTCCTTTTGTATCTCGATTATCTAGGGGACCCACTGTTTTTTTTAGCAGGCTTCCTGCTTCTAATGTACTTAAAAAAACAATAGCAAAATGTTTTTTAGTTTTTGGCTAGCTGTTCCTCAAAATCTTTTTTGCTTTTCTTATTACATTTTTACACGTAATTTGACAGTGTTTATGTTCCTTTCTATTTATCTCACTGGGATTGGACTTCCATTTCTTGAAAGATGCCTTTTTGTCCCTCACTGCTTCTTTTACATGGTGGTTAAGCCATGGTGACTCTTTTTTAGGTCTCTTACTATGTTTTTTAATTTGGGGTATACATTTAAGTTGGGCCTCTATTATGGTGTCTTTAAAAAGTTTCTATGCAGCTTGCAGGGATTTGGCTCTAGTCATTGTGCCTTTTAATTTCTGTTTAACTAACCTTCTCATTTTTGTGTAATTCCCCTTTTTGAAATTAAATGCCACAGCTACAACTGCAAACAGTTCTGGCCCTGATGCACCTGCCTCTGGCATCCCCATGAGACCACGCTTCTCCAAGAGCCTCCAGCGACATTGGCTACCGCCTCTTCAGGAACCTGCTTCTCCCCCCTTCACAAGAGCTCGCAAGCGGCTCCTACTGGCAAACTGCTGTGGATTTCTTTGTGCCGCTGCCAGTGCTTTAAATATTTGAACTGGACAATGAAGTCATGATTCAGTGGCTGACAAATACTGGCTGAACTGGCTGCCTCCCAGGCAGGAAGAGTTAGATCATGTAATGTCTTAAAGACACAGCTCCTCCGTGTCCAAAGAAAACCTCCTCAAAGAACTGGCTCCTTCCGGTAGGGGCCCGTCACTGAAGGCCTGGCCTCGTGGCAGGCTCCCAGCGCAAACCAATGCCTGACTTAGCTTTCCTTGAACCCAGGGACACACCTGGGCACCGAGATTCCATGGAACTGTTTCGTTTGGGTTTCCTTTCAAGTGGACAATGCCGGTTTTGGATCTGCACAGCCCTGCCAGGTTCAAGTCCTCATGCCAGGCAGGTATGACAGGCAGAATCGATTGTGCTAATCTCTCTGTACACTGTAGTTTGTGCGGCTGTCTGTCTGAGTCTGTTCAAGAACTCCTCCGCTAGTGGTAAGTGCTAGAATCACCAGATTGGGCAGGCAGCTTCCTCTTTTTGGACCGTAAAGCAAACTCAGGGTTTGGCTGTGCCAGGACAACAGGAAGTGCCTGGAATGGGGGTGTTGTCCATAACAAGGCAAGGGAGAGGGCTGAGAGCAGGGAGGGCTGTGCTCTGCAATGACCACCCGGGGGCAGAGAGTGCAGGGCACAGTTATACTGCAGAGTGACCACGGGGGTGAGTGGCACAGACCCAGCCCTCTGTCCCCAAGGAGGGCCCCGGTGCCACCCCAGAGGAGAAGAGGGCCCTGGCTGGGTAGCAGAGTCCCAGACCTCCCCTCACCCCAGAGGAGCCCTGGGCTAGAGGGGGGCGGTGTGCCCCCCCAGAAGCCATAGGCCTGGGCCAGGCAGCATGGCCCTGGCCCCAAGCTCCCCCGCCCCCCCAGGCTGCATGGCCACAGGCTCGTCCAGTGACCAAGCAGCGGAGCCAGGGCCCCCTTCTCCCAGAGGGGCTGCAGGCTGGGCTGCCAGGCGGCCAGTCTGCCCCTGGGCACCCAGGGAGCCGCAGGGCCCGGTGAGTCCTTCCAACCCGGGGAACCGCCGTCCCTCGCCCTGCTGAGCCCCTTAGCGGCGCCTGCCAAAGCTGCAGCCCGCTGGGCCGGCAGGGAAACTGAGGCACGGGCCTCCCGGCCAGCGCACCGCAGCTGAGGCGAGAACCCGCGGCTGCCGCCCGCTCGACAGAGGGCCCTGCCCACTGAGCCGCGCTGCTCCTCGGGGTGCCGCCCCGTGGCCCCGGCCGATCCGGGCCCGCTCGCCCCGCCCGGCTGCGCTGCGGCTTTAACGCGGCCCCGCGGGGAGTTTCCGCAGCCCGGGCGGGGCGGGGCGGAGCCGGGGAGCCGACCGGCCGGCCGGCGATGAGCAGCTGCTGCGGGGCGGCGCGGGGCCGGTGACTCAGGTGAGCGGCCGGGGGCTCCCCCGCGTAGAGCCCGGGGCGGCCAAGAACTTGGCAGCGGGGCCGGACTCCCGCTGCGCAAGGGCCGGTCCCTGCCGGGCTCCCCGTGGCCAGGCGGGGCCCCCCAAGCGCCTCCGGGGCTCGGGGCGCGTCGGGCACAGGGGCGCGCTGGGGTGCTGCGAGCCGCCTGCCCCCCGTTAGCAGTGAGCCCGTGGTGGGGCCTGGACACAGCCCGGCCTTGGGGGCGGGGCGGGAGAGGGAAAACTCCGCGGCCGTTTGCCGGGCTGCTGAGCACGGGCGGGCTCGGGGTTTCTGGACACTGCTGAAGCCAGCCCCCGACGTGCACGTGGGTGTGGCTCTGCGGCCCAGGTTACAGCGGGGGAAACTGAGGCACAGAGCGGTGCTGGTGTGCCCAAAGTGACCCCAGTCCTGTGCGTGGGGCTGCAGACGATGCGATCTGCTGCCCCACTGGCGTGTGGGGGGAAGGGGCCCCCTGCCTTTCTCTCATGTGGGTCGTCTTCCTGCGCAGGGACCAGCTGCACGATGGCTGAGCAGAGCAACATCCAGTCTGCGGCGTCCAAGAGCATCCGGCCCTTCCGGTCCAGCGAGGAGTATCTCTACGCCATGGAGGAGGACCTGGCTGAATGGCTCCACGCCCTCTATGGCCTGAAGATCCAGGTGGAGAATTTCATGGAGCTCCTGGAGACCGGGTGTGTCCTCTGCCAACATGCCAACAACGTCACCCGCACCGCCCTGGCCTTCCAGGAGCAGCACCCGCAAGCGGCTGCCCGCAGGCGGGTGCCCCGGGCCGAGGTTGTCTACCAGGCCAAAGGCGCGGTGCCCGGCTCCTTCATGGCCAGGGACAACGTCTCCAATTTCATCCAGTGGTGCCGGCAGGACCTGGGCATCCCGGATGTGCTGATGTTCGAGACCAACGACCTGGTGCTGAAGAAGAACGAGAAGAACTTCGTGCTGTGCCTGCTGGAGGTGGCCAGGAGGGGCTCCAAGCTGGGGATGCTGGCCCCCACGCTGATCCAGATGGAGGAGGAGATAGAGGAGGAGATGTGGGACCAGAGAGCCTGCGGGGGGCTGGAGACCAAGGAGGGGAGCCAAGCCCTGGGCCACGCATCACCTGTGTGCCCGAGCAGGGCGCAGAGACGCTCCTTGTGCGACCTCAGGAACCTGGATGAGCTGGTGAGACGCTGTCCCCTTTGCTGGTGCCTGGTGCCCCTGGCCGCGTCCAGGCTGCTGCTCCCCACATTCCCCCGCAGCCGTCTTCGCCTTGTGCTGCAGGGGGGTTGCTGGGAGGCACCGGTCCCTCCAGCTGCCAGGGGCCACAGTCCTCTCCCCTCCCCCCCTCAGAGCCTCTGCAGGCCTGGTGCACCCTCCCTGCTCCTGCCCCCCCTTGCCCAGCACGGGCAGGGACCATCGCGGGCCGGCTGCTGACGAGGGGGAGGTGGAGCTGAGCTCTCCCCAGAGGTGGGGGCTGGGAGTGCTGTGGTGACAGGTGGGTCCATGGGGCCTTAGGGGCGCCGCCCAGCCTGCTGAGATCTGTGTTGGCCTGGGCGGCTATGGGGGATGCACCAAACCAGCAATACTTTGGCCACTCCAATGGTTTTGACAGGGCTTGAAATGTCATTGTCTTTAAAAATGATTTACCAGGGAGCCAGCCATTCTGCAGGGCCCCCAAAGCAGCACTGTCTGGTCCTCACTAGAAACAGCTGCGCAGGGAATGACGTTCATCCAGCTCCATGGGTGTTAACTCTGAAACCTAATGATGGACAACAGTGCTGCATCCTTCCAGGGGCAGTGCCACCTGACGATGCATTGGAAGCGTGACCTGTGCTCTGTGTGGGCACTTGGCTTTCTGTCCCTCTCTGAATCAGGGTGGGTGCCTCTTCCACTGTCCACTTCTTGATGCTGCTGGGCTGGGCGCCCTGGGCCGCAGGGCCTGGCTTGTTGAAGGAAGGTGGTGCTTCACTAGGGTTGCGGGAGCATTCCTCTCGGGCTTGGGGCTTTTATCAAAGCTGCTTTTTCCACGATGGCCGTTTGGGGCCACGTTTTACGGCGGCTTGGGGCTCTCTGCCTATCTCGCTGCTGAGTCATGGTTAGCAGAGAGCCAGGAATGTTCCTTCCCCTCGCCCGTTATGGCCAGTGACTAGGGCAGTCTGGCCCTGGGCACCCAGGGAGCTGCCATTGACGGAGCATGGGGCCGGTAGCAAAGCCAGAGAGCGGCCTGTGTGGGTGAGGGACGGGGACCCTTGGGGGGAATGGCTGGCACGGGCAGTCACCTGTCTGCTTTTCTTGGAACCCTTTATACCGGGGAGGATTTAGATCTTGCTGCCGGCGCATTGATGGCTGCCCAGAGGGGCTCCTTGTGCCCACTGCTGGGAACCAGCCAGTGCTCCGGCAAACCGGGCTGTGGCTCCATGCGTGCCAGCTGTCTGTCTCTTGTGGAGTCTGGGGGCTCCTCGGGGAGACAACCATTGTAATCAGAGTCTTTCGACTCTGCTGCTGCTGCATCACACATCTCCATCTCCAGAAAGCGGCTCTTCTCCGAGCCCGGCTCTGTGCACAGGCGGGGGGCGGGGGGACGGGGCGATCTCTCGGTAACGCGGCTTTGCGTGCAGACGGGGGGGACGATCTCTCGGTAACCCGGCTCTGCGCGCAGGCGGGGGGACGGAGGAGCGATCTCTCGGTAACCCGGCTCTGCGCGCAGGCGAGGGGGCGATCTCTTGGTAACCCGGCTCTGCGCGCAGGTGGGGGGACGGAGGAGCGATCTCTCGGTAACCCGGCTCTGCGCACAGACGAGGGAGCGATCTCTCGGTAACCCGGCTCTGCGCGCAGGCGGGGGGACAGGGGCGGGATCTCTCGGTAACCCGGCTCTGCGTGCAGGCGGGGACGGGGAGGCGGGGACGGGACGGGGCGATCTCTGGTAACCCGGCTCTGCGGCGCAGGCGGGGGCGATCTCTCGGTAACCCGGCTCTGCGCGCAGGCGGGGGGGCGATCTCTCGGTAACCCGGCTCTGCGCGCAGGCGAGGGCCAGGGGCCGGGGGGACCGGGGCGATCTCTTGGGACTGCTCAGCCCAAGAGCTGCTGTGGAGCTGGCGGTGGCTGCCGTGTCCCTTGCAAAGGGGCTGAACGAAGCTCTTGGATCAATCACTGGCTCTATTTTTAGAGCTGGAGTTTGGTTTATGGCTTTTCAAGTGGAAAGTGCAGGGCCACTGGCTCTGGGCCGCGCACCACGCCCGCTTCCCGCAAACAGGGCTGGGCCGGGCGGTCGGCCGGCACGGGCCCAATCTGCCCCCTGCTGGGGTGCTCTCAGGAGTGGCCCTGGCAAGGCAGGGAGCCAGCCTGGGGCACCCCTGGTTTCTCCCCCGGCAGTGGGACTCGGCCAATGGCTCTGGGGGGTGACCCCTATCGGAGGGTGGAAATGGGGCTGGTGATGAGTCTGGATCATCGTGTAGAAGGATCCGAGGGGAGCTGCTTCCACCGGTTTGAAGGCCTCTTGTGTGGCTCCAGCCGTGTCCTGACAGCCCCTGTGCTGTGGGCGTTGCAGGGTGCACTTGGGAGGGCCCTGACCCCAGGGGAGAGAGCCCAGAGCTGGGCAGCTAGGCGCCAGCTCCCAGCTGCTGGCTCCATGGGTCACAGCAAGCAGTGCAGGGAGCGAGGGAGCTGCTGGGACTGGTTGCTCTAGCTGGGGACGTGCTGGCAAGTGTCCAGGCAGGCCCTGAGGGCTGGGGGCAGTGTGGGGGCTCACGGGGGCTGTGGATGGTGCAGGCTGCACGGTGGAAGGGGCGTTTGGGGGCTGGTGGGGGTGGGGAGGACAGTCTGGGCTCTGTGGGGAGGGCGCTTTGCTCTGTAACTTACGGAGGGTGAGGGCCCCCCATTTCCATAGGCTCAGGGCCTGTAGAGGCCAGAGGATGGGTGCTCTACGTCGCGGCTACCTTGGCGAGCGCCCTGCTCGTTTCCTGCCCCGCGGCTCCTCCCCAAGGGCAGGGCAAAACTGCAGCCTTGTGGCGGCTGGTGGCCACTCTCGCTGCGCCTGGCACTGTGCGCCAGGAGTCACGGCCGGCTAGTGCCCGAGGGGCCGGCTAGTGCCCGAGGCCCTGCAGGGGCGGCTGGGACTTTCACTGGCCTTCCGTCCCAGGAGTGGGGGGCCTGCAGCACCTCCCTGTGCCCTGGGGGGCCTGCACGGTGTGTGCTGGGTGCTGTGACCGTGGCTCAGGGCCAGCCCAGCAGTGGGGGGGCCCGGCGTGGTGCGTGCTGGGTGCTGTGACTGAGGCTCAGGGCCGGCCCAGCGTTTGAGACGCTGGTACCTGGGCTGAAACGGCAGCGATGCCTGGTGAGCCGGGTCCTGCCCCTGGCCTGTGCTCGCCCAGCTGGGGGTTCTCCCTTGGAGCTGGACCCCAGGGCTGGGCTGTGCCCCCAGCTCTGTGGGGGGTGGGGCTGGATCCCAGGGCTGGGCTGTGCCCCCAGACTGTGCCCTGGAGGAGGGGCTGGGATTGCTGCTCACGGGTAGTGCTGGGACGTGCAAGGCGGCAGTGGGGGGGAAGGTGGCAGGCGGGGGAAGACCCTCTTCTTGGGGCTGAAGTGACTGACCCACGGAGCAGCCATCCAGGAGGGGCCCTGGGGAGGGGAAGACGAGCAGCTGGACAGGCCCAGCTGCTGATGCGGCACAGACCCCTGCGAGGGTCCTTCCCCCTGCTGAAGTCCCTGGCGAAGTCCCGCAGGGGCCAGGGGCCAGCAGCCAGGAGGGGCGTGGTCCTGTCGGACCAGAGAGGGCAGAAATGTGCTTTGGGTCAGGGACCCCCTGGGTTTCAGGCTCTCTAAATCCCGCATGCCGAGACAGGCCCTTCCTGGGCGGGGGTTGCTCTTGTCTCCTATTGGGGCACTCGGCCCATTTCCTCGCAGAGCGATGGCGGGAAATGCACCTCCCCACTTGCTAGCCCGGTTACGTGCGCCCGGGGTGTCTGGGCTCGTCTGTGGCGCCATCCGTGGGGGCTGGAGGCAGCTGGCTCGCGCAGGGACTTGTCTCGCTGCCCTGGGCTGTGGGGTGCTGTGCCCGTGTTCAGAGATCGGGGCCTGCGACCGGGACGGGCTGGAACGCGCGAGGCGTCTGTAACTAATGTGGCCTGCGCTCTGCCTCCTGGCTTGCCTCGGCCACGCCCAGGCCGCGGTTCCAGGCTCCCTCTCCAATGTGCTGCACACTAGAAACGTGCTTGTTGGCTGGGACCCGAGTCGCCCAGGTAACCCCCACGCCCCGGGACAAACCTCCCAAGGAGGCCTGGGCCCCTTCCAAGCAACGCTGCAGCTGCAGCCGCCAACGCCCAGGCCCTGAGGTTCCTGTCAAGTGCCCCGGGCTCCTTGTTGCTGCCACGGAGCCGCAGGGCTGCCCTGAGACTTGCCACTGCCACTGAGAGACCTTTGGGAAGGGCCAGACAAAGCCTGCCAAGAGAAGCTCAAGCGGTGCAGTGCCAGTGCCCTTTGCGACTGCATCTGAGAGCTCAGACCGGGCATCTTCTGAACCCTCCCAGCGTGCAGACCCAGGGCCCACGAGCCCCCCTGCCCTGTGCTAAACACCAGCTGGAGACACCCCCCCCCCCACCGCCCCCGGTGCCCTGGCTGGGTTGATTTAGTTGGGATTGGTCCTGCCTTGGGCAGGGGGCTGGACTCGATGGCTCCTGAGGTCTCTGCCAGCCCTGGGATTCTAGGATTCTAAGAAGCCCGGAAGGTCCAGCCCAGCTGAAGGTCGTGTGCAAGCCATGGCTGAGTGAGGCCTTCCCCTGTGGCCGCGGTGAGCAGCAGCGAAGAGCTGGGGTGGGAACCCGCCCGGGTGAAGGCCCAGGAAGGGGAGCTGGCTCTGGAGACGAGAGGCTCTGGGGGCCAGGTCCCTGCACAAGGCTCCTGGAACTCGCTCCTCTCGGCTTGGCACACAAGGCGTTCCGGGGCGAGTGCCTCGGGGCAGTGTCTAAGGAGCAGCCAGACTTGGCACACTGGATCCATTTTCCATTCCCGGCCGGCCCTGCCTTTCTTGGCTGCCTTCCACCCATTGTGAGGCTGGTATTTTTGTAGCTGTTTGTTCAGGAGCGAAGGCGCTGACGCGGCAGGGTCGCTGCCTCTAGCTGCTGGGAGCTTGCATCTGTGTGCTGGGTTTGGCCCCCAGGCAGCTGAACCGCGGCTTCCCCCGCTGGGGCACCCCAGCACCTCTGTGTGAAGCTGTAAGCGATGGGAACAGGCACAGAGTCTGTGCGCAGTGCAAAGCAGCGCGTACGCGGCGGCGCTGGCCAGGCGCCCCGGTTATAGGCCACGGCGGCCGCTCCAGCAATTTTATTGTCAGTGCCAGTCTTCCCATGCTTGATGGTTTACTTCAAGCCCCAGTCCAGAGACCTGGGATTTCTTGAGACTCTCAGCTCCATTAAAACTTAATATGGGCTAGCCCTTCCCGCGGGCTGGAGCATGGCCGGGCCCCGGGGAGTCAGGTGGGAGTGTGGCCGGGCCCCGGGGAGCCGGGCAGGAGCGTGGCCGGGCCGGGCCCCGGGGAGCCGGGCGGGAGCGTGGCCGGGTGGGGCCCAGCATCGGAGAGAGCTGGAAACGTGTGAGCATCTGCAATAAATGAGCCGTGGCAGCGCATGGAAGGGCCTGTTCCACCCGTTGGCGGGCGGCTATGCTGGGCCTGGCCAAACAGGCAGCCTTGGGCCCCAGGCGGCTCCGTGCCAGCAGTGAGGCAGGAGCAAGCCCCCAGCTGCGGGGGAGGGTTAATGTGTAACGGGGCAGTAGGGCGCCTTGGCCATTGTTGCTGTGAAGGGGCAAAGTCCTGGCCTCCAGGAGCCCGGGAGCAAGGAGAGGGCAAGGTTCTCCCTGGGGCTGAGGAGGAGATGGCAGGGGGCTGGTGCCTCTCCTGGGTGCCCAGCTGGGAGGACATCGGGAGAAGGGGGGGGTGTGCTTGTGCGCTCACTCCAGGCGCTGCCTGCATGTGGCGCCAGTCCCACCTGCACGGGGAGGTAAATCCGGGGCCAGTCGGCAGAGATGGAGCCCGGCGGCGCTGTTCCTGCCACAGTCCTTAGGCATAGTCTGTTCCCAGCGGGGCCAGCATGTGGTGGGCCCAGCCAGCGCTCCCAGTGGGTTAGAAATGGGAGCCCAGAGGTGATGGAGCTGGATGGGGGCTCGAGCCCTGAACTCCAGGCTGGGCTCCGACACAGAACTCCTGAGTGACCCTGGGCATGTCACCATGGCAACGGGTCTCAGGGCACAGGCTGGGCTGGGTGCATGGACTCAGCTCCTTGCCAGGGGCCCGAGCCCAGAGGTCGCCCTGCCATGGGTAGCGCTATGGCCAGAGCACTGGCCGGGTGGTCCTGAGTCTCTGCTGGGGGCCACCTGCCCAAGGGGGCAGAGCCCAGCCCATGCCCAGGCTGCAGGCAGGGGAAATCAATTCAAGGCGGTGAGGCTCTCGTGCTCTGGTAATGGGGCCCAGTGCACCCCGTGGGGCGCTAGCAGGCTGCAGGTAGACGTGTAGCTGCCCCAGGCTGCCTGGAACTGTGACGGCTGGGGGGAGCCCGGGATGACAGTGAGGGCGCTGGGGCGAGGGGGGAGCCCGGGATGACAGTGAGGGTGCTGGGGAGCCCGGGATGACAGTGAGGGTGCTGGGGGGAGCCCGGGATGACAGTGAGGGCGCTGGGGGCGAGCCCGGGATGACAGTGAGGGCGCTGGGGGGGGCGAGAGCCCGGGATGACAGTGACGGCGCTGGGGGGGGGAGCCCGGGATGACAGTGAGGGTGCTGGGGGGGGAGCCCGGGATGACAGAACAGGGATAGGAAGAGGCAGGTGGATGGACATTAGACCCAGGAGCGCCCCAGGCAGCTGTGCATTCTGCACATGGGTACAGACGGCTCGCCTGTGGGTAGTTACTTGCAGGGGGCGCAGGGCTGAGGGCCCCGGGAGGGCTCCCGGCTGACTCTGGTGTCCAGGCGTCCGGGCTTAGCTGCGGGTTGGGGTTCGTCTCCGGGATGTGGCCGCTGACTCTTACTAGTCTCATTTCCTCCTTTTTTCAGGTGCGAGAGGTTCTGGGCTGCTGTACCTGCCCCTCTCAGTTTCCCATGATCAAAATCTCAGAGGGTAAATATAAAGTGGGAGACTCCAACGCGCTGATCTTTGTTCGAGTAAGACCCTCCGCAGCCGTGTTTCCTTTCTATCCCGCGCCCATCTTCTCCCCTCCCTGTCTCTGCTGTGTGGAACCCGAGCTGGTCCCCCGCAGAGCCTCTTCTCCTCCTTGGGCACTGCTACGGGCAGCTGTGGGCATGCCGGCTTCTCCCTCTCTGACGGGCAGTGGTGCTTAGTGGCTGGGGCACGAGAGGGGAGCCATGATGTCCTGGCTTCACTGGGTGACCTTATGGCAAACTGCCACACCTCAGAGCCCAACAGTGGGCACCCACCTCCTGGGGAGAGGCTGTGGGGGCTGGTGAGTACCTGCCCAGCACAGCAGCTCTTCAGTGCTCTAGCACCATCCTGCTCGGGCACCTGTGGGCTAAGGGGGATGCCAGATGACACCCGAAGTTCTGTCCGTGCAGTGGGGTCTGAGCCTGTGTGATTTTTGGGATGGCTCTTTGCTGGCCAGGGCCCCCTGCCCTGCTGACCACTTGATCTGCAGGAGCGGGAAAGGTGCTGTTGGTCCTCCGAGACTATTTGCTCCCCATTGGCTGGTGCTGGAGCTGGCAGCGAGGCTGAGGGCGGTGTGGCAGCACGCCAGGGCTGGGAGCCTGGAAGGGGGGGATCCTAGGTGCAGGGGCTGGGGCTAGGCTGGGTTCCTGTGCGGAGCAGGCTGGGTTAGGGCTGGACAGACCCAAACCTTCCAGTGCCAATGCGGGAGGGGCCTGCAGTCTGGGAAGGCTGGGGGCCACTTCTCCCACGAGGCCAGGCCTTTCTGCCTCTGTCTCCTTGCTCCTTGGGCCGGACGCATGGTCTGGAGCAGTGCAGGAATGGGCCCCAGCGGTTCCGAGTCCCAGCGCGCCGCACGAAGCGCCAGAGAAGCGAAGAGCCGTGCTGAGGAAGGGGCTGGCAGAGCAGCCGTGCACGAGAGACGCAGGAGCCCCATGTGTGCCACTTAACAAAGAGAAGGCGGAAGGGAGGAGTGACCTGATGTGTCTGCGAATCGCTGCTGCAGCCTGCCCGAGAGAGGCCCAATACAGCCTCAGGGCAGGGAGGGGCAGCTGGAGCCATTCAGTTGGAAAACAAGGTGTAGGTTTTTAAGGGAGAGATTAGGCCTTGGGACACTTTACCAAGAGCTGTGGAGTCACCATCACTGACCCTTTCTAAGTCAAGACTGGAGTTTTTCCTGACAGCTCTGCTCCAGGAATGGTTTGGGGGCCATTCTCTGGCCTGCGTGATGCAGGTCACCTGGCTTTGGCATCTCCATAGAACAGCAGATTCGCAGCCTTCCTGGGACACAGGGACAGGCTGTTCCCCTCTTGAGGAGCAGCGAGAGCACTGGCTTAGGAGAACTCGGTGACCAAGCTGGGAGCTGAGGACCGATCTGCTGAGGCCGTGTGTGATGCCCTAACCCCAAGGCCTCCTTGCTGGAGGTGGCCCAGAGTCCTGTTGCTGCAAAGTAAATGGAGCTAGGGGCGCTGTAGCTGAGTGCAGGGAGGACTAAGCAGCACTGCCTAGTGGTGATTGCTCAGACCTGGGAGCCAGATCGGCTGCAGTGTTGGGCCTCTGACGTTGAGTAAGTCACGTGCTCGACCCTTTCCCCTCGTACCTCAGTTTCCCCGTATGTAGAGCGGGGCTAAGGCTGGGCACAGTGCACGGGGGTGGGTCAGGGAGGGGCAGAGCTGCTGGCGGAGAGCTCCAGCCCTGGCGCGTGTTGCAGGCGGGGCGGGGCAGGAAGGGAAACTGAGCCACGCGGCGCCCCGCGTGCGCCCGCAAGAGCGGTCAGGATCCGGCAGGACCACGTGCACAGGGCCAGCGGCGGGTGACAGGCAGGGGGCGCGCCCGGGCTCTGCGCCCCGCTCGCCCGCTCTCGCTGCCAGGGAAACTGAGGCACGGCCCCCCCGACTGGGGCCACGAGCCTCGTGCGTCAGCGGGGCAGAGGCGGAGCCACGAGCGGCTGCGCGCGCAGCTCTAACGGGCGGGAGGGCTAGCGGCGAAGGGCCGCGCGCGCTCCTGGAAGCTTCTCCCCGCTGCTCCCATTGGCGGGAATCCAGCCAATGGCAGCGATGGGAGGCGGGGCCTCCGACAGCGCGGCTAGCTGCCCTGGGCGGGAAAAGAAGTAAGGCGCCCCACCCCGTCACGCCTCCCCGCCCCCACTGCTCCCCGCCCCCAGAGCGCCCTGCCCCCCACTGCTCCCCTGCCCCAGAGCGCCCCGCCCCACTGCTCCTCACGCCCCCGCCCCCACTGCTCCCCGCCCCCAGAGCGCCCTGCCCCACTGCTCCTCGCCCCCTGCCCCCAGAGCGCCCTGCCCCACTGCTCCCCTCACGCCCCCGCCCCCACTGCTCCTCCGCCCCGCCCCAGAGCGCCCGCCCCACTGCTCCCCTCGCCCCGCCCCAGAGCGCCCTGCCCCCACTGCTCCCCTCACGCCCCTGCCCCACTGCTGCCCCCGCCCCAGAGCGCCCCGCCCCACTGCTGCCCCTCATGCCCCGCCCCACTGCTCCCCGCCCCAGAGCGCCCGCCCCACTGCTGCCCTCATGCCCCCGCCTCACTGCTCCCCGCCCCAGAGTGCCCCGCCCCACTGCTGCCCTCACGCCCCGCCCCACTGCTCCCCTGCCCCAGAGCGCCCGCCCCACTGCTCCGCCCGCCCCACTGCTCCCCTCACACCCTCCTCCTCCTCCACTGCTGCCCCGCCCCAGAGCGCCCGCCCCACTGCTCCCCTCACGCCCCACCCTGCACTGCTGCCCCCGCCCCAGAACGCCCGCCCCACTGCTGCCCCGCCCCAGAACGCCCCGCCCCACTGCTCCCCTCACGCCCCGCCCCACTGCTGCCCCACCCCAGAGCGCCCCACTGCTGCCCTCACGCCCCTGCCCCCACTGCTGCCCCCACCCTCAGAGCGCCCTGCCCCACTGCTGCCCCCGCCCCAGAGCGCCCCGCCCCACTGCTCCCCTCACGCCCCACCCTGCACTGCTGCCCCCGCCCCAGAACGCCCCGCCTCCCACTGCTCCCCTCACGCCCGCCCGCACTGCTGTTCCTGCCCCCAGAGCGCCCCGCCCCACTGCTCCCTCATGCCCCGCCCCACTGCTGCCCCTGCCCCCAGAGCGCCCTGCCCTCCACTGCTGCCCCCGCCCCAGAGCCCCTGCCCCCACTGCTCCCCTCATGCCCCGCCTCACTGCTGCCCCCTGCCCCCAGAGCGCCCTGCCCTCCACTGCTGCCCCGCCCCAGAGCGCCCGCCCCACTGCTCCCCTCGCCCCTGCCCCCAGAGCGCCCGCCCCACTGCTCCTCACGCCCCGCCCCGCACTGGACCCCTTGTTCTGGCCCAACCCCGGCGCGTGGGGGGCACAAAACCCAGTAGCCCTGGGACCCAGAAGAGTGACTGTGGCTCGGCCCCCCCGTGGGGCTCGGCGTGGGGGTTCGGGGGGGGCCATGTCGGGGGGGAGTTCTGTGTGGCCCCCGCCTCATCCCAGTGCATCTCCCCCAACAGGCGGGACGTTTCCCTAGTCCAACCTCAACCTCCCTCCTGCAGTGTCAGCCCCGTGCTCCCTGTCCCGTCCTCAGAGGCGGAGGGGAACAATCCCCCTCCTCCCTGTGACACCCTTTTAGAGACTTGAAAACCGCCATCATGTCCCCTCTCGGGCTTCTCCTTTCCAAACGAAACCAGCCCAGTTCCTTCAGTCTGCCCTCAGAGCTCATGTTCTCTAGTCCTCTTGTCATTCTTGTTGCTCTTCTCTGGACCTTGTACAAGTCCTCCACATCTTTCTTGAAATTCGGGACCTGGATACAAGACTCCAATTGGGGCCTGATCAGCGCAGAGTAGAGCGGGAGAACGACTTCTCGTGTCTTGCTCACAACACTCCTGTTAATGCCTCTTACAGTCATGTTTGATTTTTTTGCAACAGCGTGACACTGTTGGCTCATGTCCACTATGACCTCTAAATGCCTTTCTGCAGGACTCCTTCCTAGACAGTCACTTCCCATTCTGTATGTGTGAAACTGAGTGTTCCTCCCTAAGTGGAGCACTTTGCATTTGTCCTTATTAAACTTCATCCTATTTACCTCAGATCATTTCTCCAATTTGTCCAGATCATTTTAAATTATGGCTCTATCTTCCAGAGCAGTTGCTACCCCTCCCAGCTTGGTATCATCTGCAAACTTAATAAGTGTACTGTCTATGCCAATATCTAAATTGTTGATGAAGATATTGAACAGAAGCGGTCCCAAAAGAGATTCCTGTGGAACCCCACTTGTTATGCCCTTCTAGCAGGATTGTGAATCCTTAATAACTACTATCTCAGAACGGTTATCCAGCCAGTTATGCACCCAGCTTACAGTAGCCCCTGGCAAAAAAGTTCCCCACCTCTGCCATAAACAAAGACAATGTTGAAACTTTTTTTGTTGGACTTACTTTTTGGTTTTTTATTTAGAATTAAGTTTGGTAAACAAACATGATAAAGTTAAAGTGCTTAATCTGTTTAATCATTTTTTGATTAATATTTCCTTTCTTACTGGTTAAATTAAACTGTTCTCCCTAGCTGCAGCACTAGCAAAGTGACCCTAACACTAACCCGACCTGATCCTGGGGCAGGCCCTGCAGTCTGGCCCCCATCTGGCTGCAGCAAGGGCTGGTGGCACTCCCCCCCCATCCCCCGCGGCAGCACAGGTAGGAGGGGAGGCCATGATCCAGCTGCAGTGATCCTGGCCCAGCCCCTGGTCCAGCCATGGCTGCCCGGGTGCAGTAGGCCAGTTGTGGCCAGGTAAGGTAATCTGGCCCCAGGTCCCCCCACATACTCTACTTCCCACCCCCAGCACTCTGCTCTCTGCACGTCCCACACCCCAGCCCCCTGTCCTGAGCCCCCTCAGGCACCCCAGCACTGACTCCTGCACCTCTAGCAGCAGCAGAAGTCCCATTAGTCTGTGAGTACAGTGTTTCATTGATGCTATTATTATCATGTCAGTTATCAGGAATACTAAGATGTCTGTTTTCAGCCATGCAAATGGGCATTCTGATACTGGCTGTGAGCAGGGAATTGGCACCAGGGCAGGCCTGCTCCGTGGGCGAGGGAGCCATGTTGCTCAGGGATGGCCCTGGGCGGTGCCAGCTGTCTGGGCCACAGTGAGCCTGATGGGCAGTGTGTCTTTGGTGCCTGCCAGGTGCTGAGGAGCCACGTGATGGTGCGAGTTGGTGGCGGCTGGGATACCCTGGAGCACTACCTGGACAAGCACGATCCCTGCCGGTGCGCCTCTCTCTGTGAGTGTGTGGGGAGGAGAGAGGACTCGTCCCTCCACAAGTTACTGAGGGGCTGGGGCCAGAGAAACGCCATTGCCTGCGCCCCGCCATGCCCTGTGCATGTGGCTCATTCTCACCCCTCTCCAGGGAGCCTCGTTTGTGGGGGACGGCTCTTGGGACACTGCAGCACACCACAGGGCTCACTACCCTTCCCCCTGGTCCCTTTGGCTCCTTGCACCTGGCTCCTGAGCCATGGAGGCAAGCTGAGCTGACCCAAGAGGAGAGGCCCTTGCAGCTCTGTGGCTTCTTGAGACCCCCCCCTCCAGTCTCACTTCCTCCCTCCCCCCCCCCCCCGCACAAGCCACTTCCCAAGGCGAGTTCCCTTTCACCTCCCACTATCCTGGGGGACCAGGGACCATCTCTTGTCCCTTGCCCAGCCATGCTGCAGGCACAGCGCTTCTCGTCGGCTGGCGGCATCCCGCTGGGCACTTACAGAGCTGTGGGATCCAGCGGGTGTATTTGCAGCTGTCGTGGGGAACGGGGGGGCCCATTGATCCTGGCCAGGTCTGTGTGACTCTCGTGCTGATGGCTCTGTTCCCTCCACAGCGCATCGACTAACGCAAGCACGTGCCCTGGGCTTCTCCCCACAGAAGACAGCATCTCCCGGCAGCTTCTCCTCCAGCCCACGAGCTGCTAGCCCCAGCTCCCAGCGCCACTTGGAAATCATGAGCCCCTGCCAGCCAGCAGAGACCCTCCGCCCAGGGGACAAGCACCTCGCAGTTGGTGGGGACTTGGGCCAGGCCAAGATAGACCGGTCCAGCCACGCGGCCAGGGGGGTGGGAGAGCTGTCTGTCCCATTGGACTCCTCCAGACAGATCCCCAAAGTGACCTCGCACACCAGGCAGGAGAAGCTGGAAGGGCTCCGTCCACGGGCTGGTGCAGGCCCCTCGTCTACCCAGAGCTCCCCCAGTCCCTTGAGGAGAACCACGGCACAGGCACACTGCGATGCATCCGAGCCACGAGCTGCAACTGCTCTCAGGTACCTTGTGCCGGGGTGCCCAGTGGGCACTGCACCCCAGAACACAGGCATGGCTAGGAGACCCACAGCTTGCGAGCCAGAGAGCTTCCTCTCCCCCACATCCCCGTGCAGTAGGGCCAGGGCGGCGGGGCCCTGGGAGGCGGGGCTGGGACAACTGGGAGGCGGGGCTGGGACAACTCCTGAAGGCCACGGACTGTTGTGCCCGTGCTATGGGCAGCCTTCACCCCCATCTCTGTGCACAGAGAATCTCCTGCACTCCCCCACGTGCTGTCCTGGGGCAACCGGATCTGTCCTTCCCTAGCCTCGGCTCCTCAAGGGTCTCGCTCCCAAGGCAGGTCTGGGTCCCGCTGGCCAAGGGGCCATGAAACAGCACTCTTCTTTTAGGCAAGTTTTGCAGCCAGCGGGGGGTGGGGCTCCCCAGCCACGCCTTTAACTTGGGGGGTGGTTAAGGGGACGGGTTCCAGCGCCACCTCGGTGGGCTTTCGAGAGCCTACGTGTCAGAGGGGAAACCCAGCTCCAAGGCGTCCCACCCGCCCACAGGCAGGGCTTGGCTCAGCCAGCCACTGACTCACTCCCTGGGAACGGCTGCAGGATGGGGGCGGCTGCCGGCCACCATGACAACCACTTCCTCAAACAGCAACAAGGTTTCTAGGCCGAGCCGAAGTCTCCCTGTGGCATCGTCCAGCCCCAGATCCCCAGGAAGTATCCTGGAGCCAGGTGCAGCCCTCCCCCCAGCCCGGCGCGCCCAGGCATCGTAGCTCTATTCTTAGCTTACTTATCGGCTTTGCTGGGGATCAGCCTTGCTCTCATGCTGTCTTCCACACGTGTGCTAGTGAGCGTGTGAGAGCGAGCCAGGCCGCACAGCTGTGCACGCCTGTACAGGTAGCTAAGGCAGCCTGGGGGAGGCCTGTCACCCCTCACTACAGCCAATAGCCTCTAGCCCAGAGGGGGCCCTTCTGGAAATGTTTTGCATTTTACTGTTGCTAGTAACTGTCTCCACCTCCGAATTCCTCCTGGGCTGCATGTATTTTCCAGTCAAAGGGGAAGGTTTCTGGCAGGCCTGAGCAGGGCTATTTCTGAAGGGGGGATAAAAATACTTCCCGTGCCTTTCGGAATGTTACACGCTGTGGCTCAAACATAGCTGGAGTGAATGACTCAGGCTGGCTTGTGCGGTAACCTCCCTCAGAGCTACAAAGTGAGGCCTTAGGCGCCAACTCCATGGATGCTCCGGGCCTCAGGCACCCATAGAAAACACAAGTGGGTGCTCAACCCCCCAGGAGCCAGAGCTGGAGTGTGGAATGGGACGAGGTCTGTGCCGTGGGGCCAGGCGTTCGCGGGGGGTTAAGAGAACAAAAGGCTTGCTGCATTAAGGATGGGGAGATGATCCAGAAAGCCGTGCCCTGCATTCCTGGTAAAGGTAGGAAGAAATGGTCCATTTTCAGCCTGGAGAGAAGTTAATAACAGTGTCCCCGGTGGCTTGGGCTGGGCCAAGTGCTGCTCAACATATTCATAAATGGTCTGTAAAGAGGGGCAGAGAGGGAGGTAGCAAGGTTTGCAGGTGATTGTCGCTCTTTGCGGTCTGTGTTGGACAGAACTAAGGGATCTCACAAAACTGGGCAACACAATGGCAGATGAGATTCAGTGTGAAATGCAAAGTAGTGCATGTGGCAAACAGACTGCCAGCGGTCCATACGTGAACGATCTCCCTGCCAGAACTCTGCGGGGAGAGATCATGTCTTAAAGTGGGACGATAGTGAAGACCGCTTGTAGGTGATTGCAACGTTTTTAATACACTGATTCATTACGTAGTTCGTAGCAATTGAATCATTATTAAAATGGTGACATACCAACAGCAGCCGCATTCAGTAACTAGGGTATGAAAGATGTGCATAAATATGGTAAAAATAGCCTCCCCTAAGCTGGCAGAGAGCCCCACAACACCCCCTCTTCAAAAGCACCACTAGCAAAATCAAGTCTCTGCGCCTGTGGATTAAGTGTCTTTAGTGCATAGGCACCATTTCCCCCTCTGCAGCATGGGGCACGGGTCACTTGCAGGCTTCCACTGTGGCAGTGGTGACTCTGCAACCTGAAGTCTTTGTCTCAAGCTTTGAGGACATCCCTGCCTCAGCCAGAGCTCAGGACCCTGTTCCAGGAGTATGCTTGGGAGGGGGGTTTCTGTGGCTGGCCTTAGTGTTTGTCTGGGAAGCAGCGGGGTGCCATGGATAGCAGGCTGGCTGGGCCTGGGTTCTATTCCTGGCTCTACAGCTGACCTGTGAGATGACCTTGGTCAAATCACAGTGCCGCTCTGTGCCTCAGTTTCCCTTTGTGCAGTTGTCTGTTTCTAGTGTAAGCTTTTTGGGACAGGGCCTCCCTCATGTCTGTACAGCACCTAGCACAGCGACCCAGCTCTCGGTTGGCTGCTGCTGTGGTAGGTTGCTGGGGAGAGGCGATGTCAGTGACAAAAGCCCTGAGCTGCCCAGGCCTGCGGGTGCTGGGGCCCCTGCTGATGGAGACTGGAAGTCTGCTAATTGAACCAGGAGGGGAAGGGGGCAGGGTGAAGCCGAAGGACTTGCACATCAGGAAAGCTTAGCAGTTGAGGCTTGGCCCCAGGAAGTGGAGCTGTGTTACGCTGAATGACTTGTGTAGCTAAATGTGCCCCATTTTCCCCCCCATCTGGGCGGTGGAAGGCTTGGTTGCAGCATCCAGGTCTGGCTGGGTCTGGCTGCCCCGCGCGCTGGCCCCAGGCTGAGGGGTCAGCGGAGAAGGGGCTGCTGTAGGCCCAGGCACCTCGCTCCGGAGAACAGAGTGCTGCGCAGAGGCAGGGACCAGAGCAGTGATGGGGCAGCAGAGGGGAAAGGCTCTGGCAGATGTAGTTGAAACCGAATTCACGGTGGCAGAGCGGGCTGCCCTCCAGTGGGCTCTGCAGGGAACGGTCCGGCTGTGAGCGCCGGGCCACGAGCCTCCGGTTCAGCCCCTGGCCTGTGTGAGCTCCAGGGCATGACACATCAGCAGCCTCCAAGCCAGCTCTGCAGCCAGGCGGGGTTCTGGGCTTGCTGCAGGGCCTCCGGCGAGCGCGAGGAGCCGGCACAGAGTGCGAGCTGGGCGTGGCTTTGTGTGAGGAATCCCAGTGCCCCAGCTGTGGGGAGGGGACTTTGGCTCTCAGCTGGGGCTGTGCTGCGTGCCAGCTGCTGGTATTGAACGGCTGCCTTGGCCGAGGCTTCTGCCAGGCAGTGAAATGTGCTGTCTCCAGCAGTGCCTCTTTCTCTCTCCCCCGTGCTGTTCCCCCCCCAGCCGCAGATGGCGCTGACGCCCTTTCCTCCTTGTCCTCCCCTCTGTTTCAGGCTTCGGGACCAGCTGCCCCCCAGGGCCAGACGCCTCTCTGGAGACAGCGACTCCTCCACGTCATCCGCCCAGAGCGGCCCCCTGGGCAGGAGGCATGGCGAGGATGGTGCCTTCCAAAGGGCGCCCAGGAAGGCGGGGGGGAGGCGCGCGTCTGAGGGGCCCCCACGAAGCAGCCTTATAGCCGGAGCCAGTCTCAGGAGCGCGGGGCCCTCCGGGTGCAGAGGAGGACAGCCCCTGAGGAGCGGGGCCGGCCTTGCTGGCCAAAGGGCCTGGCAAGCCCAGCCCCAGAGCGCAGAGCCAGGGGCGAGCGGGCAGGGAGCCAGTGTTGCTCATCAGCCGAGGGAAGGACGGGCAGCACTCCTGGGCCAGGACTGCGGGGCTGAAGGAGAACGGCCGAGCCAGCCCCAGGAACAAAAGCCCGACTCAGGGGGGCTCCAGGAGCCCAGCACCTGCCACTCGCCGAGCCCTTCCGACCAGCAGCGTGGCCGAGCCCTCTGTCTGGGTGCCGCAGCAGCCCCTGGAGCCTGACACACAGTGGCAGGCGGGCGAGACTGAGCCCAGGGTCCCTGCAAAGGGGCGGCTCTTTGGGCAGAGCCCCCAGGCCCGGCAGCTGTCAGAGGCCTCCAGCCAGGAGCTGGAGGGGCTGGCAAAGAACTTCCGGACCCCCCTGCGCCTGGACCCCAGCCAGGAGCAGCAGCTGTACCGGCGCCTGGAGGAGGAGTTCCTGGCCAACTCCCAGCTGCTGGCGCTGGCCGGGGATGATGGGGAGCCCCTGGGCTGCACCCAGCAGACCACGCCGGATGCAGGGGCTGTTGACTCTGCCTACTGTTCCTCCAGCTCCTCCTCCTCTTCCCTGAACTTCTTCACTAAGCACGGCTTCCAGGCAGACTTTGGCGAGCGGTTCAAGGATGACCCCAAGAGGAACCTGGCACCCCAGCGCCCATGGGCCCCCACTGAGCTCCCGAACGGCTCTGTCTGGGACTCCCCTGTGGCCCCAGAACTGGCCTCGCGCTGGAGGAAGCCAGCTCTCTCGAGTTCCTCAGATGAAAGTAACTACCCAGCTTCCAACGACTTCCAGGGGGCGGAGGGCTCCGGGCCTTGGACCATCGTGGAGCTTGCGGGCTCTGACACAGATGAGCTGACTGAGGCCCAGGAGGATTCTGTGGTGGGGCCTCTGGGCGAGACGCCGCAGGGACTCGAGACACAGGAGGATGTGCTGAGGCAAAAGAAGGCCCCGAAGAAACTGGAGCAAGTGCTTTCCAGCTATAAGCTGAGGCCACGTGTGGACGTGCAGCTGGACAAGAAACCCTCCAAGATCCCCACCCCGCTCAGCTACAAGACGTCAGGCACCTCGTCCAAGGGGAGCCCTCCCACGCGCCCGGCAGAGCACAGGCTCCGGAGGACCTTGCACAGCATCTTCTCCTCTGCAGAGCCGCCATGGGGCCAGACGGAGCCGGGAGGGCCAGAGGATGGTGCCTGGGCCTGATGGCTGGCTCCCCAGCCTGTAGCATTCCCCGCTGCTGCTTCGAAATCCACTGCCTTGCTGTGCTGGCCCGGGCCTGGCTGCTGCTGCTACGGGAGGGGGACGAGTGGCCAGATGCCCTGGGCT
Organism: Rafetus swinhoei; assembly: GCA_019425775.1. Classification (NCBI taxonomy): domain Eukaryota; kingdom Metazoa; phylum Chordata; order Testudines; family Trionychidae; genus Rafetus; species Rafetus swinhoei. The sequence continues at coordinate 2,086,766 of CM033425.1, read as the reverse complement.
CTTGATTTGTGCCTCTGGAGGGAGCTTCCGTTTGCAGGCTGGAGCAGGGGCGGCTTTGATGCACTCTGTGACTGGCTTTCAGGGCCATGGTCCTGTGGGAGGGGGTCTCAGACCTTCCTTGCGCTCAGGCTGGAATTGTTGTGCTCTGGGCCCTCTGCCCCCGGCATGGGCCACTCTCTCCCTCTGCACTGAAAGCCAAGGGGCTCTGGCTCTGCTCACGGTAGCAGAGGGAGGGAGCTGCCCACCAGTCTCTGGGCAAAGGCAGTGGCCTTGGACTTTTGGGGTGTTTTATTGACTGACTGTGGTTTGGGGTGGAGGGAGGGAGGGAGGGTGAGCAAACTGTGTTGCACATTCTTGAAGGCCCTGCTGGCCATCCTGAGCTGGGGCTCCCAGTACTGAGCCTGCGCCGTGCTGTACCCGTGTGATGCACAGCTGTACTTAGAGATAATATATTGACTGTCCACGTCAATGCTCGCATAGATGCTGCTCCCCGGCGTGGCTGGCATTAGCCCTAGGACTGCAGCACTGGAACTGACCCAGGACAGTAAAAGCTAATGAACCAACCCCCTGTGCTGTCTGGCCTGATTTGTCTCGAGCTGGAGCTAGGTCCTGCGAGGACTGGGCCTAAGACCCCCGAAAGTGCAATGGAGGCAGGCTTCGCCATCCCCCCAGCCCCTCCCATTGCCCAGCAATGTTCCCTCTACGCGTCTCCATCTATGTGTGGAATAAAGTTCCATGCACCAAGGCACATGCCAACATGCACCACCAGGAGAAACACAAACCCAGCTGTGGGCGCATCTGAATCTCTCCTGCGCAGCTGCACAAGTGCCCAGCTCACAGAGATGCTGTTGGAGGGGCAGAGGAAGTGAAAGCAGTGCTACTTCCCCACCTTGGGGACACTGTGATTGGGGTGGGGGGAAGTGCCAGTTGGGTTAAATGGCCTGGCCTGACTCAGGTGGGATGGGCAGTGGGCCAAGTGCAGGTTAACCTGGCCCACTGGCTCTGAGCAGCACTTCGAATGACAGCTACCACCCCACAACTCACCTGCTGACCCAGCCTGTCCTTGCCCTGTGTGTGTGCTGAAGGGGAAGCTGCAGCCTGACACACAGCAGACAAGGTGGGGCCTCTGCCCAGTAGGCTCAGCAAACAGTCCTGACCTAAGCATGCAGTGTGCTCCCCGGTGCCCCCCCTTGACAGCTGTGGGTTCCTGGCAGGGCTCCAGACAGCTGCAGCGTTCTCGGGCGAGGCCCTGCTGTCCATGTGCTGGTCCAAGCCACAGCTGCTGCTTGTGCCACCAGTGCACCAAGCAGAGCTTCCCCGCCCTGCCTGTGTATTCGGAGTGGGGACTGCTTACCCACAGGTTGCAGCCTGGGCCCGTAGGGGCTTGGGAACCTCCCCCTTTGAATGGGGTGGGGGACGCGTGCCCTTTCTCTTTACACATGTTGCCCGCAGCAGTGGGAGACAGCGAGCAGAGCTTTGGGGGAACCAGCCTTCTCCCATCATCCCCAACCCAATACGCTGCAGCACCTGGTGCCCAAAAGGCTTTTCCTCCCCTGGCGGTGCAGTAGTGGCTGGGAAGGGGATTCCCTCCACGCCCAGTGAGGGAGAAAGGACCGGCTTCCCCCCATGGTCGGGGGGCATGGCACTGGCTCCTGCCCTCATCAAAGGGGGAGTGTCAGGTGCTGCTCCATGGCAGGACAGGGAAGCAATGGGCACAGGCACTCACGGCTGCAGAGCCAAGAGGGGCCTGCTTTTCAGCTTGGCGGCTGCTGAGAAGATGGTCTGGAGCCCAGAGCCCAGCGCCCACCTGAGCCACGGCCAGCCAGCGCAGCGTAACGTGCTCGGCTCCTCTTCAGTCAGCGCACATATGGGAGAGCCCGAGGCGCTCTGCTCTGCTCCCGGTTCGTAGCCCCTGAGGGCCAGCACCCTGGGTGCCATGGACCAAAGAGCCCTTTGGGGGCCCTGCTCCGATTGCCCCACAGAACAGTTCCTCCCCAAGGGCCCCACATCAGCCAGAAGCCAGGGCAAAGGGTTGAGCTGAGGCCAGGGCTGGGAGAAAGAGGCCGAGTCCCAAGAAAATTAAAACAACTGCGCACTCAGAGGCAGCGGAGCCCAGCCCCAAGGGGGTCTTGGTCCACGAAGAGCCCGTTTCCCTGGCCTCAGGCGCCGCAGAGCTGGAAAAGGGCACCTCGAGGCACTGGTACTTTTCCACACACGAGTACGCATACCACCTCTACTAAATATATTTACTGGCGGGCACTGCAGCCTCACCCTACACAGGTCTGGCTCAGGGGGGTTAAGTGCTGTGCTAGGATTTCTGGAGGGTGAAGAACATTAGTGTCGCTAGTTTCCAGAGCCCACAGCCCCTTCCCTAACAGAAGCCGCCACCATGCTGAGCTGAGGAGCAGCTCTGCCCCACTTCTGCACAGGGTGCTCCCAGCCCTGCCCCACCCATGGAGCACCTTAGGGGGGCAGTGTTTGCTGCTGCTGCTGTGGTAAAGGATGCAGGATGTAGCAAGAGCCTGGAAGCTGAGCCTCAGGTGCAGCACAAGCCTGGCATGCCTCAGGAAGCTGGTCAGAGGCAAAGATACGCCTTCCTGGAAAGCAGCTCCCAGGCAGGGAGGGTTACACACGTTAGCACAGGGTTCAGCTCCAGCACCCTCTCCCAGGGCTGAAGTGGAGTTGCCCTTCCTTGCATCAGAGCCCTGTCCAGCAGTAGCCCTCAGCTCTGCTGTGGTGCAGGGGCAGGCTGGGGTGCCACTGCCACCAGCCCGAGAGAGGAAACACGCTGACCGGGTCCAGGCTGCAGCAGCCGAGGCTGCGGAGTTCTGATGGGCTAGCAAGCGATCCAGCCCTCTGCTCTGAGGGGACCTGGGAGCTACGCCGTGGCGGGCGCTGCACTCTGCCTTCGGGGCCGCACGCTTGGGGAAGGTAGGGAATGCAGAACAAGGGCCTTTCACATTTCTAAGGGGGAAGGGCAGCTCTCCCTGGAGATCTCCCACCGTGAAGAAAAGATCTGAGGCAGCAATTCAGCCTGTAGAGCTGGCCCGGCAGCAGACAAAGCGCTTTCAGCAATTACCCTACAGCAGCCAAGAGCCCAAAATCATTTTAACTCCTGCTTCACTGCCCGGGCTGAGACCTGGGCCAAGCTTCCACAGGGATCCCTATTCGCCAGCCCCTCCAAGCAGGAAGGGCGGCTCAGAGCAGCCCCACTGGAGTGTCTGGATTTTCCCAGGCCCCTGGGAGACAAAGCCCCATGCACGGGCGAAGAAGCGGTGCTTCAGCAAGGCTAGCCCGTCAGCAGAGGGGTTATTAGTGAGGACTTCTGCACCAGCCAGCACATGCATTCAAAGCAAGGGGCGCCAGGCAGCACAAGCCCACCCAAGCACCCGGGGCGAGTCAGTGATTTGGCGTGGAGGGAGAAGGGGCTGCAGAGAGCGATGAGACAGTAGGCACTGCCCTCCCCCCTCTCTGAAAGGACAGCAGCAGCCACGAGGACACTGCATGACTTTACAGGACAAAATTCTACACAGAGGCACTGACTCACAGCTCGACCCTCCCCCTCCTCCTCCCCCCACCCAGCCCAGAGAGCGGCACAGGCTGCCAGGATAGCCGCTCATGCCCCACACAGCAGCAGGGAGCCAGTGGAAGTCTCTAGGGATCTTGAGCTTGCAAACGGAGCCGTTTCCTCAGCAGGGCACGGGAGGAGAGAGGGGAGCAGCTGTGGGCCTCAGTTCTTCACAATGGTCTCGTAGGCTTGGTACACGTACGGGGAGACCTCGGGCGCGCGGCACTTCACAGAGAGCTGCAGGAGAGAGGGAGAGAATCCAGCGGCACCTCAGCAAGCGCCGTCTGAGAGGCACCCGTCGGACACGCCAGGGCAGCAGGCCAGAACCTCTAGCAAAAGGCGGTGGGTGGAGAGACACAGGCTAAAGGCCTGGTTCAGAGTGGGGCAGACTGGCCTGAGGGTCAGAAAGGGGATGGCGGGTCAGGAAGGCTGTGCCTCCCCTAACAGCCAGGCATGGCCCAGCCGACCTGCCCCACGTCCTGGGACACCCCTAGCCATGCCCCCAGCCAAGCACGCTGTCAGACACTGGGGGACCCGAGGCTGTGAGGGCAGGGGCCCGCAGGGAAGGGGAGCAGGGCTAGCCTTCTCAGGTGGGAGATCAGGGCCAAGTCCCCGCTAAACACTGCGGTCGTGCGACGCCCTGTTACGTGCACCAGCACAGAAGCAATGTCTCACATCCCCCCACATTGGAGCCCATAACAAAATTCATCCTGAACCAGGGAACAGCGGCACAGGCCTGGCAGGCTGGATGTAGGTCCGCCCCCCTCTGACCCAGCAGAATGACTGTCAACGAAAGCTTTCGGTGCCATTGGTGTGCGGTACACCAAGCCTCTGAGCCTGCCACTCAACCGGGCCTGGGGTCCCAGGCCGCGCCTGCCCTCGCTGCTGTAACCGGAGACTGGGCTGGAGACAAGGGTTCCTACGTTTAACGGCACTCGCTTGCCCGTCTGTCCCCGCGCCACGGCACGCTGAGAGCGGAGCCCCCGCCAGCTGCACGCATGCCATCGCCAGCACAGATGGAGGGAGCGCAGACGAGCCCCTCGTGCCAGCCCCGCCTCAGCCTGGCAGGGGCTTGGGATGGTGGCTGCCTACACTCAGTTTGCCAGCAGGAGCCTGAAGGGGCCTCGTCCTTACCCGCAACTATCTCCCTGCAATGACTTTCAAGGCAGCGAGGTCACAATGCACCCAGTTCTCCCTGGCTGGAACTCAGCTGGTTCCCACAACTCGAAGGGAAGGGGAACGAAGGACTCCAGCCCACCAGTGCCCAGGCCCACTTAGGCACAGCCGTGCAGAAGAACATAAGAATGGCCATATTGGGTCAGACCAAAGGTCCATCTAGCCCAGTAGCCTGTCTGCCAACAGTGGCCAGCGCCAGGTGCCCCGGAGGGGGTGGACCGAAGACAATGATCAAGCGATTTGTCTCGTGCCATCCGTCTCCAGCCTCTGACGGACAGAGGCCAGGGACACTATTTCTATACCCTGGCTAATAGCCTTTTATGGACCTAACCTCCATGAAATTATCTAGCTTCTCTTTAAACTCTGATATAGTCCTAGCCTTCACAGCCTCCTCTGGCAAGGAGTTCCACAGGTTGACTATGCGTTGTGTGAAGAAGAACGTTCGCTTATTAGTTTTAAACCTGCTACCCATTAATTTCATTTGGTGTCCTCTAGTTCTTCTATTATGGGAACTAATAAATAACTTTATTCACCCTCTCCACACCCCTCATGATTTTATAGACCTCTATCATATCCCCCCTCAGTCTTCTCTTTTCTAAACTGCGAAGTCCCAGTCGCTTTAGCCTCTTCGGTTCAGAGGGTGAACGCTTGGTACGTATAAGGCCAGGCAACTCGAGCCTCCAAAACGGCTAGTCCCTCCTGGCTGCTGGGCTAGGCCAGGCTGTGCTGGCCGGCCCCAGGAGCACTGTCCTCCGAGCTGTGGTTCGCGCTTCCCTGCTGCCGTCTGTGGCTAGCTCTGCCATGCAGCAGCGGCCCCTGTCCCCCATGCTACTTGGGGTCCCGTGCTGGGGGTGGCAGCAGGAGGTAAAGAAACGAGATGAGTTGGACGGGGGAGGTGAGATTGGGGTGAAATGCCAAACGCAGCCGATTGCAGCCAAAAAGAGGAACCCAAAAATCAAGACTGCTAACCTCCAAGTCCTGCAACATCAGGGCAGGCGGGCATGCAGCACCAACACACAGAGGTGAACCCAGGCCCAAGGGGGACTGCCCGGGGACCTCCGCAGCCAGCGCCAGCTGGGGCACCAAGCGCTCAGGTCTCCCACCAGGCAACGCAGGGTTAATTGCCATCACTCCGTCCGGCCCAACAGGACACATGCTGAAGGGACTCTTGAAAGGAATCTGAGTCTATTTAAATCAGCATGTTCCTTGACTCACGCGCTCTGCTTCCCCAGTGCCCCAAGAGCAGCCCAGCCGGGAGCCCCAGCGAAGGGTTCCGCCCCTGCCCCCGCCCCAGGGACAGATTTAGGGCCAGAAGTCAGCGTTAACCCATTCAAAAAAGGGAACAGAAACCTTTCGAGCCTGCAGCTTACTCCAGTCCTCTGGGCCCAAAGCCCTTTTCCTGCCAGCGGGGTCACGGCCATTCCCGTGAGCCCAGGCCAGGGCCAGGGGACCCAAGTGCGGTTAGGCCCCTGCTTATCAGGAAGCGCCAATGCCCCGTCACCATTATGCAGCGCAACCAGCGTTCCCAGAGAGCCCGGGATGGCCCCAGCTGTTCTCACACTGGCCCAGGCCACCGGCTCTGGGGCTCAATGCCGCCGAGCAACGTTTCCTGAAGCCGAAAGTTTGCCCCATCGGGATTTCCAAGCCGAGGAGCCCAGGGACTGTTGGCAGCCCAAGGCACCCAGGGATGCCCCTCGGGCCATCAGGCTGGGGAGTTGCCGAGTTCTGCAGGAAGCCTCAGGCGAGAACCCTGGTCGACGGGGCGAGCGCCGCGTGTATCAGTGCCAACACTGGGCTGGGAGGCCAAGAGAACACGAAGCTCAGCGCTGGCAACCCTGGTACTAGCCTCTGGGAGGAACCATCTTACCATTAAGCTGGGGCTGCCAGGCTGGATTCGCAGCTCCGCCAGGACCCAGATCCCATTGGTCAGCTTGAGAGACTGGTACAGCATGTCTTGGCCCTCCACGCTCCGCTTGGCTACCGTGAAGATGTTGCTGCCTTGCAGCTTGCTGCTAACAGCATCTGTGCGGACAGACAGACAGACACACACAGCTGGGTCGGGAGTGCTGCAGACACTGTCAGGCGGCTGTCACCGTGCGGTGAGCTGCAGGAACTGCCGGGAACACCCTCCCCTTAAGGGGGCTTGAGATCCCAGAGCAGGATGTGTTGGGCAGGTCTTGTGTCTCTCCCAGACCCACATTCAGGGGGCTGCTGCTCTGAGCACATGGGACTGAGCTGCGAAACAGGCTGCTCTGCTCCTCCTGTCCATAAGCAACCTGCCCCCCAGCAACTCGTCGGCAAATACACTGTCCCAGCCAGCCCCAGCATGACGACACACACAGGCAATTCTCCAGCAGTCCCGCACGCTCCCCAGTGGTGTGCATAATAAAATTCATTCCCTCTTATTTTGTACGCACTTGCGCGGGACACACCTCTCCACCACTCAGTCTCTCCTGCACGGTGCGGAACCGCCCGCAGGGATCAATGGATCCGTCTGCACTGGGTTTTCACCCTCTGACTCTGCTGGGGTGTGTGGAAAACGGACACTGACCCAAGCCAGGAATCCCATCCCGCCCTGGTAGCCGCAGCTGCTGGGGACGGGACAAGGAGGCACGGGAGGAAGCGAACGGGGACGTGCTCGGACTGCACGGCTGGCGTCTCTCTGACCCAGACCCTATGGAACAAGCGACGGGTACTGGGGCGCTGACCGAGAACCATACCAGGCAGCAGGGAGGGGACTTAGGGCCAGGAACCGCTCGGCATGCGACAAGGAGCCTGGGTGCGTCACAAAGCAGCAGCCGCTTCCTCCAGACTTCAACCCAGCGCAGCCCCCTCTGCTTGCAGGGACGGAGAGGCGGGCTGGGCTGCTTTTGCCAGGTGCAGCCCCGCGGCGCTCGGGCCCGGTTCCCAAAGCGCTCACCTGCGCTGAGAGGACACTCTTTGATCTGGAACTGGGCTTCGTTCTCGTTCGGAATGTCCTTCCAGGTGGCCAGGAACATCTGCCGCTCTGGAGACAGAAGCAGGTCCGGGCCATGAAACCCGCGGGACTGGCTACCTCACCTGCGGACACGCGTCTGCCCACAGCCCTCAAAGAAGGGCCCCTCCTTCCCACAGGGAGCTGCCTCCAGCAACCTAGAGAAATGGGCCAGATGTAGGATCCCTGCGGGCTTGTCTACAGGGGGGTGCTAGGAACATTCATCTGGATTAACTGCAGATGTGAACTGAAAGGGCATTAGCTAAGCTGTTAAGCCCCAGGCGGATGCTCATTCAGAACCAAGTGGCCTTCATTTAGTTTAGCTTCATGAACTGCCAGAGTTTAGGCCAGCCCTGCTGGAAGCATTTTGTTAGAAGAAATGTACAATCAAGGCTTGATTAGCAGAACTGCACTGGACTCCGGCTGAATTTATACGGGGCTGTTCCAATCTTGCCTTATGTGTCAGCATGGTTGTAGTGCCTTGTGTAGACAGGCGTGTGCATGCGCGCACGTGTGTACATTCTACGCACACGCCCTGGCAAAAGGTGCACTGTAGCTGACTCCTAGGAGGGTTCAGAATCACAGGGAAGTGGGGATGGCTCTAGGCCTGCACGTAACCGTCCTCAGTCCTTCCCCAGCCCTGCTGCGGAAAGCAGCAAGGACAAGCGGCTTGGCAAGAGGGCATGGCAGCCCCTGCTCTAGGCTGACTGTGCCGGGACATCCCGATTCTCTTCCACCGAGGCCGAAAGTCAGGAGCGACAGGGCTGGAAATGGGGATGTGGACATGGACAGTTAATGCTTCCCAGCTCCAGAGCGGCCCCCTGCCCGCCCCGTTGAATCGGTACATGCTGCGTAGACGGTCAAGTGACAGCCCCACGCTGCAAGGATTCCCTCTGGACAGCAAGCAGCATGGAGGGCCAGTGGGGGGACTGCACCCATAGGCAACACTTCAGCTGCCTCCGCAGGAGTTCTCCCCCCCCCGCCGCTCACTCCCCCCGCCTGGCACTGGAGCAGCCTGGTTCCGCCTTCCCCACGTGCAAGGCAAAGCCCCCTGCTCACCCATCTTCCCGTCTTCCACGAAGAGGATGTGCAGCGGGTACAAGGTGCTGAAGTAGAACACGTCGATGTTGTTCTTCACGGCGACCTGGTGCCAAGGGGCAGAGGGCGTTAGCTTTCCCTTGGGCTCCCCCCACCCACGCACAGCTGGCTTGGAGGCGAGGCGCAGGCTCCAGGGCAGCCAGCACAGAGCCAGGCACCAGGCGCGCTCGAGTTCTAATCGGAGCCGTTCGGCTCCTGGGCACAGTTCAGCTGAGGGTGGCCGAGCCCAGCCAGCATTATTACCCAAAGAGCGGGGCCCCTGCCAAACCCACACTCCCACAGGCCCCTTCCCACGCAGTTACAGCGCCTCCTCCCGCAGGCGAACCACGCGCCAAGTGCTGGCACTCTGCAAAGCTGGGGGCGCGGGATCAGTTGCATCTGGCCGGGCCACGTGCGGAGAAGGCTCCCGGAAGCAGAGAAACCGGGCTGCAGCCGAGTTCCACACGGGGCCAGAGCGGGGCAGCAGGAAATACCAACTCTCCCCACGTCCCGGCATCAGCTCCCCCAACTCAGCCTCTTCTGGATGAGGGGAGTCCCTCCAGCCTCTGGCACGTCTGGCATTCCTCCCCTCCCATCCCCACGGTGCTACTCAGGCTGGGCCACGTGAGCGCGAAGGCCACTGGCACCTCCTGCGCTGCCCACCGCCTCTCCAGACAGCCTCACCTGCAGGTTATTGAGAGGCTCCATCTTCATGACCGAGCCAACCGTGTTGAGAGGCAGGGAGATCTCCACGGTCTGGTTGGGCGCGAGAGGGGCGTGGATCTGGAGAGGAGCTGCCGGTGCCAGGCCAAAGCTGTGGGGACACCCCAGAGAGCTGGTGGGTTAGTGCGGAGAGGCAGGCGACTGCTAGAATTCCTGTGGCTTGCGAGTGCCCTGCCAGGCAGGGAGAGGATGCTAGTGGCAGCTCGTGCCAGCAGCCTTCCCTGGGCAGCACATGCACCAGCCTGCTGACCGGGCCATGTGGCATTGCTCAGGACACGGAACGCCCCCTTCCTTCTCTGCCTGCTGACCGGGCCGCGTGGCAGGCTGGCCACGCCATTGCTCAGGACACGGAACGCCCCCTTCCTTCTCTGCCTGCCTGTGCTGGTACCCACAAGGCATCACTGCCCTTCCCAGGGGCAGCATGTTCTCCAGAGCAGCGCATGTGTGACCAGCCCAGGCTGCGGAGCTAGGCCTGTTACACGTCTCAGCCATGGTGGGTCATGGGGCGCGGCAGGCAGCCAGGCCCCGAGAACCTTTGTTCTAGGCTGCCTCCAGATGGGTCTCAAATGGCCTCCAAGCATTATGCTTTGGGTCTGTCCCGGCATCGAAAGAGCGCTCCACCGCCCTCCGCAGCCCTGCGCTGGGGCTGAGCGCCTCTCGCTCCTCCGGGTGCACGGAGCATGGCCCGTCCCTCCCCCGCAATCTCTGCTCTGAACTGAGAGCCAGCCTCCTCAGTCAACTTCTTAGAGGCTCAGGTTACTCATCACCATGGGCACTCAGAGAGAAGGATCATCACGCGAGGCTGCTCCTACCTCAGGGAGCGTGAGATGCTGGCTGTCCAGCCTGGCCCCACGGCCACAGCCCTCTAGTGCTTGTCCAGTCAAGCTCCGCCGAGCGCCCAGCCGGCTGGGAAGGTTACCCGGCCTAGCTGGCAGCGGTGCCCCAGAGCGACTCCAGGGAACGTGCAGGCTGACGGATACATGGGGACGGCGTCTCTCAAAGGCCTGTCTAGAGGACACTGTGCAACCAGCCGCGGCCTTGTTCTCCTCCACACGAGCCTGCTGCGCGCTAAGGGGCTGCGGGCCTGCTGCAGTTCCCTTTGAGCGACGCCAGTCAGCGCCCGGAGGGACTGCCCCGCTTTGCAAGGGGAGCGCTTGTAGTGCATGGCCGCAGGCTAGCCCCTGCCGCTCACTGCCTTTTGGGAGGCAGGCCCAGAGTCCTCTGGCCCAGGCCCCGCATAGACCCACCGCTGCCCCCTATCCGAGGAGGCTCCCAGCGGCTGGCCAGCCCTTCTCTTGCCAGAGCTGTTCCGGTCCCCAGGTGCTTTTGGAGCCTGGAGCAGACAGCTGGGCCTGCAACACTGCTCTGCCAGGACTAGCCAGGCGCAATCGACTCTGCCCCCGGCCAGCGGGCCAGCTGCACACGGCTCGCCCTCGCCGCCAATGCCAGCCTCCTTCCCCACGCTGAGCCGGCTGCAGCCCTTTTACCTGTTCCGGTTGAACTGGATGGCAAAGTCGGACATCACCTGCAAGGCCTTGTTCGTCAGCAAGAGGTCCATGGAGATGGCGCCCACCTGGCGGCTGAACGTGCCAGAGATCTCCAGCCCCTTGGCCTTCATGGCTGGGAGCCAGACCTGAGGACAGGAAGAAGTCACTGACTGGTGGCACGCGAGGAGAACTGGTTGGCGGCCTCCCTCGACAGGCCGAGGGGCCCTACGCCCTTTCCCGCAGCCCTGCCGGGCGCTGGGAAGGCGTCACTAGCGCGGGACATGCGCCACTCTGCACGGGGCGGCTGGCCAGCGGCCCCTCTGCTCAGACGGTCACAGCTTTCTGGGGGCAAAAGTTCCCCTGGGGCCAGCCCTTGCTCTTTCCTAAGCAGCCCAGAGCAGAGGTGCCGTTACTGCACCGAGGGGCTCCAAGCTGTGTCAGCCTGCGGGCCACGCTTGACACCCTCGGCGGCACAGGATCCTCCACGTTCCCCTCTGCCTGGGCAGCTTCCCGGCCCCAGGTTAATCCTCACTAGCGCAGCCCCCGCAGCCTGGGAACGCTGGAGCCCGCTAGCCAGGGCCACTCACCGTTCGGGGCGCCACGTAGGAGCCTGACAGCGTGCCCACTCCGCCGGCCAGATCAAATAGGTCTCCCAAGCCGCTACTGAGGGGGGGCCCGAGGCTCGGGGGCACGGCTGCGCTGGGCGCTGAGAAGCTAGTGCCACCCATCTGCATGAAAGAAGGAGGCCCGTTACTCTGAGCCCCAGGGAAGGGAGGGGAGGAGAGGGGGGAGCAGACGGGACAGACAGTAACACGGAAGGTGCACACTCACGGCAGGGCTGCCTCCCACATCGCTTCTCAGCTGCAGAGACAAGAAACAGGAAGGTCAGAGAGCAGCGGCAAGCGAGTACAGAACAGGCCCGCTGGGGAGCTCCACACCTTTCCCCAGTGGCTCCTTTGGAGCCCTGGGTGAGAGCAGGGGCAGGCACTGGGCCCAGGCTGCAAGGCCGAGCGCCACTGGGACGCTGGTCTAACAAGCTACGCATTGCACGTCGCCCCAGGGCGGAGACAGCTGGGGAGGCCGCCGGGTGCTCGTCGGCACTGCCTGTACTGCGGCGTTCCTCTCCTCCGGGGCCTGGGAGCAGGGGTACTGGGCTCTGCAGGAGGGTCCCCGGGGGTGCCCCAAAGGGTCTAGGGTAGTTGGTTACAAGTGGAGTGGGACAGCACCACGTGAAACCCTGAACTAAGCTAAGCTCCCGGCTTTCCTCCTTGCCCCCTCCAGGCACGAGAGCAGTCACTAATCTCCCCTCCTTCTGTGCTGCATGCCGGGGAGCAGGTGGGCAAGGGGACCCCGTGGGGATGGCCCAGAGCACTAGTGAAAAGGGCTGATCCATACCCCTTCGGACTCGTCCCCCATCTCCAAGCAGAAAGAGGCACAGTGAAGAGAGGAGCCAGCCACATGCAGAGACGCACAAGCCAGGAGAGGAGAGACGCACAAGCCAGGAGACAAGAGAAGGGGAGGGACAGGAGTTAGTCCAGCCCCGTACATCAGACTGTCCGTGTGTTCGGGGGGGCCGTACCCCAGGACAGTCAGGGAGCTGCCGTGGTGGCTGGAATCGGCATCTTGGAGGATACCACAGGCTTCAGTAGCTTCCAGCGCCGCCCGCCTCTGGGCTGTCCACACGGCTATTCTACCATGCTGACCCAACCACTCCTGACCGGTTCCTGGGGCCAGGTCTACGCCCATGCTCAGCACCCCCCTTTTCACTGGTCCTGAGCCTTCCCAAACAGCCTCCGGCCGAGCTTCTGGGACCTCCCCCCGCACCAGGGGCTGCGATGGCACGTGCTGGCCAGTGCCAGAACAGAGGCGAACCGGCCTCACGCCAGCCCGGCCACAGGCCTGGAGTACCAAGGGACCTCAGGAACCAGCCGCCCGTTCTGCGCTGGCGTCAGCCTGGCTCTCCTGCAGCTCCCAGGCCCTGCCCGCACCCAGCGCCAGGCCAGCGACTCGCAGCCTGGCTGGGGAGCCAAGCCATCCTGTGCCCACACCACCTGCTGAGTTGTGAGCGCCAAGTCCAAAGCCAGGCTCGGGGTGGGGAGAGCCTAACGAGAGCACATACCAGCTGTGCCACTGGCGGGAGGCTCCCCAATGGCCTGGGACCTCGAGGGCACCTGGCCCTCCCATTCCAAGCCAGGCCTGCATCCCCAGGACCTACCAGGCTGTCCAAGCCGCCTCCAAGAAGGTCCACGGCCCCCCAGCTGCACCGAGGATGTAGCCACAGGTGGCCCGCTCGCAGGGGGGCCCAGATCAAGGTTTAGCAGGTCCCCCAGGAGGTCCCCCTGAGTTGGGATGACAGCCGGTGGCTCTGAAGGGGGGGCCTCCGAGGGGGCCGCGTCGGGGCTCTCTGCGCTCTCGCTCCTGCAGAGGAGGGAGAGACGGTGAAGCCTGTGATGCCCCAAGGCAAGCCTGGGCCTGCCAGAGACGCACTCCCCGCAGGGCAGGGCAATGAAGAGCGAGGTGCTCTCCCAGCTGAGGGCCGAGACTTCAGCATCCTCCCACTGGCCAGAGAGCCCAGCGGCTTCTGCAGAGCCCGCAGGGGAACCATGCACTGGGGGGGAGGGCGCCTGGCCCCACGGGGAGCCCACCGCTGGGAAGGGCTCAGCAGGGCTCAGCCCAGAGAAGCGCTGAGCCTGCAGAGGGCATGCGCAGGGGGCACAGCCAGGGAGATGCCAGGTACTCACGAGCCCGTCCGCGCGAGGCAAGCTCTTATGCACGATGCCTCTGCTCCCCTCCACAAAGGCAGTGGGGGGCTTGTGATAGACGGAGGCCAGGGTGCCGATGTAGCAGATCAGCTCGTCCAGCAGCGTGGGCTCAATCAGGTCCGTCTCCTCGGAGATGAGTGGCTTCTCCGCCAGCACCACTTCCTTGGCGGCCACAGGGTCCGTGGAGAGCAGGCGCCAGTAGATATAGCCACGGTCCCGCAGGTCCGGGTTGTCCGAGTCCTTTGGGAAGGCAGCAATTAGAGCAATGCACGGGCTCCTCACCGGCCCAGGAACCAGCACTGACAGCCGCCCCGGCAAACCCTGCTGCGAGGGAGCGAGGCAAACCTGCACGTACCGTCAGGTTGGCGGTGCCACGCGCTGTGGGCATGCTGCAACGTGCGGGCACTTCGGCGCATGTTCTTCGGCGGGGAAATGGCACCCGTCTCCCTGCCTTATCGCTACGGACGCTCCAGCTCGCCTCAGTCCTCGGACGCCCGGTCGCACCAGCTTTGCGGCAAGGCGACCGAGGGCACCAAATGGGCTCGAGAGGCAGTAAGGGCTGGCTAGCGACGTATGGAGCGTGAGCGAGTCTCTCCAGGCACTTCACGGCAGGGAGGGCGGGTGAGCCAAGAAAATCCTCAGCCTGCTTCCACTCACATGCTGCACGAGTGAGCGTCTGCTGGGCAAACCTGCGCGGCCCGGGCGGCGTCGCAGCGGCTGCCTTGCAGCCGGAGGGATATTCTAGCTCGGGCAGCAGAGGGAAGCAGGACCCCCACAGATTCGAATGGGCAGCCCAGAGATCACGGGCTCCTGGGCAACCAGGGCTGGCAGAGACCTCAGGAGCCAGGAGTCCAACCTGCTAGCAGCTCCAAGCGGGACCAGCCCCAACCGCTGTCAAGCTGGCACTTCACCCCTGCCGCCGTGTTAACACCAGGACAGTGTCTGACCAACATGGCCGCCTTGTGGTCACACGGCCACCGCACGGCTCTCAGGAGCCAGAGTCCGCCAGCAGCACTGCTCTTCAGTCGCCTGCACCGACACGTTCCGTTCTGGGGCACCCTCCCACGCCTGCCTCTCCGCCCTGTCCCGGGACAGCCCCCGAGGCTGCAGGCCCACTCCAGCCAAAGACACTGCTGACGTGCTACCCACCTGAGTTGCGAGGCTCAGCACCTGCTGCACCAGCTCCTGAGTCTCAGTCGGCTTCTTCAGGAAGAGCTTCACGATGGCCGTCAGCAGCTGCAACTGGACCTGCACCGCGCGGGCAGGGAGAGGTCAGGGAACAGACCGTGCGCACCCACCAGCAAACGCAGCTCCCGTCCCACACCAGCTGAAATCTCCCCCCCGGGATGGCTGAGCTCAGCCCCCAGCCCAGCCAGGCAGTCTCTCCCCTCGCCAGTTCAGGGCAGGGATGGATCCTAGTGCCCGGGGATGCAGGAGAGAGGAGCATGAGGACAGCCATTTGCCCTTCCCCCTTGCTACACGGAGATGTGAGGGCTACTGGGCTCCTGCCCTGTTTCAGTTCAGAGCACTTTCCCGTCCCTCCCCGAGTACCGCAGGGCAGCACTGCCCCCATTTTGACAATGGAAACAGATGAACAGGTGGTTAAATGATGTGCCCAAGGTCTCATTGGAACTCAGTGGCAGAGGCAGTAATGGACTCTAATCTCCCGGTTCATTGTCTTAATTCCAAAAGAGCCGGAGAGTGAGGGCAGCCTGTTTCCGTTCCTCCCGACTAGGGACAGACGCGAGCCATGCCCAGCGTTTCCAAGGGGCTGACGGCCTTAGTTTACAGCGAGCGTGGGTAGGTCCCGATTTCAGACCTGGCCAGAGCCTTCCCAAGGGGGTAGACGCTGCAATCGGTGGCGTGAGAACGGCAAGGGGAGCAAAGCCGTAATTACCCGGCTGCTCAGCCCAGCAGGGGAGCCGAGCGCACAGCCTTGCTGCTGGCTAGGGTTCCTGTTAGCCAACGAGCAGCCAGACCCCCAATGCTGCGGCGTTAGCAGCCCTCCCTTCCTCCGCACAGTGGGGCCAGCGGCCGCGTCTCAGGGCCAGAGAGCCCAGCTTCGAGCAGGTCTCCATGAGCAGGCCAAGCAGTGGCGAGGGAGAAGCAGCTGTGACCCACCAGCCCTTTGAGCCCCCTCACCTGGGTGCTCTCGTCATGGAAGCCCTCCAGAAAGCTCTCCAGCAGCTCATCCGCGTTGTCGATTCGCTCCGCGTATTCGCCCACGATCCAGATCATGGCCGCTCGGGCCTCGGGCTCGTCCAGGGAGTCCAGGTTCTCGCACAGGGTGGCGATCACACTCTCGTACCTGCCCAGCCGCAGACAGGGTGAGCGGCTCCCGGGACCCGGACAGAGCCCACCAGCCTAGCCCCCCCGACAGGCCTCTGTGGTGTGCGACATGGCACGTTGTGCACAGGCAACTGCAGGACCCTGCCCTGAACGGCTGCTTGCCAAGAGGGGACCGGACGGCTGAGCCGCAGGGCTTGCCCCAGGCACGGGCCTGCGTGACGTGTTGAAATCCTGCCGTGCAACACGACAGGCGCCCCGCAGAGCGGGTGGACAACCGAACCTATGTCGGTTCACCTGTGTCAGAGCCGGGGGGCTCTCGGCCCTTGCACCTGGTCGGTGACTGGAAGAGAACGGCAGGAGGGACAGACAGTGGCGAGGGGACAGCTGAGTGTGAACAGGAGTCAGCTACTGGCCAAGCGAAAGCCAAGAGCACAAGAAGCCCTTCGCAGGACTCAGCAGCCCACCAGAAGGGAGGTCCCATCGCCCCTCGGGGACGGTACCAAACACCAGCCAGGCGATTCCAAGGCTCCCACCTGGGCATTCTCCAGCACCTGGCTCCTTTCCTACGCCTGCTGTGCTCTGCTGAGACAGCGGCTAGGGACAGGCCATTCGCTAGCCGCAGTCTGCCCCGGGGCCCTCGTGCATCTAGCGGGAGTCTGCCACGCCCCAAGGCTTCAGCCACATCATGGCTTTTCCCGGAGACGGGCCTGGCCCCGTCCTCTCTCAGAGACATGAGCAACTCGCCTGCTGCTCTTTTCTCCAGCACGGTGGCAGCTTGACAGTTACAGCCAGAGAAGCCAGAGTCTTCTGTTGGGACAGTCCCTGAGTCACCCTGAATTGCCCCTTCCCTCTACGCTGGGGGGACTTCAGCACGTGGCACAAGCAGCCGAAATCTCCCTCCCACCGAAGGGCCCTTCACCAGGGACACGTCTCATCTGAGACTGGCTCCTCCGGCTCCACTTTTCTCTCACGTCTAAGGGGACTGCCACGTGCCAGCATCAGAGACACCGAGCCAAGGGGAGAGGCAGAGCCGGCCGAATACGGCACCGCCTGGAACCGAACATCGTGCCTGGATTGGGTCTCAGTTGGGGTGCTGGCTTTCCTGTACCTCGTTTTACACTCAGGTAAGACCCACCCCCATTTCGGGCACAGTCCAAGCCTGTCAGCCTCACAGCTTGGCCTCACAGTCTGTGGCCAACCCCAGACTTCCTGTGCCCCTTGACGGCACCGGGAACACCCCTCCGCAAGGCTGGCACACGCCAGCTTCGCATTGGCTCGTGTCACAAAGAAGCCAATGGAATTGAGCCTGCACTTGGCTGCTTCCTAAACGGGGTCTTCAAGGAACAGGGCAGGAGCAGCAAGATCTTCCCAGGACAGCCCTGCCTGAGCGGTAAGAACAGCCGCGAGTGCCCAGTGGGGCCAGCGGCCGGCATCACGCACTTGTTGGGGTACTTGCGGAAGATGTCTTTGATGACCACGATGGCTTCCTGCACCACGTAATTGACTTTGGTCTGAATGAGGTCGAGCAGGGTGCTGACGCAGCGCTCCGCCGATTGCTAGGCAGAGAAGAGAGCGACAGGTAGAGCCACCCTCAACAGCCCCTGTGCACACGGGAGGGGCACACCCTCCCCACCGGGCTCTGCACACCTAGGAGTGCCCTGTGTGCTCCATCCCAGCCACAAGCCCACTGGGGCCACTCTTCTGCAGAAGCTCCCTGCACGACCCCCTGCTACCACCCCGAGGCTGCGCGCTCTCTACCCTTTCCTCCATACCATTGCGCCCCAGTTTTCCCCACAGCTAGGGAGTCTCTGATTTCTCCCTTCCACCAATACTAGGGTTCAGGATGGTCCCCTCCGTGCCAGATCCATGCCACGGAGAGCAGAGTCTGAGCTCCCGCCACACAGGGGGGGTCCGAGTTAGGGATGTAATAGTGCAGTCGATTAACCCAGATGCCAGAGCGTATGGCTTAATGCCATAGACTATGTGCATTTCCCTCCCCCTCTGCCTGCCAGTAAATGTTTTAGCAGGAGGGCCAGCAGCCCGGCTCAGTCTTGGCTCGCGCTGGTCCAGGACCTGTCCCCACTGTAGCTCTGCATTTAAAGCGTATTAGGAGCTGGGCAGGCAGCCTGGCTCAGTCCTGGCTCGCACCGGTCCGGGAGCTGCCCCCCATGGCTCTGCATTTAAAGCGTATTAGGAGCTGGGCAGGCAGCCTGGCTCAGTCCTGGCTCGCACCGGTCCGGGAGCTGCCCCCGTGGCTCTGCATTTAAAGCGTATTAGGAGCTGGGCAGGCAGCCTGGCTCAGTCCTGGCTCGCACGGGGTCTGGGAGCTCAGACCCCCCGGACAGGGGCTGCTGCCACCCCGCGCTGCCGCCTGTCTCTCAGGAGCAGCAGTGCAGGGCGACAGGCAGCCGGTCTGCGAGGGGCTGGTTTTCAAACATTGCTCCCCCTGCAGACCAGCTCCCGCGTGCATCCCACGCTGCTGCCTCTGGTACAGTGGCTGCCGGCCCCGCCCCGGGGACTACGGACCAGTCGGCTAAGTGCTAAAACGTCATGAGGTTACTCAAGCAGTCAGTTCACTGATCCCTAGGGAACATCCCTCGTGGGAGCGAAGGACAGCCCTTCCCTCCAGCTCCTGTCCAGCACAGCCGGGCTGCTATCCCTCAGCCCCGTCTCCGGTTAGCTAACACCCGCACACCCAGCCCCACAGGGCAGGGCCAATCGGCTTTTCCTCCCAATGATTCCTGAGTGGGGGCCAAGCTTCCAGCCCCCCGGGAAGGTTATTTCAGTCCCATGGCTCCTCAGTCCTTCAATAAGGCCGACTGCCCATCATTGGCTCATGAAACACCCTTCTTCCTGCCCAGTCTGTCGCCTGCAACAGCCACCCTTGCACTAGGAAAGGCAGCGCTGGAGCAGAAGCTGTGACCATGGAGCCCCGAGAGGGTGGACTGCACAAGCTCCATGCCCCTCTGTGGCAGGGCTGATGGAAATCTCTCTCCGGAACGACCGCAGCCCCCTCTCGAGCGCGCCTCTGCACCGAGACGGTCTGAACCTTCTAGCTCTTGTACCTCAAGTCCGAGCGGGCAGACGGAATCAGCCTGGGCTGAGCCATTCCACCCACGAGATGTCGCACCTACTGCTGAACGTGGCCTCCCGGGCTAGGCGCCCACTAGACACAGCACGAGGGCGTGTCGATCGCCTGTCCCCTCCCCCTGCGAGGGCAGCTCCGGTGCATTCCACTGCCCCCGCTTGGATTTCTGGTTCGTCCAGCCACAGCCCCACGCCCCACAGCGCCTGCTGCTCACCTCCACCTTGATGGCACAGCGGCCGATGGCTCGCACGGCCTTCCTCACAAAGTCCACGTCCACTTCGGTGGCGTACTCCTTCAGCTCGGCGAGCACCTGCCGGAGGGGCAGAGAAGTGAGCCCTGCCCTTTGGCAGTGGGGGCTGGGACCCCCAAAAGGGGCACGGCAACGGGCTCCTGAGCAGCCAGAGGCTGCGGCCAACCGAACGCGGACAGAGCTGTGGCCTGCAGGCTCTGCTGATGTGCTTCACAAAGCTCTGACACACTAAGCGCCTTCAGCCACCCAACTCCTGAGCCGAGAGCACGGAGGCAGGCGTCGCAGCTGGGGCTGGGGCTTGCAGCGTGCCAGCCACACGCAGCTGCTCGCCAGGGCCCCGCCTGGCATCAGTGCAGGCTGACAAAGCCAGGCGACGGGGAGGCGCTGCAGAAAGGGGTCGTAGGCACGGAGGTGTGTACGGCCAGATTGCACCCCTGGGGAGGGGCTGACCTGAGCTATGTTGGCCTGGGAGGCCAGGCGGATCATGATGTCCAGTTTCTCCAGTTTAACGTAGATGGGGTCGTTGTACTTCACGAAAAACACCTTCATCTCATGCTTCAGGATTTCCGGCCTGGAGGCGGACACCGGGGTTAGCGCCGCTAAGACTCGCCACATTTTGTCACGTGCCCCAGCGAAGCGCCAGTCGCCCCCGGCCCCCTCCGGTGCATCAGCAGAGGCTGCCCAACAGGCACCAGTGCCAACATCCCTGCGCCGGAGACTCAGCCCTGTGCGAGGGAATGGGGAGCAGCTGATACTCGAAGGACACAGCCAGCTTGGAGGGGCGCATGGGACTGGCCAGAGCAGACCTTTCGTCTTGCAGGACCGCAGCCCGCTTCTGGCAGTGGCAGTCCCTGCGTCTCCCTGGAATGCGCTAGCCGCACTGCGCCAGGAGAGACACGCCCTGACCACCGCCATCATCTGATGCCCTGGAACAGCCAAGGGATTCCCTTCGGGGCCAGCTAGCAACACTGGCCATGGGCTGCAGAGTGGACCGAGGCTTCGCGAAGGGTCATAACCAGACGGCTGCACGCTGAAGCCTCGAGCAGCATGGCATCCCCCGGCCAGCCCAGCCAACGCGCCTGTCCACTCGGGGCTCTCGGAGCTCACGCTGTTGGCCTGTAACAGAGCTGGCACAGCAGGCTGGGTCGCTCCTGCCTGCGTCTTACCGCGCTGCCCGTGCTCCTGGCGCGAGACCCGGGGCGGCTCCGTCTTCCTGCCCACCGGCGGCTCACCTCTTCTGCACAATGAGGTTGATGTTGCGCAGAGCCACGTACTGCAGCTCCGGCTCGGCCGAGAGCAGTGTGACCAGAGGAGGAGCCAACTTCTTCAGCAGGGTGCCGTAATAATCCAGGTCCTTCGACAGCATCTCCATGAACTTCATCAGCACTTTCACTGCGGAGAGCACCACGGCAGAGTTGGCGTGGGACAGCCGGGGCGTCACCCGCTCACAGATGCTGCCGGGGCGCGGGAGAAAGAGAAAAGCCAATCCAGAGCCACTGGGCAGAAAGGATCGCGCACAGCAGAGCCTGGGGAGTGCCAGCGCAGAGCTCGCAGGAGGGACGGCCTGCAGCCACGCTCTGCTGCCCAGAAAGGTGGCTGGGCTCCCAGCCCAGCCTTGCGCCCCCATTGCCAGTGCTGCTGAACTAACTCCAAGATGCTGCAGACGCAGAGGGGCGGACAGCTCTGCCCACCGCCAAGACCTGCACTGGGCAGAAAGAGCGCACAAGGCCCAGCCTCTGGGCCTGCCAGCCTGCTGGTGCTGCAAGCCTCCCCAGCCCTCTGCCTGCCAAGAAAGGATCTTGGGCCACTCTCTCACCTCTGGGCCTAGCCAGCCTGGGATCTGCAGCCCTCCCCTCACCTCTGGGCCTGCCAGCCTGGGATCTGCAACCCCTTCCCCCAGCACCTCTGGGCCTGCCAGCGTGGGATCTGCAGCCCCCTCCCCTCTCACCTCTGGGCCTGCCAGCCTGGGATCTGCAGCCCCCTCCCCCCTCACCTCTGGGCCTGCCAGCCTGGGATCTGCAACCCCCTCCCCCAGCACCTCTGGGCCTGCCAGCCTGGGATCTGCAGCCCCTCCCCTCACCTCTGGGCCTGCCAGCCTGGGATCTGCAACCCCTTCCCCCAGCACCTCTGGGCCTGCCAGCCTGGGATCTGCAACCCCCTCCCCCAGCACCTCTGGGCCTGCCAGCCTGGGATCTGCAACCCCTCCCCAGCACCTCTGGGCCTGCCAGCCTGTGGATCTGCAGCCCCTCCCCTCTCACCTCTGGGCCTGCCAGCCTGGGATCTGCAGCCCTCCCCTCACCTCTGGGCCTGCCAGCCTGGGATCTGCAACCCCCTCCCCCAGCACCTCTGGGCCTGCCAGCCTGGGATCTGCAACCCCTTCCCCCAGCACCTCTGGGCCTGCCAGCGGGATCTGCGCCCCCCCTTACCTCTGGGCCTCCCGGTCGTCCTTGGGCATGTAGTTTGCCAGGCAGTCCAGAATGAAGATCTGCCCCCACTCGGTGCACTCGTTCAGGGCCGTCAGCAGCTTGTTAATGGACTGGGGGTTCAGGTCCAGCAGGTTGCTGCTTGGGTGGGACTCTGCTATTTCGGAAAGGGCCGCTACCGCATTAGCCACCACCTGCAGGGGCACGCGGGCCGTTAGCTGCCACTCCCCACACGGGCGACAGCGCTGCCGGGAGAGCGGCCTGAGGTCCTGTGGGCAGCCACTGTGCCCAGGCCCCTCCGCACTGCTGAGCATGCTGCAGCCTGGCACGAGCATCCACCGACGGGTGGCACTCCCGCCATGCGGCCACCCAGCACACCGCAGGCTGCGGGGACCTGCAGCTCTTTGATCCAGCGCTCGGTGGGCCAGGCCCGTCCGGACGCCACCATGAGCCCTGCCCCGCCCGTGGCCTCAGCATCACGCCAGCCACGAGCCGTTTCTCACCACTCCCTCCAGCCACGGCCGCAGGGGCAGGAGGAGGGGAGGGCGGTCAGAGTTAATGGGCGACACAGACCTGCTGATCGGCAGGGTGTGAAATACCCTCCTGCCCCCAAGTCAGGGCTTTTTAGGGGAGGAGGAAGAGAAGGAGAAGAAAGAAGGGCAAGTGCACAGGGGACCTGGGATGTGACGAGTCTCCCCTGGCCCTGCAGCCCAGGGAGAGATGTTGCAGTCCTGCCGGTGCTGCAGGGTTACTCGCTCACTTCTGAGGCCTAGCGCTAGCCAGCAGCAGCTCAGGATTGGATCTGGCATCGGCACAGTCTGCTAGAGACCAGCGTGGGGCTTGGCCATCAGCTGGAAACTCCTCTGCTCAGCCAGGCTTGGAAGAAAACCCTCAGGGTGAGCCGCTTGTGCCAAGGGGGACATTTCGGAGGCCTCCAGGAAGCCCTCCCGACCGCAGCAGGAAAAGGGACTCTGGCAGAGCGGCGAGGGGAAGACTGCACCTGCAGCTGGACATGCCCCGCGGGCTGACCGCGGAGAGACCCCGAGCGCCCTGATGGGCACTCTGACAGTGCTGCAGGCCTTGCCGATGCCAAGTCCCCCCGCGAGAGGGGTCTCCCTCTCGGGCAGGGCCGTGCGTGCTTCCCAGCTAGATACAAAGCTTCCGAGGGGGGCCGAACGAGCCTGGAACTGGGAAATCTTAGGAACAACCGGCAGCCACTCCTGGCCCAGACGCAGCAGCATCACGCTACGCAGTGGAGGGCGAGGGACGTCCGGCCAATTACGACTGCGCCGCAAAAGCACAGGGGCCAACGGAAGCCACGGGCCCTTGCTTATGGAAGGCTCTGTCACGGCAGCCCCACATCTGCTTCCAGAGGGGGGAGGTTCCAAATGCGCAGCCGTGGGGCACCCAGAACCCCAGAGCACCGAGCTGGGAGCTCCCAGAGGGACCGGTGACAGGCAGCCACTGCCCCAGTCAGAGCCACTGCAGGGCTGGCCCTTTCCCAGGGCCCCAACTCCCGAGAGGCAGCTCGACAGCAACCGGGCGCTTGCCAAGGGCAGATTCTCCGAGCCCAGCTCCGCGTTGGCACGGCCAGGGGTGACCTGTGCACAGCGCCCCTGCGGCAAAGGCCACGCCCGTACCATGCCAGGACAGGCGCTGACCGCACAGGAGCTGCTGGTGTCCATCACCGCTGCCTTTCTGGGTCGGTTGAACTCGCAAGCAGGCCTCCTCAGGGCTGCACCTTGGTGGCCTGTGAGCACACAGCACTGCAGACAGCGGGGCCTGCATGGCTCTGGGAGAGGCCGGCACCAAGTGCTCTAGGCCAGGTTAAGCGAGGAGAGTCCTCGCCCGAGGCCAAAGAAGCCTCCTTAGTCTGGTCAGCAAGGCCTCTGAGCAGCTCTTGCTGTGCTCGTGTTCTGGGGCCCGGCTGAAGCAGTGAATGCCGTGCCAGGCAGAGGGCTGTGCCTGGACTGGTGGGCAAGGACGAGGGCCTGGGAACAGGCCATTGCACACGGAGGAGAGAGGAAGGGCTGAAGGAGCACTCACCATAGGGTTGGAATCCGAGATGAGGTCCTTCAGCGTGTCCAGGAAGCCCTGGTCCTCCACCAGCTGGGCGTTGATGTCGTGGAGCTTGGCCACGCAGACGGCTGCGGTCTTGCGCACGTAGGGGTCCTCGTCCTTCAGACACTTTCTCAAGGGCTCACAGAGGTACTCCGTTATCTTATCCACCCGGATGCAGCCCATTGTCCGCACAGCCAGGGCCCGGATCAGGGGGTTGGGGTCCTCACAGTCCTACAGGGGGTGGAAAGGGACAGTAGATTCAGCCCTTCTTTGGGCCAGCGTTCAGGCTGGGGGCTGAAGCTCAATCCATATTGAGGAACCGAAACGAAAGCAATCTGCATTGCAGCGGTGCCGTGCACTGACTGCTAAGACCAGGTCTCTCATTTAGGTGCCTCAGTGTGGATTTAGGGTGTCACAAATGTGAGTTTGACAGCCTGGGCCACAGTGCAGACGTGCACCTCTTAGCGAGGCAGAGAGTCAGTTCTCAGATACCCGTCGGGGCAATCAGGCAAAACCTCTCTGCCAAGTGCTTAGATCCTTCTGCTGAAGCTGCCAAACGCAGCCCTGTTCCTCACCTGTAATCACCCTACAGAAAGGCTCTCTGGCTCCAAACGGAATGGGAATGAAGCCGTTTCAAGTTCTGCTTTGGCAGCACCTTTGCTCCCAACATGGCCCGTTCTGCAGCCTCTGACTCCTACAGCAAGAGGGACACGAAAACCTCCCTCCCTGGTGAGCCGGGCAGGCTCAGGAAGGGGACAGAGCTGCCTCTGTTTGCGAGGGACTCACGGCAGCACAGCCGCCACGGAAGGAGTTCTTCTGAGCTAAAATAAAGGCCAAGTTCAGCTTCTGCATACAGTGCTCGAGCCCCAGGGAACCACAGACTTCCCCGAGAGCAGAGGAGGCTGAGACAAATCGACCCGCACCCACTTGCTTGGCCTGTGGGCTTCCCAGCGCCTTACTGGTTTCCCATCCGAGGCGGCGAGGGGACACTCCGAAACCAAGGAGACCCTGCTAGTCAGGGTGAAGTTCACAGGCGGAGGGGTGCAGAGGGAAGCCCAGGACCGAGGGAATAACCTGCACAATTATTGGTGGACCAGGTGACGGGCAGCTCGTTCCCTCCCCCAAGCTCACAGAGAGGACAGCGGTGGAGGTTCCGCCGAATGACCTAGGTTCTGGCTACACACGGCAAAGCGAGCCTGAGCCCTTCACCTCACCTCTCCCATCTCACCTTTACGAAGGTGTTGACAGCCATAATGGCCATGTCTGGCTGGCTCTTGGCATAATTCATGAGGTACAGGTAGACCAGCTTCTTCAGCTCCAGGTTATCGGTCTGCATGCAGTTCACCACGTCTGGAAAGAGTGCACTGAAACACAAAGCGCTAGCATAAACTATTCCAGTGCTACGTTGATAGGCAGCAGGTTTCAAACAAACCAAAGGAAGTTTTTCTTCATGCAGCGCACAGCCAACCTGTGGAACTCCTTGCCTGAGGATGTGGTGAAGACCAAGACTATATCCGGGTTCAAAGAAGAGCTAGATAAATTCATGGAGGTTAGGTCCATGAATGGCTATTAGCCAGGATGGGTAGGCACAGTGTCCCTGGCCTCTGTGTGTCAGAGGCTGGGAAGGGGCGAGAGGGGAGGGATCACATGAGGACAGGACCCTGGGCTACATGGAACTTGGGTCTGACCCCATCTGGCCGCTCTGATGAGAGAGGGGAAAGAGTTAGCTGGGGCTGGCATGCCCGGGCCCAGCTACGTCCCACCTCCCCGGTCCTCCCAGCTCACACGTTTAGATTTCTAAGTGTGAGTCTCCACTGATCCGAAGGAGCCATTCCAACATCTGGAGTTCTTCATGGATCTGCACTAAGATAAGCGCCCCAAAGCAGTCCCTAATGGACATCTTCCCCACATCAAAATGCTCTCCCCTGAAATTTTGGCTGCAAACAGAGCTCTCCCATATCACTTCAGCACTCTCTACCAGCTACCCACATCTGGAAAATGGGCGCAGAGCCGTGGCCGCGGGAGCACAAGAGCTCAGCTTGACAACTTATTTTCGGCTCACCGACAAGAGACGCCGCCCTCTGCGGAAGGGGGCTTGCTTGATTTTATTGAACGGACACAAGGTTCGGTTTACAGAAAGCAGCAATCAATGCCAGCCCACTGATCTGGAATCCAGTCCAAGCCCCTCGCGAATTTGAGTCACACCTGCCCCTACCAGAACATCCCTCCACAGGGCAGAGGCTGTGTTCCCAGGGAAGCTCTCACCCGAGACCACGGAGCCAAAAGGAGCCATCTGCCATGGAAACTGAGGCAGGCCTCAAGCCGCAGGCCCTGTTACGTGGCACTCAGTCTCAAGCCGAGGGACCTGTAGTTCCCACGGGCGGCTGGAATCTACTCGTCTAATGCAGATCCAGGGAGGCCCTCTGTTCTGGGCCAGCCGCCAGGGCATCCCTGCAGCCGGCTCTCATTCGGGCACCCCCCTCTGCAGCAAGAGACGGCTTCCCCAGAGCCTCCCCACGCCATGCACGGCAGCGCACCTGACATCCTTGCCAACGGTCATGGACGCGATCACCTTCTTCACGGCCTCCTTCTTCTTCTCCTTCTTGTCACTGTTCAGCTCTGCCTTCAGCTCAAAGATCTCCCCTGCAGACGCGGCCAACAGGAGCCAGGCGTTAACACTGCCCTGGGCAGACGGGGGCAGACAGCTTCCCTCATCTCACGTGCCTGCGGAGCAACTGCCTGCCCGCTCTCGTAACCGAAGGCGAGGGATGCGCGTCGAGCCAGGCCGGCCGGGGAACCTCTCAGATGCCACGTCCCGGCCTGGTCTGAGTCTCGCTGGCTGGGAACGCGCCACGGCCAAGCTACGCCCGGGGCAACCAGCCTTTGGGCCCATTGGGCGGGGTCACGACGTGCTACCCGGCTCGGGACGAGTCTGAGGTCTGGGCCTGACCGCTCCCCAAGGCTGGGGCTGCCTCAGCGAGCACAGCTTACGGTTGCCAATGCCCCGGGGCAGCGGCACTGCGAGCCAGCAGAACTGGCCCTAGCAGAGTGGGATCCTGCTGCACGTGGAGCTAGAAACACTCAGGTGGAAGCAGAGCTGGGAGCCAGCCCCGGGCCCCGCTACCAAAGGGCGTGGTGCATGCTCCCCCAGGCAGGCCTTCCAGGCACTGCTGCGAGCTGTGCATCCCGTCTGGCCTTGCAATCTACGGGGCAGGCCTGGACCTTGCTGCCAGCATGAATGTCTCTACGCAGACATTCGCCGCCTAGCGCACAGCAGCCCTTGGGTCGGGGCCGGGGAGTGCAGGTGGACGGGGGAAGTGACATTTCATGGCGGCTTCTAGGAAGCTGCTCCAATTCTGAAGGAGGCTACGTGCTCGGCTCTCAGAGGCCGACTGAGGGCGCAAGCCGTTCATTTCCGACTAGCCGTCTCCTGCGCAGAGCCACGCACTGGGGCTAGCCGAGTCAGAGCTGGCAGGGCGATGCTCTGGGACTGCTCCATGAAGCCAGGCGGAGCTGCCTCTCTGAGCACACCTTCGCCGTGGCAAGCAGTGCACCCAGCTTGACCTTCCTGTCTGACCTCAGAGCATTGGGCATCCGTGTGGCAGCAGGTCCACATGGGCGGGGCTCCTGGAGAAGCCAGAAGGCCCCCAGCCCCGTAATCAGCAAGGACTCATCCAGCCCGTGGTGTGAAGCGGAAGGGAGGGAAGCCGCAGGTGCACAAGGCAGAACAGAGCTTGTGAGCACAGGAATCGGGGACTCTCTGCCAGCCCATCGGTCAGCAAAGACCAGCATGTGGTGCCAAATGGCCCAGGGCGGAAAGGAGAAGACGGGCATTGGACTAGGTGTGTGGAAGGGGGCCAGCGGATCCCAGGGGGCTGCGAGCTAGAAAACTGAATGGCCCAGAGGGTGCAGACTCAGCATCAGAGGACACCGACGCAGCAGCGTCTCCACACACCCACCACTGAATTAGAAGCTAGGGGAGTTCTGTGCGCCAGGGACGCGTGTGAGTGCCAGGGTGAGACGGGCAGAGCTGTCCTGCCCGCCGTGTGTGGTGCTGGGGTCACAGCTAACTTTCTAAGCCTCCTGTAACGCCCCCCCGCCCTGCAGAAATCCCTCTGCAGACACACCTCCCCCCGACAGTTACCCCTCGGGCTGCTCCAGTGAAGGGCTCACCCCGCGCCGTTTAACAAGTGCGTTACCAACAGGCCAGGCTGGCAGCTGCGCCCCGCGGGCGTTACTGAGCTGCCACAGCTGATAAAAGCAGCCGAAAGGCGTCTCCGCCCGGCCCTGGAACTGCCGTATCTGGAATGCTCAGCAGCCTGAGTGGCGGGTAGTGCTGTCTGCAGGCAGTGCGCAAGTTAACCCCCCCCCCGCGTGCACAGGGCCACTTGACCACTACCCACAGTGTGGCTGTAGCCCAGAAGGCGGGAGACACCTGCAGAGGCCAGTCACCGGCTCAGCATGCTGCACGCGCGCAGGGGCAGGGAAGGGCAGCACTGACCCAAGAATGTCTCTTTCCCTCTATCAGAGCAGCGAAACAGCCCCCGCGGCGCGCAGCCCCCGCGTCTGGCCCGTCAGCTGTGGCACAGGGGAACCGCAGTGGCCAGGATTGGGGCAGCGGACGGTCCCAGGGAGCGGCAGGACCCTTGGGGCTGGCTGGGAGGGGGGCGAGAGACCCGCGCGTGTGTTACCTTTCTTCGTCGTGGTGAAGTACTTGGAGTCTGTCATTTTGGTCCCTGGTTTGTGGTGTCGCTGAGGAGAGAAACAAACCGCTGAGGCCGGGCTGCCCCCTGAGGAAATAAGCCGAGAAGGTGGCAAGCTCTGCTCTCAGGAAAAGCAACAAGCACACGCGCACGCTCCGGCCAGCACAGGGACACACACTCCTACCCCTCAGAGGAAGGGCAGCGAGGCAGGCTGTGCAGTATTTCCTGCCCCTCTCACCGCACCCAGAGGGCAGAGAAGAAAAGCCAACGTGCCATTATCCCAGCTGGCCATTTGGTGGCCTGGATGAGAATGGTGAAAAGCCACAGTGCGTGAGTGAGCGAGCATCAATCCCAGCTTGCTGCCCTTCAGAGCGAGGGGGCAGCAGTGCTGGGGAGATGTCCACGCGCAGCCCAGCGCACGGGTGCTAACTGGCCCGCTTATCAAAAGCCCCAAGACAGGCCTGGGCTGCAGAGACTGGTCCCACCCCCGCTCCCCCGGCTCCGGGTGCTGGCCCCTCAGGAGGACACTGCCGGAGGGACGTCCGTCCTGCCTGTGCTGGGCTCATTCTGTCGACACCAGAATTTCTGCTCTCAAGTTCACACGGTTCGTGACCCAAACCCGGCCGAGGGCTCTTGGCCAAATGGCTGCACTGCCAAGCCAGCCTCGGAGTAGCGCACGCAGGGAGAGCGGCCACGGTGCTGGGCCCTACGCAAGACTCCCACAACTAGAGCAATAACCTGCTCCCCTGCCTGGAACGAAGGGACCGTTTATTCCAGCGAAGACGCACCCCGAGCCCTGCGCCGCCCGACATGGGAACGCGTCTCATCCAAAGGAGGAACAAGCAGCCTCCCTCTTGGGGAAATGTAAAGGAACAACCGCAGCTCAGAGCACAGTGCAGACCTCCACCTCTCGGCAGCGTCCCCCGAGACATGGGCCTTTTCACACCAGCGCTCAAGCACGGCTCCCTTGATGGCCAACATGCTGTACTCCCAGCCAGGCACTCTAGGCCACGTTCTACAATCCCAGTCGGCTGAGGTCAGCCTGGCAGCCCGGCTCTGCAGGAGGCGGAGAGCTACGGTGTCGGGGGCCTTTTGAGAAGGCTGTAAAAACACCACAATATAATCAGGCTGGTTTCATAAGAGCAGCCAGGCTGGGCCAGACCAAAGGTCTATCTTGCCCAGCGTCCTGGCTGCCCACAGCACTCAGTGCCAGGTGCCCCAGAGGGAGGGAACAGAACAGAATCAAGTGATCCCTCCCGTCGCCCATTCCCAGCCTCTGCCAACCAGAGGTAGGGCCATGAGCCCTGTCCACCCTGGCTACTAGCCACTAACAGATGGACCTTATTTATGGATTAATTACGTTGGTAATTTATTTAAACTGCAACACAATGGCTGATATTGGGAGTTGGGAGCATTGGAGAAATCCCCAACCCCCCTTGCCTGACAGTAATGTAGCTAGGCCTGATCCTTTATTCCTCACTAGTCCTCAAAAGTTACACGCGGCCAGTGCACGCTCAGCGGTCCCTCACAGGACACGGACAGCAAGCGAGAGCTGGAGACTCCAGCTCCCGGTTCCCGCCGGCCCCCAACCGTCCACACAGAGACCAGCTCACGGAGCACATTTTGACAAGAACATTTTTCAGTCCAAAATGTAGACCAGTTCTAAATCACGGGCGCACAATAAGCGCCCTAAGAACGACAGGCACATCTACACTGCAGAGGAAGATCCAAGCTGTCCCTGTTGATCTCTGGCGAAGACAGCCAATTGGAAGGGAGGGGACGCTCTGGCCAATGCCGGTAGCCCTGCTTTCACGAGGCGCAAGCGAAATCGAAGGGAGTGTGTTCTTCCCTCCACTTTCTGCAGGCGAGACAGCACCAAATGCTGAGTTAAGCTACTTTGGCTTCAGCTACACAATGAACGTAGCTGAAATTGCGTATCTTAACTCCACTTCATCCTGTGGGGCAGACGCACCCTTACTGTCCTTCATGCCACTCTGGCAACGTACAGGAGCCTTCACACTTTGTTCCTGTTTTATCCTCCTGGGGAAATTCACAAGAAAATGGAAACAACTTACTCAGCAGCCACATTGCTGCATTCAGCTCTGCCCAATGGGAACAGGGCCTGTTCCACTCCTACTTCCTCGGAAACACCCTGAAGCCCTGCCCCTCCATGCTGCGAGGACAGAGTCTCTCTCTCTCTCTCACGCACACGACTGCCCAAGCCTCTTCCCCAGCAGTGATTTGTGTCTCTGCTGGCTGCTCGAGGTGCCCAAACCAGCCTGCCTGCACTGCTGCAGAGGGGCACCTAACCCTTTGCTTTCCAGGCAGAAGTCATTTTTCTACAGGGATGCAAAGAAATCTGCAGGGGGCATGAATTCTGTACATGTGCAATGATGCAAAATTCCCCCAGGCGTAAACCCAGCCATCACCAACAGGAGAGAGCTGACCGGTTTAGTTTCCCTGTCCAAGCCAAGTGGGAAATGAGGAAGACTCAAAGCCAGACCTGACGTATTACGGCAGGGATGGGCAATAGGGATGTGACTAGTGGACTACCCGATAAGCCTAGGCTTATCAGGTAGTCCAGTTGACTACTTGCTCCTCCCCGCCCCCCTGCTGCCTCTGTTACAAGGGGGGAGCAGGAGCCAGTGCTGGGTGGAGCTGGCTTTTAAGCCCCACTGGCATGGGGTCCCCCGCTGCTGCACCTCTCCCTTTGAAACGTACAAGGGTCCCGGGTGGCTCTTGTACATTTCAAAGGCAGAGGAGCAGCAAAGCATCCCCCTTACCGAGCAGCTGATGGATCATGGACATTCAACATCTCTAGTGGGCAGTCATTTTCACGGGGCCGGGGGACACTGCATTTTGGTACATGGTCACGGGCTGGTTCCACCATATCCTGGAAGGGCGGAGTCTGGAGTGGAAGGGGCGGGGCTGGGGACTTGTCCCCACCCAGAGTCGTCTGGGGCCGGAGGGTTTGAATTAAACACACAGCAAGGGGCTTGCGGCTCCCAGTCCTGCCGCTACCGCCTTGCCTGGCGGCCACCTGGGATGGCTGCGGCTATTTAAAGGGCTCGCGGCTCCGGCCCCTGCCCGGGTAGCACCGCGACTGGGAGCCGGGAGCCATTTAAATAAGATCCAGGTGGGCTCAGGCAGCCGGAAACTCAGTGCCACGGGCAGCAGGATGTTCTTTATTAACACAAATGGGGCTTTAGGATAAAACCAGGCTTTACAGCTCCCCTCCTCCCAATGTTACCAGGCTAAGCAGCTGCTGAATTTAGACAGCAGCATCCATCTAGAGAAACGCTAGAAGCGTTGTGGACACGACTGAACGGAGCCCCACCCTCCCGGTGAGGCAGGGAAGAAATCTCTGCTCTAGAAGCAAGGGAGACAAGGCACACAGATGGGGTGTTGCAGTGCAGTGTAGAAGAGCTGGGGTCCCGCCCCACTGTCCTGCAGGCCAGCTGCAAAGCGATAGGAAAGAGGGCTGTGCTAGTTATGGGGTAACACGTAAAAGGCAAAGCTGCTACACAGAAGGCTGCCCCAACGTCACGTTCGCTCTTTGGCTTGTGCCTGGATGGGGAAGTCAGCTGGCCGGCCCTTAGACGTGCCACCCGGCAGTCAGACACACTCCCAGCTGGCCCATGCCAGCTGACTCAAGCTAAGGGGCTACTGGACTGTAGTGCAGATGTTCAAGCTCAGGCTCTAGGACCTGTGAGGTGGGAGGCCCCAGAGTTCAGGCTGCACCCGCAGCCCGAACACCTACTTCTCGGTAGCCTCCAGATCCGTGTTGAGCTGCTAAATGCAGCAGACACCCTTCGAGAGGCAGCGGCATGGTGGTCACCTTCCCAGATCTTGCTTGTCTGCGTTTCAAGGGAGGCAGAACTGATTAGTGCTCTGACTTCTCTTGGATTTAGCCGTGTCCTCCGCAGAGTGCCTTGGGAACCGATAACAGAACGCCAGCTTTCCGACCGGCCTGCACTTGGCTTCCGGAGCATGCTGCAGCACGGGGCTGCACACCACTGCAGGGATCCTAGGCTTGCCATGACAAGAGGGAGGGCTTGCTGCAATCCCTGTCGGCAGAGGACTATCCTGCTTATCAAACCGTCTTACTTGAGCCGCAAAGCAACCTGTCTTCCCCTTCCTGTGAGGCAGCTGGCGTATCGCTGTGTTGGAGACCAGGCGGAACGCTGCTTTGACCCAAAAGAAACAGGAATTGCCAGACGCTCCATTGAAGAGTCAGAGCACAGGGCTGTGGATAGTGCAAGGGACCAACACATGAAAGGAGGCGGGGTTTTCCACATCAGAAGGCATCGAGCAACAACAGCCTGGACACTGACAGAACAGTCACTGAAAAGGATTCCTAGCATCTAGGGCAAGAACTGTTTGGCTAGTACATGGGGCTGTCAGATCTCCCCCCTGTGTTCTAGCCTCCACGCTCTCAGGTATTTCAGCACATGCTTTCACAGTCAACCTGTAGTTCGACGTCAGATGGGGGCACGTTAAGATCCATTCTAGCCACATGAATCCCTT
This sequence comes from Rafetus swinhoei, assembly GCA_019425775.1. Taxonomy (NCBI): domain Eukaryota; kingdom Metazoa; phylum Chordata; order Testudines; family Trionychidae; genus Rafetus; species Rafetus swinhoei. Next base: position 2,053,658 of record CM033425.1, on the reverse strand, counting down.
GAACTCCAAAGTGCCAACACTGGGATTTTATGAATAGTTTGTTCGATATGATTCAAGCGTGAAGAGGCGTTATCTGGATGGGGGGAGTCTCAAGCCATATCTCCTGCATCAGTGTTTTATTTGTGCACTTCAACCAGGCAGAGGCAAAGAGAGGCAGAAATGCTGAAAGGGAAGCAAGCTCTCAAAGCAAGCGTGACAGGATCAGGCTGTGACCTTGCTTTTGGCTTCCCAGCTCCCTGCTGGAGAGTAGATGGCTTTTACTGCAGCATGAGATTCCGGAGTCCTCACACAGACGCCAAACCCGGGAAATGAAAAAAACCCGGCTCAGGATGCAGGCCCGTATCACAGGGCTCTGTGGCTGCAGCTCCTTCCCTGCAAGCTCTGTCCTGGAAAAAGAGGAGGGCCACGGGTACCGCAATCAGAGAGAAGAGTCGCTACGTTCCCGGGCACTCAGGAAAAGGCTACAGGATACGAACTGGACAGCTGGGGCGACGAGTGGAAGTGGGTGGTAGGTCTCAGTCCACTCAGCAGTAGCACTATTGCCCATGTCCAGATGAAGGGAAGCCACACGTGCGCACTTTATAAGGAAACAGACTGATACCAAACTTTAAAGCAACTCATTTTTGCTGAACTCTGTTCTTCTCTCCAGAACACCTTGACAAGGCTGTCAGCAGCCAAGCCTCAAAACTGACAACATGGCCGTGACCTGAGACTTGGTCCCGGCTATTTGAACTCGCTAAAACGTGGAGCCAGGAATTCTGGGAGTCAACGCACCACGTCAACTTGAATGATGGAAAGAAGCCAGTGACCCTGAGATTCCAGGGCTCCTTCTATCCATCACTCCTTCTACCCAGAGGCAAATGAGAAGCCGTACCCCAACTCCAGTGCCCGGTTACAGTTTCTTTAACAATCGGACTGCCATCCCAAGCTGCGAGAGCTCCTGCTGAACCTGCACCCATGGTGGCCCTGGCAGCAGCAGGGAACTCGGTGCTCTATGACTCTAGGCTGCAGAGGGTTTGCGTTGCTCGCAAACCAGAAACCACAAGTCAGAGGTGGGAGCCACAAACCACAAGCTCAGGTTTCACTCTAGGAACTCTGCTGAATAATGGACTGGCTGTTTGGGGTAGAGCTTTAACTGAGCTTATGGTGGACGATGTTGAGCTTTTAATGACGACAGTGCTGACTTTCCAGAGAGAGAGAGGAGAGGCAGAGAGAAGTGAGCATCTGAGGACAAGCAAGATGGTCCTAAGTCACAAACACAGTGATTAGACCGCTTGGAAAGCCGCTTCCTAGCACACTAGCGAGAACAAGTGGAACACTCACAGTGGAATCCTGACTCTGCCACTGACCTGCAGCAAGTCGCAGTAAAGCTTGGTGCCTCGGTTTCCCTGGCAATCCTTCGATTTATCTGCATAGACCATAAGCTTTCTGGGGAAGGGACTGTAGTACTTACTGTGTGTGGGCAGCATCTAGCACACTGGGACTCCAATACAAACAGTAGGTTCTCTTAGGCCTCACCGGCCTCCAGGCATTCAAAGACAAGGTAAAGGGCAGGCACCACAGCCAACGCTGCACAAATGCGCAGCGACCTTCACCAGTGTCTCTAAAGCACCACTGAACCCATCAGCCAGATGCAAGCCCGGCCAGCCCTCAGATCAAGGAACAGCTGCACTAGACCGTGCTGCTATGCACGCCTTTGGGTGGCAGCGAAATCAAGTTACATCAGACCCGCATCCAACAAGCTATCTGAATGCTAGAAGGTGAGCAGGGGAAGAGCCCAGCCACAGCAGAATGTACTAGGGATGTAAGCAACTAGTCGACTACCTGATAAGCATGTAGAGACTCAACTAGTCGCTTCCACCACCCTTGCTGCCTGGGGGGCAGGGGAGGCAGAGGCGTAGCATGGGGACCAGGAATCAGCTGTCCAGGCTCTCGCCTGGTCCCCCTCGCTGCGGCTCTGCCTTTTAAATGCATCAGGCACTTATACATCTAAAAGGCAGAGCTGCAGAGGGGTCCCACTACAGCTCTGCAGTTTCCCCCTTTATCAACTAATCGAGTAGTTGATGGAAATTCCATCAACTAGTTGATTAACTGCAATTTAACATCCCTAGAACATACGCCTCTAGCAGTCAGTTCCACTAGCTGAGCCAGAGTGTGCCAATTTTCTGCCATCACCAATTCTTCAGTAGTGTTAGCTGCCACAGAACATACACACAGGGCACTTCCTCTCCCAAACCAGCGCTTTGCCGACTGGCAACTTTGCAGCCCACGCCTCTGCTGCTGGACTAAGGCAGGTGCTGAATGCCATGTTCCAGTGGCACGCAGAGCCCACCACAGCAGCTGTAAGAAAGCAGCCAGTAAGCCACATTTGTACCCCAAGAAGCCCAGCTAAGGTCAACGGATTTCTACAAGGGACAAGTCTAGCCCTCTCCAACATGAGCATGGAGTCTCGCGTGCCCACTGAGTGATGGAGGAATGACAAAGGCCTTCCTGTAACTATTAAGCTCCCCAAATCCACCAGCTGCTCTGCCCTCAGCTCTGGGAAGCTGTTGAGAAAGGGGTGGCCTGAGCCCTCAGAAAAGCAGAAGTGGGAATGGGGAAAGAAGCCCCCAAACCCTGCAGAGACCAGCTCTCACAGCTGGGGATATAAATGGTTAACCAGTAAGCATCACCCTCACTGGGGGATACTTACCAGTTATGGTTAACAGGCAGGGGCAGGAGCAAGCAGGGAGTTGCTCAAGCCCAGTGGGGCCATGGGCAGCAGGTGCTTTAGCCCAGCTGGAGCAGCCCCCCCCGCAGCAAGCTTGGCTCAGTGTGCCTTGGGCAGGGGCACTAGATAATGTTTAACTGGTTAAGTGATTAAATGGGATTTTACATCCCTAGTCGCAGCAGTAGCCTCTTGCCCTGTCACCTGGAGACACCTGCAGCAAGGCCAGTGCCCTGCGTGAAGGGAAAAGAGGCACGGGCAGCCTCAGCTCCAGGAAAAAGCCGGAGACGCAAAACGAGAGGCGAGATGTAAGAGTAACACACCGGAGGCTGGTCTAAAGGAGGCTCACAACAGTCCCGCCTGGCCACAGCTGATCGCGGACTGTGCGCCCAAACAGCTCAAGCACCCTTCCCCTCGGGGACCCGCCTTTGCTGCTCGGCAGATGTGACTCTGCAGGACAGGTGCTCCCCCCAGGAGCTTCCCCCGCAAGGGCCATCGATGTGCTGCAGAACCGCAGCCCTGCCTTGAAGGGGAGCAGCCGCCTGTCGCCAAGGAAGCCCCCGGCCCCTGATGCAAAGCTGCCCTGGGGCCACCAGGCCCTCGCTGCCGCCCGCAGGCCTGCCCCTCCGCAGCGCGGCGCCGGGCGAGCTCGGGCGGGCGGGGAAGCGGCAGGGCGAGGGCCGGGCTCGCTGCTCGGGAAAGCGAAGGAGCCGCAGCCGCTCAGGCGGGGGGGGCGCCCCGCGACACCCCGGCTCCGGCTGGGGCGAGGCTCCCTCGCGACGGGCCCCGAGGGCACCACTGTCCCGTGCCCGGCGCATCGGGCCCGAGAGCGGCTCAGCCCGGCCCGCGGCGATCGGGCCTGCAGCCAGGACCGGGCCGGGATCGGGGCCCCCCCACCTACCGCTCGCGGCTCCCTGCGCTGCCTGCGCCTCCAGCGGCCCCGCGGAAGTGAGCGCGCGGGCGGGAAGCACTTCCGGGGCAGGGGCGAGGCCGGGGGCGGGGCGTCACGTGCGGCAGGAGCGCGCGGGCAGGCAGGTGAGGAGCGCGTAGCGCGTGGCGGCAGGGGGGTCGCGCGGGGGCTGAACTGTCGGGCCCCTCTCCCAGCCGGGGGGACCTGTCCGAGCCCCGCCCCGAGGGGAGCCGGGCCGCGGGGGACCTGTCCATCTGTCCGAGCCCCGCCCCGAGGGGAGCCGGGCCGGGGACCTGTCCATCTGTCTGACCCCGCCCCGAGGGGAGCCGGGCCGCGGGGGGGGGGACACCTGTCCATCTGTCCGAGCCCGCCCTGAGGGGAGCCGGGCCGGGGGGACCTGTCCATCTGTCCGAGCCCTGCCCTGAGGGGAGCCGGGCCGCGGGGGGACCTGTCCATCTGTCTGACCCTGCCTGAGGGGAGCCGGGCCGCGGGACCTGTCCATCTGTCTGAGCCCCGCCCTGAGGGGAGCCGCGTGGGGGGACCTGTCCATCTGTCTGACCCCGCCCCGAGGGGAGCCGGGCCGTGGGGGGGGGACCTGTCCATCTGTCTGACCCCGCCCCGAGGGGAGCCGGGCCGGGGGACCTGTCCATCTGTCCGAGCCCCGCCCCGAGGGGAGCCGTGCCGTGGGGGGGGGACCTGTCCATCTGTCTGACCCCGCCCCGAGGGGAGCCGGGCCGGGGGACCTGTCCATCTGTCCGAGCCCCGCCCCGAGGAGCCGTGCCGTGGGGACCTGTCCATCTGTCTGACCCCGCCCCGAGGGGAGCGGGGCCGGGGGACCTGTCCATCTGTCCGAGCCCCGCCCCGAGGGGAGCCGGGCCGTGGGGGGGGGACCTGTCCATCTGTCTGACCCCGCCCCGAGGGGAGCCGGGCCGGGGGGGGGGGGACCTGTCCATCTGTCCGAGCCCCGCCCCGAGGGGAGCCGGGCCGTGGGGGGGGGACCTGTCCATCTGTCTGACCCCCGCCCGAGGGGAGCCGTGCCGTGGGGACCTGTCCATCTGTCTGACCCCGCCCGAGGAGCCGGGCCGGGGGGACCTGTCCATCTGTCCGAGCCCCGCCCCGAGGGGAGCCGTGCCGTGGGGGGGGGACCTGTCCATCTGTCTGACCCCGCCCCGAGGGGAGCCGGGCCGGGGGGGGGGGGACCTGTCCATCTGTCCGAGCCCCGCCCCGAGGGGAGCCGTGCCGTGGGGACCTGTCCATCTGTCTGACCCCGCCCGAGGAGCCGGGCCGTGGGGACCTGTCCATCTGTCTGACCCCGCCTGAGGGGAGCCGGGCCGGGGGGGACCTGTCCATCTGTCCGAGCCCCGCCCGAGGGGAGCCGTGCCGGGGGGACCTGTCCATCTGTCTGACCCCGCCCCGAGGAGCCGGGCCGGGGGACCTGTCCATCTGTCCGAGCCCCGCCCGAGGAGCCGGGCCGCGGGGGACCTGTCCATCTGTCCGAGCCCCGCCCCGAGGAGCCGGGCCGCGGGGACCTGTCCATCTGTCCGAGCCCCGCCCGAGGGGAGCCGGGCCGCGGGGGGACCTGTCCATCTGTCGAGCCCCGCCCCGAGGAGCCGGGCCGCGGGGGGGACCTGTCCATCTGTCCGAGCCCCGCCCTGAGGAGCCGGGCCGCGGGGGGACCTGTCCATCTGTCCGAGCCCCGCCCCGAGGAGCCGGGCCGTGGGGGACCTGTCCATCTGTCTGACCCCGCCCGAGGGGAGCCGGGCCGGGGAGGACCTGTCCATCTGTCTGACCCCGCCCGAGGAGCCGGGCCGGGGACCTGTCCATCTGTCCGAGCCCCGCCCTGAGGAGCCGGGCCGGGGGACCTGTCCATCTGTCCGAGCCCCGCCCTGAGGGGAGCCGGGCCGCGGGGGACCTGTCCATCTGTCTGACCCCGCCCCGAGGAGCCGGGCCGCGGGACCTGTCCATCTGTCCGAGCCCCGCCCGAGGGGAGCCGTGCCGTGGGGACCTGTCCATCTGTCTGACCCGCCCGAGGGGGCCGGGGGACCTGTCCATCTGTCTGACCCGCCCGGGAGCCGGGCCGGGACCTGTCCATCTGTCCGAGCCCCGCCCCGAGGAGCCGTGCCGTGGGGGGGACCTGTCCATCTGTCTGACCCGCCCCGAGGGGAGCTGCCGTGGGGACCTGTCCATCTGTCTGACCCCGCCCGAGGGGAGCCGGGCCGGGGGGACCTGTCCATCTGTCCGAGCCCCGCCCCGAGGAGCCGTGCCGTGGGGACCTGTCCATCTGTCTGACCCCGCCCGAGGGGAGCCGGGCCGGGGGGACCTGTCCATCTGTCCGAGCCCCGCCCGAGGGGAGCCGTGCCGTGGGGACCTGTCCATCTGTCTGACCCCGCCCGAGGAGCCGTGCCGTGGGGACCTGTCCATCTGTCTGACCCCGCCCCGAGGAGCCGGGCCGGGGGGACCTGTCCATCTGTCCGAGCCCCGCCCGAGGAGCCGTGCCGTGGGGGACCTGTCCATCTGTCTGACCCGCCCGGGGAGCCGGGCCGGGGGACCTGTCCATCTGTCCAGCCCCGCCCGAGGAGCCGTGCCGTGGGGACCTGTCCATCTGTCTGACCCCGCCCGAGGAGCCGTGCCGTGGGGACCTGTCCATCTGTCTGACCCCGCCCCGAGGAGCCGGGCCGGGGGACCTGTCCATCTGTCCGAGCCCCCGCCCCGAGGGGAGCCCGTGGGGACCTGTCCATCTGTCTGACCCCGCCCGAGGAGCCGGGCCGGGGGACCTGTCCATCTGTCGAGCCCCGCCCAGGGGAGCCGGGCCGCGTGGGGGGACCTGTCCATCTGTCCGAGCCCCGCCCGAGGAGCCGGGCCGCGGGGGGGACCTGTCCATCTGTCCGAGCCCCGCCCGAGGAGCCGGGCCGCCGGGGGACCTGTCCATCTGTCCGAGCCCCGCCCCGAGGAGCCGGGCCGCGGGGGGACCTGTCCATCTGTCCGAGCCCGCCCTGAGGAGCCGGGCTGGGGGACCTGTCCATCTGTCCGACCCGCCCGAGGAGCCGGGCCGTGGGGGACCTGTCCATCTGTCCGAGCCCGCCCGAGGGGAGCCGGGCCGCGGGGGACCTGTCCATCTGTCTGACCCCGCCCGAGGAGCCGGGCCGTGGGGGACCTGTCCATCTGTCCGAGCCCCGCCCCGAGGGGAGCCGGGCCGTGGGGGACCTGTCCATCTGTCCGAGCCCCGCCCCGAGGAGCCGGGCCGTGGGGACCTGTCCATCTGTCTGACCCCGCCCCAGGAGCCGGGCCGTGGGGACCTGTCCATCTGTCTGACCCCGCCCCGAGGGGAGCCGGGCCGTGGGGGGGGGACCTGTCCATCTGTCTGACCCCGCCCCGAGGGGACCTGTCCATCTGTCTGACCCCGCCCCGAGGGGAGCCGGGCCGCGGGGGGGGGGACCTGTCCATCTGTCCGAGCCCCGCCCCGAGGGGACCTGTCCATCTGTCCGAGCCCCGCCCCGAGGGGAGCCGGGCCGCGGGGGGGGGACCTGTCCATCTGTCCGAGCCCCGCCCCGAGGGGAGCCGGGCCGCGGGGACCTGTCCATCTGTCCGAGCCCCGCCCCGAGGGGAGCCGGGCCGCGGGGGGGGGACCTGTCCATCTGTCCGAGCCCCGCCCGAGGGGAGCCGGGCCGCGGGACCTGTCCATCTGTCCGAGCCCCGCCCGAGGGGAGCCGGGCCGGGGGAACCTGTCCATCTGTCCGAGCCCCGCCCCGAGGAGCCGGGCCGGGGGTGGGGACCTGTCCATCTGTCCGAGCCCCGCCCCGAGGAGCCGGGCCGCGCGGGGGGACCTGTCCATCTGTCCGAGCCCCGCCCTGAGGAGCCCCGCGGGGGGGACCTGTCCATCTGTCCGAGCCCCGCCCCGAGGGGAGCCGGGCCGTGGGGACCTGTCCATCTGTCCGAGCTCGCCCGCCCGCCCGAGGAGCCGGGCCGGGGGGCGGGACCTGTCCATCTGTCCGAGCCCGCCCCGAGGAGCCGGGCCGTGGGGGACCTGTCCATCTGTCCGAGCCCCGCCCCGAGGAGCCGGGCCGCGGGGGGGACCTGTCCATCTGTCCGAGCCCCGCCCCGAGGAGCCGGGCCGTGGGGGGACCTGTCCATCTGTCGAGCCCCGCCCGAGGGGAATCGGGCCGTGGGGACCTGTCCATCTGTCCGAGCCCCGCCCCGAGGGGAGCCGGGCCGGGGGACCTGTCCATCTGTCCGAGCCCCGCCTGAGGGGAGCCGGGCCGCGGGGGGACCTGTCCATCTGTCTGACCCGCCCCGAGGAGCCGGGCCGCGGGACCTGTCCATCTGTCCGAGCCCCGCCCGAGGAGCCGTGCCGTGGGGGGACCTGTCCATCTGTCTGACCCCGCCCGAGGAGCCGGGCCGGGGGACCTGTCCATCTGTCTGACCCCGCCCGAGGAGCCGGGCCGGGGGACCTGTCCATCTGTCCGAGCCCCGCCCCGAGGGGAGCCGTGCCGTGGGGGGGGGACCTGTCCATCTGTCTGACCCCGCCCGAGGAGCCGTGCCGTGGGACCTGTCCATCTGTCTGACCCCGCCCCGAGGAGCCGGCCGGGGGGGACCTGTCCATCTGTCCGAGCCCCGCCCCGAGGAGCCGTGGCCGTGGGACCTGTCCATCTGTCTGACCCCGCCCGAGGAGCCGGGCCGGGGGGGACCTGTCCATCTGTCCGAGCCCCGCCCGAGGAGCCGTGCCGTGGGGACCTGTCCATCTGTCTGACCCCGCCCCGAGGAGCCGTGCCGTGGGGGGACCTGTCCATCTGTCTGACCCCGCCCCGAGGGAGCCGGGCCGGGGGACCTGTCCATCTGTCCGAGCCCCGCCCGAGGGGAGCCGTGCCGTGGGACCTGTCCATCTGTCTGACCCCGCCCCGAGGAGCCGGGCCGGGGGACCTGTCCATCTGTCCGAGCCCCGCCCGAGGAGCCGTGCCGTGGGGGACCTGTCCATCTGTCTGACCCCGCCCGAGGGGAGCCGTGCCGTGGGGACCTGTCCATCTGTCTGACCCCGCCCCGAGGAGCCGGGCCGGGGGACCTGTCCATCTGTCCGAGCCCCGCCCCGAGGAGCCGTGCCGTGGGGACCTGTCCATCTGTCTGACCCCGCCCCGAGGGGAGCCGGGCCGGGGGGGACCTGTCCATCTGTCCGAGCCCCGCCCCGAGGGGAGCCGGGCCGCGGGGACCTGTCCATCTGTCCGAGCCCCGCCCCGAGGGGAGCCGGGCCGCGGGGGGGGGACCTGTCCATCTGTCCGAGCCCCGCCCCGAGGGGAGCCGGGCCGCGGGGGACCTGTCCATCTGTCCGAGCCCCGCCCCGAGGGGAGCCGGGCCGCGGGGGGGGGACCTGTCCATCTGTCCGAGCCCCGCCCGAGGGGAGCCGGGCCGCGGGGACCTGTCCATCTGTCCGACCCCGCCCGAGGAGCCGGGCCGTGGGGACCTGTCCATCTGTCCGAGCCCCGCCCCGAGGGGAGCCGGGCCGCGGGGGGGGGACCTGTCCATCTGTCTGACCCCGCCCCGAGGGGAGCCGGGCCGTGGGGGGGGGACCTGTCCATCTGTCCGAGCCCCGCCCCGAGGGGAGCCGGGCCGTGGGGGACCTGTCCATCTGTCCGAGCCCCGCCCCGAGGAGCCGGGCCGTGGGGACCTGTCCATCTGTCTGACCCCCGCCCGAGGGGAGCCGGGCCGTGGGGACCTGTCCATCTGTCTGACCCCGCCCCAGGGGAGCCGGGCCGTGGGGACCTGTCCATCTGTCTGACCCCGCCCGAGGGACCTGTCCATCTGTCTGACCCCGCCCCGAGGAGCCGGGCCGCGGGGGACCTGTCCATCTGTCCGAGCCCCGCCCCGGTGGGACCTGTCCATCTGTCCGAGCCCCGCCCCGAGGAGCCGGGCCGCGGGGGACCTGTCCATCTGTCCGAGCCCCGCCCGAGGGGAGCCGGGCCGCGGGACCTGTCCATCTGTCCGAGCCCCGCCCGAGGAGCCGGGCCGCGGGGGACCTGTCCATCTGTCCGAGCCCCGCCCGAGGAGCCGGGCCGCGGGACCTGTCCATCTGTCCGAGCCCCGCCCCGAGGAGCCGGGCCGGGGGAACCTGTCCATCTGTCCGAGCCCCGCCCGAGGAGCCGGGCCGTGGGGGTGGGGACCTGTCCATCTGTCCGAGCCCCCGCCCCGAGGAGCCGGGCCGCGGGGACCTGTCCATCTGTCCGAGCCCCGCCCCTGAGGGGAGCCGGGCCGCGGGGACCTGTCCATCTGTTCCGAGCCCCGCCCGAGGAGCCGGGCCGTGGGGGGACCTGTCCATCTGTCCGAGCCCCGCCCCGCCCGCCCCGAGGAGCCGGGCCGGGGCGGGACCTGTCCATCTGTCCGAGCCCCGCCCCGAGGGGAGCCGGGCCGTGGGGACCTGTCCATCTGTCGAGCCCCGCCCCGAGGAGCCGGGCCGCGGGGGGACCTGTCCATCTGTCCGAGCCCCGCCCCGAGGAGCCGGGCCGTGGGACCTGTCCATCTGTCGAGCCCCGCCCCGAGGGGAATCCGGGCCGTGGGACCTGTCCATCTGTCCGAGCCCCGCCCCGAGGAGCCGGGCCGTGGGACCTGTCCATCTGTCCGAGCCCCGCCCCGAGGAGCCGGGCCGCGGGGGACCTGTCCATCTGTCCGACCCCGCCCCGAGGAGCCGGGCCGTGGGGGGACCTGTCCATCTGTCCGAGCCCCGCCCCGAGGAGCCGGGCCGCGGGGGACCTGTCCATCTGTCTGACCCCGCCCGAGGAGCCGGGCCGTGGGGACCTGTCCATCTGTCCGAGCCCCGCCCGAGGAGCCGGGCCGTGGGGACCTGTCCATCTGTCCGAGCCCCGCCCCGAGGAGCCGGGCCGTGGGACCTGTCCATCTGTCTGACCCCGCCCGAGGAGCCGGGCCGTGGGGACCTGTCCATCTGTCTGACCCCGCCCGAGGAGCCGGGCCGTGGGGACCTGTCCATCTGTCTGACCCCGCCCGAGGGGACCTGTCCATCTGTCTGACCCCGCCCGAGGAGCCGGGCCGTGGGGACCTGTCCATCTGTCCGAGCCGCCCGGGGGACCTGTCCATCTGTCCGAGCCCCGCCCCGAGGAGCCGGGCCGCGGGGACCTGTCCATCTGTCCGAGCCCCGCCCCGAGGGGAGCCGGGCCGCGGGACCTGTCCATCTGTCCGAGCCCCGCCCGAGGAGCCGGGCCGCGGGGGACCTGTCCATCTGTCCGAGCCCCGCCCCGAGGGGAGCCGGGCCGCGGGACCTGTCCATCTGTCCGAGCCCGCCCCGAGGAGCCGGGCCGGGGGGAACCTGTCCATCTGTCCGAGCCCCGCCTGAGGGGAGCCGGGCCGTGGGGTGGGGGGACCTGTCCATCTGTCCGAGCCCCGCCCCGAGGAGCCGGGCCGCGGGGGGGGGGACCTGTCCATCTGTCCGAGCCCCGCCCTGAGGGGAGCCGGGCCGCGGGGGGGGGGACCTGTCCATCTGTCCGAGCCCCGCCCCGAGGAGCCGGGCCGTGGGGACCTGTCCATCTCCGCCCGCCCCGCCCCGAGGAGCCGGGCCGGGGGCGGGACCTGTCCATCTGTCCGAGCCCCGCCCCGAGGAGCCGGGCCGTGGGACCTGTCCATCTGTCCGAGCCCCGCCCCGAGGAGCCGGGCCGCGGGGGGGACCTGTCCATCTGTCCGAGCCCCGCCCGAGGAGCCGGGCCGTGGGGACCTGTCCATCTGTCCGAGCCCCGCCCCGAGGAATCGGGCCGTGGGGACCTGTCCATCTGTCCGAGCCCCGCCCGAGGAGCCGGGCCGTGGGGACCTGTCCATCTGTCCGAGCCCCGCCCCGAGGGGAGCCGGGCCGCGGGGGGGCTGGTGCGCTGCACGTGGCTGGGGGCAGGGGCCGCGCGCTCCGGTCCCGTGTTCTCTGCACCCGGCCGAGGCGGGCTCCACGCACCCGAGCCGCCTGCCCGCCCTGCCCGCCAGTGGCCGGTGGGAGCCGCCCCTCGTGGCCGCCCCGGGCCGGGCCCAGCTCTGCTGCGGGGGGACGCCAAGCGGCCCGGGTGCGTGGAGCCCGCCTCGGCCCAGCGCCCAGCCGGGGGGAGCGGACACGGCTGCTCTTCGCGTGAAGGGCCCTGGGGAGCGGCCGGCCCCGTGCTACGCCCTGGCGCAGAGCCGGGAAGGGAGGGGTGCGTGGCAAGGCCCCGAGGGGCTCAGTCTGTCTCCTGCTTCTCTGCGCGCCGGTCCTGCCCCCGCCTGGCCAGGCAGCAGTCCCAGGGGTCCCTTTATTTCGCCACTGGGGGGGAGGTGGACGTGAGCTGGTGGGGAGCCAGCTTCCAGGCTGGCGCTGGTCTTGCCCAGTGCTGCTCCACAATCCCCAGCCTTTCCAGGCTGCTGCGCCCTGTGCCCGGTAAGCTCTGTGGGTCCGTGAAGGAGATGACAGCCCCCGTGCCGGGCCCCCGCCAGGCTGCTGGGCAGGATGAGCTGGGGGCTGCCAGTGCTGTCTGTGGAGAGCAGAGCCACATCAGCCTGCAGAGTGCATGGAGGAGGTCAGAGCCGGCTCCTTGGGCTCCAGGGCAGGGATGGCTGAAGGGGTGGGTATGCTGCCTCTTCTTTGAGAAGTATCCCTGTGGGTGCTCCACTTTTGGTCTTTGGGGCACCGCTGCGCGCCTAGTTGGAGATTTACAGTAGCAGGGCCCTCCGGTGGGCGGCGCACGGGCACGGTGCCACTACCACACCTGCACGGCAACCGTCCCCTTAGTTCTTCTTGGGGTGCTGGCTCATGTCCACTCCACTGAGGTGTGCACCGTGTACATGAGTCCCGGAAGCGATTTACCCTGAGCAGTACCCATGTGGCCAGTGGGGGGCCCCCCGGAGTGGCACCGGCATATCAGCGCATACAGACCCCCGCTGGCCCTCCACCCCCTTGGTTCCTCTTGCCCCAGGAGGGTTGCTGGAGCTCTTGGCTTGCAGTTTGCAAGTGCGCCCTGAGCCCCTTTTATCTTGTGTCAATAGTTTCAAATAGGTGAGTGCTGGTTAAGTTACTGTGTGGATTAGAGTAGTCCCCGTGCCTGAAGCCGATGCCTGCGGAGACCCACCCAAGGAGTGCTTGAAGCGCCTTGGCGCAGGCCATCTAACGGACTCCTGCAGGATCTGCAAGTCCTTCAAACCAAGGACTAAACGAGAGCGACGCCAGACTCAAGTTACTTCTCATGGAGTCAGCGCTTTAACCCTGCGGCACCGCAGCCAGCGTCGTCTGAGGAGCGCCCCGGGGTCGGTATGGGGCACAGGATCCACGTCGAGGCACTCTGCATTGGAGCGACAGACGGTCCCTAGCACCGAGTGCTCAAAGAAGGCACGAAGAGGGAGATTGCCTTTGAGATGGGATGGGGGTGCGTCTGCAAGGGGGACGCCCCGAGGCTTCATTCCTGCTCCCGCGCACCATCGGCAGAGGTTGAGCCCCGCACGGGCTAGTAGCCCTGAGGTCTAGGACTTGTCTGTGGAGGGGGTCCCACAGCCATCAACCCCGGATTTGTTTCTGGCGGCCCAGGAGTAGATTGAACTTACATCTTCCCTGGGTCCGGCACTGTGCGGTGCGGAGGGGCCAGGAGCGACAGGGACAGGATGGTGCCACTTCCCCCTTTACTGGTGTGGAAATCTGGTCCGGCAGCGTCTGTAGTAATGGCACAGACTCCCGGTACAGGAACCGGGTTTGGTACGGAGTGCAGCCCTCCCGGCACCGATGCTTTCAGCACCGGAGCGTGTGACTGTGCCCCCTTCGGCACCGGCACCGCCGCACCGAGGGAAACTGGCGGCCATGCCACACCACTGCCAGCACTGGGAGCAGGCAGCTTTTGCAGCACCGCCGTGGTCCACATCCGAGTGCTCCTCAGTCGGACATGGAGTTGATGACATCTAGAGCATCTTCAGACTGCTCCTCGGAGTTACGCTGGTCAAGGTCTCCGCGCCGGTCCCGGCACCAATCCTGCTTGCAGTGCCACTCAAGGAAGGCCAGTCTGCCTCCATCACAGACTCGGCCCCCACAGTGGCAGCTGCCTGCCCAGTGGCCTTTTTGGACTCCCTGGCCATATCATCAGGCCCAGGGGCACGGATCCTCAGGGTCAGCCTTGGGGCATAGGGCTACACCTTCGGCCACCCCACTCATGCGGGCTCCAGTGTCGGAGTCCAGGGCCAGTCCCTTGGGGTCAGCAGGCAACCCCTCTGCCCCACCCTCTGCCCCCTTGAATTGCCCCCAGTGCCCCATGCTCAGCCCTTTCTCCAGCCCCTCCTCCCCTGCCTCCTGCTCAGACCCCTCATGTCTGTTTTTCATAAGAACTAGGTGGTTCTTTGCATCCATGCAGCCAAAGGTGCTGCCTCCCTTTTGGGTATATCAAGATTCCTTCCCCTCCTCCCCCTCCCCGTCCGGAGCTTCTGCCTTCGCCCCAAGGCCGGCAAAGAGCAGAGCTGGCTTCCGGGCACTGCAGGGGCCGAAAGGAGCCATCAGAAAGGAGCCAAACTCTTGTTATGTTTAAACTTTCAATCCCAACACTCTTTCACGTGACCTTTTTCTTTGTTCTTCTGCAGGGCCCCCTCTGGGACCGGGGCAGGGACGTGCAAAGGAAGGGGTTGCTGTCCTGCCGCCGCTGACTTCAGTGCCGTTTGGAAAACTACACCCCTAGCGAGGCCGCTGGAAATCCCTTTGTAAGGGTAAGAGTCCTTGTCCTCCTCCTGGCCAGAAGGGGCACAATCTGGTGGATAGACCAGGCAGCACTCCTTCAGTCAGCCCCACGTGCCGCATGGTCAGGCGTCTCTATGCTGCACTGTTGGACGCTTAGCCTGGAAAATGCAGTGGTGGAAGAGCTGGGACCCCCTTGAGTCCCAATTTATTTAACATCAGAGCGGCCAGACTAGGTCAGACCAACGGTCCATCAAGCCCAGGGTCCTGTCTGCCCACAGTGGCCAATGCCAGGGGCCCCAGAGGAAGTGACCTGGCCAGGCCACTGGACAACTGTTGAAATTCCTTGTGGTAGTGAAGCCATTTCACAGGCATTGCCAGCCCCAAGGTCAGTTTCAGAATGTGCTGGTGTAGTTACAGGACTCACTAGGGATCGAGAATAAGACAAAAAATACCTTATTGCCTCTATGTAAATCCATGGGCCGCCCACATCTTGAATAATGCGTATAGATATGGTCACCTCCTCTCCAAAAGATCTCTTGGCACTGGAAAAGGTTCAGAAAAGGGCAACAGAATGATGAGGGGTTTGGAACGGGTCCCATATGAAGAGAGAGAAACAAGACGGGGGCTTTTCAGCTTGGAAAAGAGGAGACTACAGGGAATATGATAGGGGGGTCTATAAAATCATGTCTGGTGTGGAGAAAGTGAATAAGGAAAAGTTATTGACTTGTTCCCATCACATAAGAATGAGGGGTCACCAAATGAAATGGATAGGCAGCAGGTTTCAAACAAACCAAAGGAAGGTTTTCTTCACACAGTGCCCGGTCAACCTGTGGAACTCCTTGCCAGAAGACGTTGTGAGGGCCAGGACTTTACCAGGGTTCAAAAAAGAGCTAGCTAGATTCATGGAGGTCAGGTCCATCAATGGCTATTAGCCAGGATGGACAGGGCTGGCTGGTGTCCCTATCTCTCTCTGGTTGTCAGAGGCTGGGAAGGGGCAAAGGGAGGGATCACGTGAGGATTCTCTGTTCTGTTCACTCCCTCTGGGGCACCTGGCATTGGCCACTGGGCTGGAGGTCCCTGCCTGCGGCTGCAGTTCACTGCTGTTTGTATGTGTGGTTGTGTGTACCTGGGGGAGGGCCTGTGCTCTTACTGGTGCTTTGCTCTCCTCCTTCCCTGTGACCTTTCCTCCCCATATGCAGCCAGTAGCTGTTGGAAACCCAGCCCCCCAGAGGGAGGGGAAGCGAGGCGAGTTTCTGTGTGTGAGCTGCCTTTCGGTAACCAGTGTTTGGTTCTTTAAAGGATTTGATACCACAGGCAGAAGAATACTTTCCTTTGGGGTTAACCAAAGACTTTATTTCTATTTACTTTTATAATTAATTTTTAATTTAAATCAATTCACTATCTTTAATTCTTTTAAGATAGTGTAACATACAAATAAAGAGTAGAAAAAAGAGTACAACTAAGACAAGAACAATAACCCCTCCTACATTTATACCCTCCAAAGTTACCTTTGAACAGTTCGTGGAGTTATCAGATATACCTATATAATACTTACCTTAAGGTGGACAGAAGCATTGTTTAGATTCAGGAGATATTCTTTTCTTTATGTCTTTCCTTTTGGATTTTTCATTGCAACTTATGACCGGTGTTCCCCTTTCGGAGCTTACGAGCGGCAGCAAGATTCAGCGCCGGGGAGGGAGCCCTGGTTGATCAGACCTGGCTTTTTTGGATTCGCAACCCGTCCGCTTTTGGTCTGTTTAGTTCAACCTTTTATACCGTGTTTCGGTATTTTTCCTCTCGCCTGACTATGCTGACGTTACTTTTTGTTGTCTCATTCTGCCTTTTTTTTTTTTTTTTTGGCGCTGTATTTTACTTTTGTCTGTTTCTTATTTGGGGTTATCAGCACTGTGTTGCTTTTGCTGTTTTTGTTACTTTTACTTCCCTAAAAGCACGCTTATTGTTGGTCATCCAATCAAATTCTGTTTTTTTTCGTTTACGTCTCCTGTATCTTAACAACGCTGCCTTCCTTTTACACTTACAACTAAATTAGTGCTCATTTGACATACACAGGGTAGGCCTTAACATGTCCTTTTCACACTGCTGAGAAGCTGTTGCAATTAGCCGTGGAGTGAGCCCCGTTTCTGAGCCCTGGCGCTGGGTCTAACCCCTGGTTATGTTTTGCAGGGTCAGGCCTGCCCGTCTCTTCCCGACGTGGGACCTGGCGCCGAGCCCACGCTGCGCCTCCTGCCTCCGTGCCCAAGGCTCAGTTGTGGAGGCCCCAAGAGGTCTGCGGGTCCGAGTCAGAAACCTGAGCCTGGGGACACACGCCCCTTGCAAGAGAGGAAGCTGCCCTTTGCCAACACAGCAGTCGGGGCCTTCTTCCAAGAGCAGGCCAGGCTTGGAAACCCGGACTTGGACGATGCTTTCCTTCAGCGTTACTTGAGAACACACCTGCCACCCCAGGTTTGAGCCGTGTGCGTGTGTGTTGTGTATGTAGTACAGTCCCTTCATGCCGAAACGGGGGCACCTTTGCATTGCCGGGACGAGGAGCTGGAACTATGGTGCTCCAGGCTCTGGCTTATGGGGTTTCCATCCTCTCCTGGGTTTACAGTTTGGTTCAGTGGCTCTCGGTGTTGCCTCTGTGCTGCAGAGCGAAAACCCCGTACATCTCTGATCCCCTTTACTGCTGAACCGTATTCACACCCAGGGCTTCCTCTCACCATTCGTCCGCAAGTGCTGATGAAAACCAGTGACAGGACATGTGCATGTTCCCGCCGAAGTGAAAAGGGTTTCACGGAGTCTCGTGGTAGGTTTGGGCGAGAGGCGGCGACTCTGTTCTGTTGGGCTAGAAATGCTAAGCATGGAGTAAAAAATCAGGGGCTAAGCTAATCCCTGGTAACCTAACCCATGCCAGCACAACCCACATTGTGGTGCTGTCGTGCCCTCCACCCCCCCAGGGCTGTGAGAAGCAATGCAGCTCTCTGAGCTTGGATCCCAGGGTTCGTAGCACCACAACGCTGTGTGCTCACATTTGTCAGGTGTTGTGGGACAGTTTGCCTGCCTGCTCTGGTAGCCACAGGCTACTGTGCGGACATTTTTGTGCTGTGCCACACGCCAGACTTGTATGAAGCTGAAGAAGCACCTAGCTGGGCGCTGAGCGAGGGGAAGAGGCGGTGAATTAAAACCGATGGATTGCTGGTCCCAGGACTTCTGGGAAAGGATCGGACCATCGGGTCTCGATGGTTCTCCTAGGTGCTGCCTCCGTGGGGGCTGCAGGGTCGGAGCACCTCCGGGCGTAAAATGGGGGGTTCTCAGCATTCCCCCGATCGACTCCCTGCTTGCCCCGCTGATCCGCGCCTCCCCCTTCTTCCCCGTGCCCCCCGCAGTCAGACGTTTTGCCATGTGCCGGGGGAGCGAGGGCACCACATGCTCAGGGAAGGGGGCAGGGTGGGGCCGGGTTGAGCACTCCCGGGCAGTTTGGAAAGTCAGCCCCTGTGCTTGTTCTGACAGCGACGGGCAACAGGCAATCTCAGGGTAGTAATGCATGTACAGCAGAGGCGGGCAATAATTTTCATGGGGGGGCACTTAATGAGTTTTAGTACATGGTCACGGGCCGGTGGTATGTAGAAAGCTGCTCCCCATCAGACTCTGCTACATAGGAAGACTTATGGGGCACTGAGCATGCTCAGTACCTCTGCTGAAGCCCCTGCCTTTCGCCTGCCCACACTGGGTATAAGTTTCTGCTGGCTGCATTTCACAGGGTCGAAAGAGGGGACATGAAGCCTCGTAAGGTTTCACAGCTTTGTCTGAGCTGCTGCCGGGGGATCTCTGACTCACCCTCCCCTCACTGCAACCCATTTTCATTGGTGCTTTGCTGCCTTGCAGATGTTCCTTCTGTTACTTTGATGGCCCTGTGCCGGGCGCGCCTCTGTACTAGTGTTGTTTGGCTGGCCGGTAAACCGTAGGTACTGACCTGAGCCATTCGGGCTGTGGTCCTCGTACAGCACTTTAATTGGAACTGTTACAGCACTTGAGGGCATAGTAGCCAGCCATGCAGACTAACGAAAAGCCCCGCCCCGCCCCAGTCTCTGCTTGAACCAAAGCCGATCGGCAGACACGGGGGAAGACGCACCTAAACCCCCTCCCCTCCTGCGCCTCGCTCCATTCGGACAGAGACTGGAGAACAGGATCCAACACAAGAACCGCATGGAACGCTGGGGCACAGAAAGCCGCTAGAAGCACGGCCTGCTGGGAAATCCCTGCTCCAGTTGCTAATGACCCCTCCCCTGCACACACCCCCGTCGGTAATGCTCAGGCCGATTCGAGGAAAAAGTCCTCGCCTGCCTAATTGAATGAGGAGGCTCCTCTAAGGCCGGGGTGGAAAACCTGCGGCCCGCAGGCTGGGAGGCTCTGGACTCCCTCCCGCGCCCGGCAACAGGGCAACTCGGCACTGACGCGTCAGCCATGGGGGGAGGGGCTCCGAGGCTTGGTGACAGGGGACCCTGAGCCTCGGGGGTCAGATCCAGGCAAGCCGCAGGCAGCCTCTGCAGAAGGGAGGACGTGGCGCTGTGAAGAGCTGCACAGGGAAGCTCTGTGTCTCCGCTCGCTTGCAAGTTGCACCCCACTTGGTCGCGCCGGTGGGAGCGGTCGGGTACAAGCGCTCAGCCATATAGGACAGGGATGTAAGGGTGTCACCATTTCAACGGTTAACTGAGAAACATCAGCTGATTGGCTTCCGTTACGGCTGTGTCGTTTCCCGGCTGCCAGCCCTGCTCCTGGGGTGCCGGCTGTCCCCTGCGCTGCGGCATAAAGCTGCGCAGTCCGCAGTGCGTGGGACGGTGTAACTGGGAGGATTTTTAACAGGGACATGCGTACATTGTAGCTGGGGTTTACATCCCTACTATACAGCCGTTTGCACACCTCCGGGAGGTGTCCCTGGTAATCAGCCCCCTGTCCCGTCCTGCCCAGACCCTGCACCCCGCCTCCCTCCAGACTGCCCAGCTTCACTCTGCTTCTGTACCCACCCAATGGCCCAACCAGACCCTGAATCTCTACCCCCCTCAGCCCCCTTCTGTGCCTGAACAGCCTGCCTAGACCCCGCCCCAGCCTGCTCCGCAGTAGACACCTACAGCACACGGCACTCCACCCCAGAGCCTAGGGTGCCACAAACTCTGTAGCCATCCTGGGCCCTAGAAGAGTGCATCTGGACGGGTGGGGGGGCCTCAGGCTCAGGGTTCTGTTTGAAACCTTCCTCAGTGCTTTAGACAGTGGCTTGGAGACCGGGGGGGCCACCGGGTAACAATCCCCCAAAATGTGAGGGCAGAAGCCGAGCGAGGCACCCGGGGAGCAAGGAGAGCTGGGGCTGCCTTGCTGTGCCTCCCCCGCTGCTGCCGGTATAGGCAGGGCTGAGGAAGAGAGGGGAGGGATGGGCACGGGGGTTGTCCTGGCCCTTCCCCAGCCCTCCTGCTGCCCCCTCACCTCCCCAGCCCCCTCCGCTTAGAGAGTGCCCGCGCAAAGGTGGGGAAATTGTATCCCCGATGCGATGAATGTTAACATCCCTACTAGGCAGGCACTGCCGGCCCCCGACCTGAGCCACCAGGCGTCTGTCCAGGGCCATGTGCTGAGCGGGGACAGATGAATAGTCTCGTGGGACCTTACCTGGGGCCAGCCAGCTATAGGAGGCGAATCCCAGCAGCCAGCTCAGCAGGGGCAGGGAGGACAGAGTCTCAGGGAAATCCTCTGCCCGGGAGTGGGGGGGGCTCCCTGTTCTCCCTGGGACAGAGGGCCTCCTGTCAAAGCCCTGTGGCGAGAGGGTGGGGCAGGCTGTGCTGGAAGAGGCTCTGGGTGGGCGGCTAAGTTTGGTGGGGATTGAAGAATTGTGTGTGTGTGTGTGTGTGTGTACAGCTTCCCTCTGTGCGCTGGCTGGCTGGGGTTTGGAGCAGGGTGTGTGTGTGTGTGTGTGTGTGTGTACAGCTTCCCTCTGTGTGCTGGCTGGCTGGGGTTTGGAGTAGGGTGTGTGTGTGTGTGTGTGTGTATACACAGTTTCCCTCTGTGTGCTGGCTGGCTGGGGTTTGGAGCAGGGTGTGTGTGTGTGTGTGTGTGTGTGTACAGCTTCCCTCTGTGTGCTGGCTGGCTGGGGTTTGGAGTAGGGTGTGTGTGTGTGTGTGTATACACAGTTTCCCTCTGTGTGCTGGCTGGCTGGGGTTTGGAGCAGGGTGTGTGCGTGTGTGTGTGTGTATACAGTTTCCCTCTGTGCGCTGGCTGGCTGGGGTTTGGAGCAGTGTCTGTGTGTACAGCTTCCCTCTGTGCACTGGCTGGCTGGAGTTTGGAGCAGGGTGTGTGCGTGTGTGTGTACAGCTTCCCTCTGTGTGCTGGCTGGCTGGGGTTTGGAGCAACCCTCCTATTCGGGTGGGTGTTAGTGTGGAGCAGGTCTGGGTCCATCCCCCATTTTTTCCCCTTCCCCCTAAGAATCCCAGAGGGAAACTGAGGGGGAGAGCTGGGCTACTGGCTATGGAGGGGGGTATGACACTTGAATAGTTGGGGGAACCCTTAAATTGTGCCCCCCCAACAGCTCAGTTTTTGGGGTGGGGAGCTGCTGCTTCTTCCCCAATGTGAGGCAGGTGGGGGGTGCAGAGGAGATGAGTTACTGAATCAGCTCTCCCGTGTGCCCCGGGGAGCTGCGTCCCAGTGGAAGATGTCTGGCTCCCTGGCCTGGCCGCACCCTCAGGTTTGGTTTCTGTTTTCATGGTGGGTGTACCCCTCAGGGTGCTGAGGTTTCCCAGGGCCAGGGGCCTTGTTACGGCCTGTTGAGCAGGGTTGTTCTTGCATCGGGATTAAGAATAAGGACATTTTCTGTGCTCCCCTCTCGACCTAAGCTAAGGTGTGATTGTTGTGACTTGGAGTTTCAATGCGGCCCTTAAGCTCGGAGGAACTCAGTGGGAATATCGGCTCTGCCCCATCCTCGCTGCAATGCTTCCCCCTGCAGCTCTGGCCTAGAAAAAGGCTTGGTGGGATGCACTTGTATGTTTTAGAAATGTGTAGAATACGTTTTAAGCTTTTTGTCCTTTTATAATTCTCACAGTAAGTGGGAAATAACGGGGGGAGGTCTGATAATTGTTAATGACCGACCAAGCTGTGATGCAAAGAGTTCAAGCGTTAAAGCTGTTAAAAAGAAGCAGACGCACAAGGTGGGTGAGGTAAAACCCTTTTTTAAATTTTGGAACAGCTTTGATTGGTGAGACATTAGCCCTTCTGAGCGTCACAGACCTGGAGAAGAGCTCTGAGGCGTTCCAGGGGTCGTCTCTGTCCCCAACCATACTGGGTCCAATCAAAAATATTCCTTCACTCCCCTTGCGGCTCTTGCCCTGGTACCAATATGACGAAGCAGCAAACACCACCATAGCCCATGTCAAGATGCACAAAATCAATATCCTGACACCAGACAGGGTTGGTTGATTGAACTGTTCACTCGCTCGTCCATTTGTAACAAGCCCCTATGGGGCCACCGACCCACCGAAAAATCACTCGGGCCACATACAACTGAGGAGCAAAAAACCCAACCAAACGGGACCCTGCCTGATGTGGGCCCCAACTGAGAAGAGCGTTGGGGCAGGGCTGGTAGATTTTGTGTGCTCCAGCCCCGTGGGGGGATGGCGGGCGGTCCCCAATGCCGAGGTGAAGCCCTGAGCCTCGAGGGCCGAATCCAGGGAAGCCGGAGGCCACATCCGGCCCCTGAACCTTCAGTTCCCAACCCCTGATTTAAGCTAAAATAATCCATTCTCCGTGTAGCTGTGAAAGGAAGGGTTGGCCAAGAAGGACTGTGAGAACTCCCTTTGCAAGGGGGAGAGATGATAGCCCTTTACTCAGGGGACCCAGGGACTGAGCCGCTTCCAAGGGAAATGTGGGGGGAAAGAGAGTCAAAACGCAAGTTCCCCCAGGGCTCCGTTTCCCTACGGCCGGCCCTGTGTGCAGGAGTGGGGGCCCCGAGCCGTGTGGGCTGGATGCGGCGTGTGGGGGAGGTACAGCGCTGCAGCCTGCTGCTCATCCTTCCCCCGCTGAGGGAACGCAGGGCTGGAACCCGCTCGTGGGAGGGTTTCCCCGGAGCTCCCCTGGGCCAGATTTTGGGGCCACAGCAGTGAGGGGGTTTGGTTTGTTTGTGTTGGGTGGGGGGGATTGCCTCTCACTTGTGCAGCCCCCGACTGATTTTTCTGTAGGTCAGTGGCTCCCCACCCAAAAAAGGTTCCCCCCGATCTACAGTTTTCCAGAAGAGCATCATCTTCTGCAATGGGTGTTGTCATTTCTAATACACTTATAAGTATCTATGCAGATATTTAAATGTACAGAGAGAGAGAGAGAGAGAGAGAGAGTGTGTGTGTGTGTGTGTGTGTGTGTGTGTGTGTGAGAAATAATGGTGCCCTATGATCAGAGCTCGACAAATTATACAATCTACTCGCCCGTGGCGAGTAGATTGTAACCTGGAAGAGCCGGGTTCGGGCGATCTGCGCATGCACAGAACGATCTGCGCATGTGCAGATCGCTGGACAGTGCGGCTGGCGCGCGGGGCTCGCCCCGGTTCGGCAAGCCCTGCCTATGATATCTCGGGTGGAAAACCATAGATTTCTATGGGACGGCTACTTTTTACTTCTGGATACTTGAGTACAGTTACGATGGCATACTTTTATACTTTTCCAGCAGGATACTTTGACTTTATTACATTTCTTCCAAAGCAGCAGGAGTTTTACGCCAGTAGCTTTTTGGGGTACTGCTTAGAGAGTGTCCTTACATAGGTCGTGAATGAGAACACATTGAGAGGGGCTTGCAGGTACTTTGTTCACTCATATGAGCTTGTGGTCCAGTGTAAAACTCCTGCAAACCTCCTCCCCAAAAAACCAACCCTCAAACCTCAGTGTTGTCAGCAAGACACAGGACGTAGTTCCTGCGCGCTGTGCGAGAAGCCTGAGGCGTGGGAACAATCGCTCGGTCTGCAGGAATGGGCTAGATCTGGTGCTGGTGTTTGACCAGAGCAGCGTTTCACACTTATAGGTGTGTAACGGCTCCCTGTAGGATTGTGCTGCTTCCGGCAGCAATATCTGACAGGAGCAGTTCCTTACGATCGTACGAATCAGAAACTGCCACCGGTAGCACAGTCTTACGAGGGAGCAGCTTTCTAAATACCTCCGGCTCCACTCCTCCAAGGGGCAGAGCCAGTGGCAGAAGGGGCGGGGCTGGGGACTAGCCTCTCCCCAGAGTTGTCTGGGGCCTGAGGCTTTGAATTAAACAAGCAGCAAAGGGCTCGTGGCTCCTGGCCCTGTTGCCACGGCGCTGCCTGCCAGGCGCCTGGGGTGGCTGCGGCTACTTAAAGGGTTCACGGCTCCAGCCCCTACCGGGGCAGCACTGAAACTTGGAGCCTTGAGCCATTTAAACAGGATCCTGCCGCCTGACCCACCGCCTGGGAATTGGGTGGCTGGGGCAGGAGGATATAAGTAGAAAGTGGCCGGATGCTGTCCGTGGGCTGGATCAGTATTCGGAGAGCCGGATTTCGAACTGAGTTATTCCGGTATGTCTACACTACAGCGTTATTTCAAAATATCTAATTTTGAAATAGTTAATTCGAAATAACGCGTCTACACACAAAATGCATTTTGAAATAGCGTTTTTCTATTTCGAAATAGCGCGTCCACACTGAGTGGACGTTGAATCGCATTTAAGGCTGGTTGGAACCAGTTCCGGCAGGGCATCAGGTCAGAAGTTACCTTGTGGCCAGGGCAGCCAGCAGGGCACCCTGGGAAGGGCTGGAGGCCCCCTATTTTGAAATAAGCGTCTACACAGCGCTTATTTCGAAATAGCAATTTCGAAATTGGCACTATTCCTCGTGGAATGAGGTTTACCAATTTTGAAATAAGCCCCCCGTTATTTCGAATTAATTTCGAAATAAGGGAATGGCTGTGTAGACGCTAGGAAAGTTATTTTGAAATAACTTTGCTGTGTAGACAGACCCTTCCGGAATAGTGACTCTGAAATAGTGTCTTTCCAAAGAGCACGTCCACACTGCAGGGAAGCCTTGCAATGAGTCCGAGGCAGGATCCCCTAGTGTAGACGTCCTGTCTCCAGGTAGAGCTCCAGGAGGCAGTGGGGAGGAACAGCTTAGAACGGCCCTGGTGAGGGGCTATTTCGAAATAGCGGCGTGGAGCATCTGCACGCGCCTTATTTCAAATGGGCGTTATTCCTCGTAGCATGAGGCTTATGGATTTCGGAATGAGCCGTGCGTGATTTTGAAATCATTTGGCTCTAACGGTCGGGCAGTGTGGCCGCTCGCAGGGTTCTTTCGAAATAACGCTCGAGATACCGGTGCAGTGGAGACACGCGGGGAACATCTTTCAGGGTCTTCCAGCCCGTCACTGGAAGGATCAGGAGGTGTTCTTGTGTCTGCCCTCCTTCCCTACCAGTCAGGAGGCTCTAGGTCGGCCCATGGGCAAGAAGGTCACCGCTTGGCCATGGGGGGGTCCATTTGTAACAAGCCGAGTTGAAACGTGCATCTCATGGAATTTAAACGCTAACTAGTTCTCCAGCAGCATTTTTCTTGCTTTCTCTTTCTGTAAATAATTTGATTAGTATTGATGGAAATAGTTCAGGATTTCTGTGTACTGTGAAATGGGCTGATTTCTAAGGGCATGACTGCACCGCACCCTGTCTCGAACTGAGATACGGAATTAGCGCGGTGCAAATTGCGAATCTCATTTCGATTCCATTTCCAAGTGGGTTCGTTTGAAATTTAGCACGTCTATACAGCACCAGATTTTGAAATAACTCCCTGCTTCCAGGCATCCCTTAGCCTCTGTGGAACGGGGGCTACCTGGATGCTGAAACAGAGCGCCCGTTATTTCCAAAAATATTTCAAACTAACGGGTGGCATTTTAAGAGGCGGGGCAGCTATTTCGGGACACCTTGGATATCCCCAAGTAGCCGCGCAGTGTAGACGTACCCTAAGTTATTTGCAAAAATATCCGAGGGGAAATATTTAGTCCGGGGTTGGGGGATCTCTTTTGGGCCGGGGCCGCATACAAGTGAGAAGCAGAAAAACCCCAAACGGGACCCTCCCTGACGTGGCCCCCACTGAGCGGAAGACAGACATTCCCCTCGCACGCTAGAGTCTTGGGGGTCCCGGGCTGGTACATTTTCTGTGCTCCAGCCCCGTGGGGGGATGGCAGGAGGTCGGAGCACCAGCGCGGGCTCCCCAATGCCGGGAGAAGCCCTGAGCTTTGGGGGCTGGATCCAGGCAAGTTGGGGGTCTAAGGTCTCCCCTCCACCCCCCCATCCCAGTGATTGAAGCTGAAATGATCCATCCCCGTGTAGCTGTGAAAGGAAGGCTTGGCCAAGAGGGACTGTGAGAACTCCCTTTGCAAGGGGGAGAGACGATAGCCCTGTACTCAGGGGCGCCAGGGACTGAGAATCTTTCAAGGGGAATGGGGGGTCCCCATGCCCGGAGTAGGAGGGACAGGGGCACCAAAATGTAAGTTCCCCCAGGGCACCGTTTCCCTACGGCCGGCCCTGCGTGCAGGAGTGGGGGCCCTAAGCCCCAAGGGCCGGATCCGGTGTGTGGGGGGGAGGCACGGCACCGCGGACTGCCGCTCATCCTTCCCCCAGCTGTGGGAACGCAGGGCTGGAACCCGCACGTGGGAAGGTTTCCCCGCAGCTCCCCTGGGCCAGATTTCGGGGCCACAGCAGAGAGGGGGTTTGTTTGTTTGTGTTGGGGGGGGTTGCCTCTCACTTGTGCAGCCCCCGACTGATTTTTCTGTAGGTCAGTGGCTCCCCACCCAAAAAAGGTTCCTTCCCCCTCCGCTCCCCGATCTACAGTTTTCCAGAAAGAACATCTTCTTCTGCAACAGCTGTTGTCGTTTCTAGCACACACTTACAAGTATCTATGGAGATCTATAAATGCACAGTGAGTGAGTGAGAGAGAGAGAAAAATAATGGTGCCCTATGATGATATCTCGGCTGGTTAACCATAGATTTCCATAGGACGGCTACTTTTTACTTCTGGATGCTTGAGTACAGTTCCGATGGCATACTTTTGTAGTTTTCCAAAGGGATACGTTGACTTTACTGCTACATGGTAAAAAATGGAATTATCTCCAGAAATTTTTGGGGTACTTTTTCCATCACTGCTCACCAGTCACCGCTGCTTAGAGAGTGTCCTTACATAGGTCGTGAATGAGAACACATTGAGAGGGGCTTGCAGGTACTTTGGACCACAAGCTCCATACGAGTGAACAGTGTAAAACTCCTGCAAACCCCACCCCCCCCCCAAAAAAAACAACCCTCAAACCTCAGTGTTGTCAGCAAGACACACGACGTAGTTCCTGCACGAGAAGCCTGAGGCGTGGGAACAATCGCTCGGTCTGCAGGAATGGGCTAGATCTGGTGCTGGTGTTTGACCAGAGCAGCGTTTCACACTTATAGGTGTGTAACGGCTCCCTGTAGGATTGTGCTGCTTCCGGCAGCAATATCTGACAGGAGCAGTTCCTTACAATCGTACGAATCAGAAACTGCCACCGGTAGCACAGTCTTACGAGGGGAGCAGCTTTCTAAATACCTCCGGCTCCACTCCTCCAAGGGGCGGGGCCAGTGGCAGAAGGGGCGGGGCTGGGGACTAGCTTCCCCCCCCAGAGTTGTCTGGGGCCTGAGGCTTTGAATTAAACACACAGCAAAGGGCTCGTGGCTCCCAGCCCTGCTGCTACGGCGCTGCCTGGCAGGCGTCTGGGGTGGCTGCGGCTATTTAAAGGGTTCACTGCTCTGGCCCCTGCTGGGGCAGCGCTGGAACTTGGAGCCTTGAGCCATTTAAACAGGATCCTGCCGCCTGACCCACCGCCTGGGAATTGGGTGGGTGGGGCAGCAGGATATAAGTAGAAAGTGGCCGGATGCTGTCCGTGGGCCGGATCAGTGTTTGGCGGGCCGGATTTCGAACTGAGCTATTCCGGTATGTCTGTACTGCAGTGTTATTTCGAAATAGTTAATTCGAAATAACGCGTCGACACACAAAATGCATTTCGAAATAGCGTTTTTCTATTTCCAAATAGCGCGTCCACACTGAGTGGACGTTGAATAGCATTTAAGGCTGGTTGGAACTAGTTCCGGCAGGGCATCAGGTCAGAAGTTACCTTGTGGCCAGGGCAGCCAGCAGGGCACCCTGGGAAGGGCTGGAGGCCCCCTATTTCGAAATAAGCATCTACACAGCGCTTATTTCGAAATAGCAGTTTTGAAATTGGCACTATTCCTCGTGGAATGAGGTTTACCAATTTTGAAATAAGCCCTCTGCTATTTCATAAGAACATAAGAACGGCCGTACTGGGTCAGACCAAGGTCCATCTAGCCCAGTATCCTGTCTGCCGACAGTGGCCAGCACCAGGTGCCCCAGAGGGGGTGGACCGAAGACAATGATCAAGCGATTTGTCTCGTGCCATCCATCTCCAGCCTCTGACAAACAGAGGCCAGGGACACTATTCCTACCCCCTGGCTAATAGCCTTTTATGGACCTAACCTCCATGAAGTTATCTAGCTTCGAAATAATTTCGAAATAAGGGAATGGCTGTGTAGACGCTAGGAAAGTTATTTCGAAATAACTTTGCTGTGTAGACAGACCCTTCCGGAATAGTGACTCCGAAATAGCATCTTTCCAAAGAGCACGTCCACACTGCAGAGAAGCCTCGCAATGAGTCCGAGGCAGGATCCCCTAGTGTAGACGTCCTGTCTCCAGGTAGAGCCCCAGGAGGCAGTGGGGAGGAACAGCTTAGAACGGCCCTGGTGAGGGGCTATTTCGAAATAGCGGCGTGGAGCATCTGCACGCGCCTTATTTCAAATGGGCGTTATTCCTCGTAGCATGAGGCTTACGGATTTCGGAATGAGTCATGCGTGATTTTGAAATCATTTGGCTCTAACGGTCGGGCAGTGTGGCCGCTCGCAGGGTTCTTTCGAAATAACGCTCGAGATACCGGTGCAGTGGAGACACGCGGGGAACATCTTTCAGGGTCTTCCAGCCCGTCACTGGAAGGATCAGGAGGTGTTCTTGTGTCTGCCCTCCTTCCCTACCAGTCACGAGATTCTGGGTCGGCCCGTGGGCAAGAAGGCCACCGCTTGGCCATGGAGGGGGCTGTCTTTGCAGAGTCTGTGTAGGGGGATCTGTGTTGTCTTTGCGCCGTGGCTCTCAGCTCTGTGGGAGCCCAAGTGGAGTATGGGCGTGGGACCGAGGAGGAAGGGGGCGTGGCTTATTCCACCTCTGAAAGGTGGCCTGTCCTGGCTCCACGGGCTGCTGCGGTTTGTGAGAGGTTTTGAAGCCTGCTGAAGAGCAGCCGGATCCATAAGTGGATTCTGGTGCGTGTCCCCTGCTGTGAGAGCTGCTCTCCGAAGGGAGAAAGGGGCTGGGACAGTAGCCAGGAAACGATTGGAGGATATTTCGGACAATTACCCATCTGGCTGCAGAGGGGCAGTGTCGTCTCGTCACCGAAAGGGGGGGTCCAAGCCTAAAACTCTTTCCAACAGGGGCCTGGTGAGTGGGGCGTGAGACAGGGAGTTGTGCAGGGCTGCGGGACACCGTGTGCGTCCCCAAACCAAGTCGCCCCAGTCCGAGGGGCTGTCCCGTGGGTGGCGGTGGAAGCACTGTCGATGACTCGTACTCACGCCAAGGCGCGGTGTGGCCCTTGCAGGAAAGGCCTGTTCCCTCGGGCTGCGGAGTGCAGTGCAGGGAAGCCCCCCGGAGCTCCCGCAGCCTTGCCATAGGGGTGGGGTGCAAACCACGTCATGAATCTTACACTGGAGCTGGAGGCGTTTCCCATCAGGACTATTTAATGGGGCAGCCTCTGGTAGCAGGGATCTGGACTCGATGATCCGAGAGGTCCCTTCCTGTCCTGGGTTCCTATTTGTGGCTATGCCTGGGCTAGGGAACCCGTCTCTCTCTAGGGCTGATTCCAGGAGTGCTGATTATCCCATTGATACTCGCCTTCCTGACCCCTGTGCTTCTCTGGTCTCCCCCAGACAAGGCGCAGAGTTGGGGTCACCACCCCGTCCCCCCAAGAGCAAAGCCAACACTGAACTGCGTAGGCTGTGGGAGAATGCAGTTCTAGGGTGGGCATCCAGGAAACCAACCCCCAAATTACTCATGTGCCCCTATGTCGACCGCCTCGCCACACGAGACTAGCTGCTGCTGCCCCTGGTACAGTGATAGCAACGCAGGGCGGCAACAGCCCCTATCCATGGAAGGGGCTGAGCTCCCCATGGACAAAAGCTGTGCCGGTATCCCACGGAACAGCCTGTCTGCCGGGGTCCGAGCTCCCCGCGGGCAGACCCACGCCGGTATCCCATGGAGCAGCCTGTCTGCCGGGGTCCGAGCTCCCCGCGGGCAGACCCGCGCCGGTATCCCATGGAGCAGTCCCCGTCTGCCAGGGTCTGAGCTCCCCACAGACAGAGGCTGAACCACAAGGTCCTTCTGATCTTTCTGTCGGCATAAGACACAGACACAAGCCATTGGCTTGGTGCATTCGTATGAAAGGCCTAGGAGACTGTTCCTGCCCGCTTACCAGAGAAGGGGCTGGCAGAGTTCCAGCTGTTTGGCATTTATTCTCACTCCCTGTGATGGACCGGGCCAGGTCTGGGTACAGCTGAGGGTGTCTGCTCAGGGTGAATTGCTCAAAACTCGGGGCTCCTTACAGCCCCAGAGTGGAGACCTTTCAGACAGGCCACAAACCAGTCACTGAGCGCTTCAGTTGCCTATCTGGCCAGCCAGAAGCCTCACGAGCAAAACCCCTCAGACACCCCAGCTCTTCCTACGCCCCAATCAGCCCCAGGCCTAAACCTCACCTACCCCGAACCGGTTCTTCTGGTCCCAAGAAACCGGCCACAGGTGCCAATCAATTTACACTCTGGATCTTACGCACAAGATCACGCTGAGCCAATCCTCTAGATTTATTACTACCATCTAAAGGGTTATTACTAAAGGAAAGAAAAGCACGAGAGTGAGGTTGTTAAGGAGCATACGTTACATGCATCGAATCTCCCGGTTGGAGGGAAGGGCAGTGTCACCTGTCGTGCTGCGTAGGAGCACAGAAAAGCTCAGCCCTTAGCAGGGAGCAGGCTTGGCCCTCATATGGCCCCCCATTACCCTAGAACCAGTGCGCCTCCCAAGCGTGGAAGTACTTCGCCTCACACCCCTTCTGTGAGAGAGCTGGCCCCCTGTTATAGAGGGGTGCGGAGGCACCCAGAGAAGTGACTTGCCCAAGTCCGCATAGGGAGTCAGTGGCAGAGCAGGGAATGGAATTGCGGTTCCACAGGTCCCACGCTAGGCCCAAAATACAGAACCACCCTCCCTTGCCTTGTCCGATGTGGAGGGGGCAGGCCCTCCCGCTCGAGTCCCCGTCAGCAGGACATGAGCGCCTCTCTCAGGGCCTGGCTGTCTTCTGGAAAGCCCAGGGGAGCGGCTGGGGTGGGCTGTGTTGCCAAAGGAGAGGAAAGCCTGGAGGCAGCGTGACACGAGAGAGGCCGATACCCCCGATGGAGAGGCTAGAGGGGGTGGGGTGGGTAAAGAGTTGGGCGGTGCCCTCCGGGGCCCATTCCATCCTCTGCCTTCTCAGACGTGGCAGGGTCTGCCTCCAGGTTCTTCCTCAGAGCGTGTCTGAGGTCTCCTGCGGCTGCCTTGCAGGTGAGCCCGGATCCGGAGCGGTTTGGAGCCCGCGGGACGGCTGAGATTGACGCTCTGGAGTGGGAGTGCGAGTTGAGCCCGCCTGGGGGCAGCGTGTGGACCGCATCGTCACGTGCCCCGCCTGGAAGAGGAGGAAGGAGCAGGGGCTGGCGGCTGAAGCCTATGAGAGGAGATACTCTGGCTGGAGGTAAGCCTAGGGGGACTGGGACCAGTCCTGGGCATGGAGGAACACTGGGTGGACCAGCCCCAAGAGAGAGCTCTGGGCTATTACAGCCACCGACCGGGGCAGGGCGCAAGCCAGCGGTCACGTGTCCTGGTTCTGCCAGGACACGGCTGTTTCTCTGTCACATGCTGGGTTGGGTTGGGGACTGAAGGGGGTTCCAGAGGTTGGTCTCGGGGGAGGGGGGGCGGATGGCAGAGTGAGGCGCAACGGTCTCACGCTTCCCAGTATTTACAGCTGCACCTGCTTCTGTCCGCCCTGCTGCTGAGCTGCGGTGGGGGCCTGTCTGCCCCGGTTTCTTCCGTTGGCAGCTGCCTGCAGCAGGTGGCTAAGCTGCACTTGTACCCCTCCGCTGGCCTCTTCACCTGCCCGCTGGCCATGACTGACGAAGCAGCCAGAGTCACTGCGGTGAGATGGCGGCTAACCCGCCCCGGCCCTGGCTGTTGATTGCAGGGCTCTGCAGTCACAGATGGGCGGGACAGCCTTGTGGCGAGGGCGCGGGACCTCGGAGAGCTGGGTTCTGCTGGGTGACTCGGACACGTCCCCATTCTATGCCTCAGCCCCGGTTCCTGCTACAAAAGGGGGTAGAGCCCCCACCTCGGGTGTGAAAAGTTGAGGAGCTCTACCGGCCTGGGGCCGGGCTAAGCGGGCCGGCAGCCGTGCCGCCGCAAGCGTCTAATGGAGACGGTGCCCTGTGTCTCTAGACTTCAAGCGCGTGGCAAGACCTGGATGCAGCACAGAGCACAGGGGTGGCACCTCGAACAGAGGCCCATCCTGGAGCCCTCTGGAGCCCCTCGGTCTCTGTCCCCGCCTCCTGGGCGTCTCCTGCTGGAGACAGTGCCCTGAACAGCTCCCACTTGGAGCTGCCCTTGGTCTGCCACCCAGCCCCCCACCTGTGACCTGCTCCCTTCCAGTCTGCGCTGCAACGGAGCTGCTAGGCCTGCCACTCCTCTTGTAGTCCCTCCTGCCCCCTGATTGGCTGGGTCTCTTGGAGGACTCCTGTACGGCCCTTTTGGCCTTAGGGGCTAGTCCTCTTACAAAGCCTCCAGCTGTTAGTTGAGTGCAAATCAGTAATTCCCAGACATGGCGTTCCTGGCATTTTCGCTACAAGGGCGCAAGTCCCTGACTCTCCATTTCCTTGGCCGTTAGGAAAGAATATCACTGTAAACATGAGCAAATTCGAGATGACGGCTTTGATGCCGAATACGGCCTCGGCGTGGTTCATCACTCGGAACAAAAGAGTGTGGTTCTTTCCAAGTGTAACAACTGAACGTTGACTTGCTGCAGCTTGGGAACTGCACCGTGCAAAAGAGAAACGCTGCTTTCAACCATTTACATTTAAACAAAACAAGCACAGAAACCGTTTCTTTACCACATGACATCTTTTTTTAATTTTCCCTTAATTGTGTAGCTTAGTTTTAACCTAGTACTAGGTTGTGTGTGGGACTGGGGATTTTTGATTGCGTGCTTTCGGTTCCAATTCTGATGTGTGGCTGACCAATCAGGCCATAACACTGGTGTTTGTAACACTGAGGCTCTACTGTAATCTGGCATATGCATCTATCTACATATTTTAGAAATGTGCGTCTGTCTGGGAGCACGTTTGTTCAAGAACTCCTCCTACATGGTAAGAGCTGGACCACCGACTTCAGTAGGCAGCTTCCGCTTGTCCTAACTTAAAGCAAGGTGAGGGTTTGGTTGGGCCAGGACAGTGGGACATGCCTGGAATGCGATTGTTTTCCATCACACGGAAAAGGAGGGGGTGATAGGAGGGACAGCTGTACTGCAGCGTGACCACTGGCAGCAGTGAGCATTGAGGGGGAAGGGAGGCCGCACCCGGAACAAAGCAGCCGGGAGGTGGGACAGGCTAGTTGCCCAAGGGGGGGGACTGGACAGCCCCCCCTCCTTAGCAGCTGCTCACCCAGGAGGAGCGGCCAGGGCAGCAACCCTGGCCCCACAGGAGGAGCTGGTGCTGGAGCAGTGCCATCCTTGCCTCCCCAAACGGCCCCGGGAAGCCCCCCGAATCCTGCACACCCCCATCCTGAGCCCATCCCCTTGCCCTGACTGCTTCCCTCCAAGCACCCGGGCTATGCCAGGGCAATCCTTTCATCTACTATGTTTTGTGAGACCTCAGCCTGTTAAACCTGGTTCTGCCTTTGAATTTGACCCTGTTGGTATCGGCTGTTACGTTTCTTTGTAAAACATCTGATTAGTGGACGGTGGGCCCTGTGGACTCGATCTTGTCAACAGCCCTAGCCCGTGTCAGGTTTGTAGTCCTACGAGAGAGGCGGTGACTTCCCACTCCCCCTGCAGCAGGGGGGAGCGCCGGCAAGTGTGACAGAATTCTAGAAGAGTTAACGGCATTGTCCAGGGCGGGGGGAGCGCGGCGCCCCTTGCATGCCGGCTGCTCCCCAGCACCAGCCCTGGCAGGGTTGATACAGGTCGCCTGACGGCTTGTCCTGGGGACGGTGAGGACCGCACAGCGGCCAAGGTTGCTGTCAGTTAGGAGAAGAGGAAGCGGCCCAGTAAATGTAGTGGTCCTAGCTCTCACCCTTTAAGACAGGGTGGCCAACCAGTTAGAGAAGAAGAGCCAAAACAGCAGTGGATAGAGTGCGAAGAGCCACGTATTATGTATTTATTTGTATATGTCGGTAGCTAGATAGACAGAGTACACACTGTGTAGAGAGAAAAATAACATTACAGGACATTGTGGACAAAAACCAGTAAAAAAGTCTCCAGTCACTTAAAAAATTCATGGCCAGTCTGTAGATCTTCAGGGAACTTGACAAGGAACAAACATCAAATTAAAAAGAAAATTTTAAAAATACAGTAATATTCTCTCTCTCTCTCAAAAAAAAAAAAAGCAGCATCCCCACCGTGTATTTTAAATGTGACACGACTGTCCTATTATGTCCTGTGCGTTTTTAAAAATTAAACTGAACTGAGAAGTAAATTAGCACAATTTGAAGTGCCTGTCCCAGACTGCAAATATGAGAGGTTCAGAAACAACAAGGGAGAGACTCAGATCTAAGAATAATTGCTTCAGCCTGGCAAACAATAGCCTTTGGATTTTCTTTAAAGAAACAGTGCAAACCAGGTACATGCTGATTCTTTTTTTTTTTGCCCTGGAATTTAAATATGACATCTCTGTTGGCTGCCTTATTCTGCATCCACGAAGACTTTGAGTTTAAGGTGCTTCAGCCCGCCCCCCCCACCCAATAGAATCATAGAGCTGGAAGAGACCTCAGGAGGTCATGGAGTCCAGCCCCCTGCCCAAGGCAGGACCAATCCCAACTAAATCAACCCAGCCAGGGCTTTGTCAAGCCGAGACTTAAACACCTCTAGGGATGGAGACTCCACTACTTCCCTAGGGGAACCCATCCCAGTGCTTCCCCACCCGCCTAGGGAAATAGTTTGTCTAATATCCAACCTGGACCTCCCCAACCAACTTGAGACCATTGCTCCTTGTTTTGCCATCCACCCCCACTGAGAACAGCCTCTTTGGAACCCCCTTCAGGAAGTTGAAGGCTGCTCTCAAATCCCCCCTCACTCTTCTCTTCTGCAGATTAAACAAACCCAAATCCCTCAGCCTCTCTTCATAGGGTCTGGCCCGCAAAAGCTCATCACCTATTAAACCATCTTGTTAGTCTTTAGAGTGCTACATAGTTTTTCCTTTTCTCATAGGTCATGCGCTCCAGCCCCCTAATCATTTTGGTTGCCTTCCGCTGGACCCTCTCCAATGCGTCCACATCCTTTCTATAGTGGGGTAGGACTGTACACAATACTCCAGATGTGGCCTCTCCAATGCCAAATAAAGGGGAACAATCACTTCTCTAGATCTGCTGGCCATGCTCCTCGTAAGGCACCCCAATATGCCATTAGCCTTCTTGGCTACAAAGGCACACTATTGACTCATCTCCAGTTTCTCATCCTCTATAATCCCCAGGTTCTTTTCTGCAGAACTGCTACCTAGCCAGTCGGTCCCCAGCCTGTAACAATGCTTGGGATTCTTCTGTCCCAAGTGCGGGACTGTACACTTGTCCTTGTTAAACCTCATCAGATTTCTTTTGGCCCAATCCTCTAATCTGTCTAGGTCACTCTGGACCCTATCCCTGCCCTCCAGCGTATCTGCCTCTCCCCCTGGCTTAGTGTCATCTGCAAACTTGCTGAGGGTGCAACCCATCCCCTCATCCAGGTCATTCATAAAGATGTTGAACAAAACTGGCCCTAGAACCGATCCTTGGGGCATTCCGCTAGAAACCGACTGCCAACCTGATATCGAGCCGTTGATCACGACTCGTTGGGCCCCGACAGTCTAGCCAGCTTTCTATCCACCTTACAGTCCATTTATCCAATCCATACTCCCTTAACTTGCTGGAAAGAATATTGTGGGAGACCGTATCAAAAGCCTTGCTAAACTGACTTTCCCATGTCCACAGAGCCAGTTACCTCATCATAGAAGCTAATTAGATTGGTCAGGCAGGACTTGCCCTTGTGAATCCATGTTGAGTAGTCCTGATCACTTTCCCCTCTTCCAAGTACTTCAAAATGGATTCCTTGAGGATCCCTTCCATGATTTTTCTGGGGACTGAGGAAAGGCTGACTGGGCTGTAGTTCCCTGGATTATCCTTTTTTTGAAGATTGGCACTACATTTGCCTTTTTCCAATCATCCAGGATCTCTCCTGATCTCCCCGAGTTTTCAAAGATAATGGCCAAAGGCTCTGCAGTGACATCAGCCAACTCCCTCAGTATCCTTGGATGCATTAAATCTGGGCCCATGGATTTGTGTATGTTTAGCTCTTCTAACTAGTTCCTAACCTGTTCTTTCCCCACCAAGGGCTGGCCACCTCTTTCCCATACTGCGTTGCCTAGTGCAGTAGTCTAGGAGCTGACCTTGTCTGTGAAGTCAGAGGCAAAGAAAGCACTGAGTACTTCTGCTTTTCCCACATCTTCTGTCACTACATTACCTCCCTCATCCAGTAAGGGCCCCACGCCCTCTCTGATCACCCTCTTATTGCTAACATGCCTGTAGAAACCTTTCTTGTTACCCTTCATATCCCTTGCCAGCTGCAATTCCAGTTGCGCTTTCGCCTTCCTGATAACTCCCCTGCATTCTTGAGCAGGGTATATTTATACTCCTCCCTAGTCACCAAGTTTCCACTTCTTGTAAGCTTCCTTTTTGTTTAAGCTCACCAAGGATGTCCCCAGTAAGCCAATCTGGTCGCCTACCATATTTGCTTTTCTTGCTTCGCGTCGGGATGGTTTCTTCCTGTGCCTTTAATAAGGCTTCTTTAAAATACTGCCAGCTCTCCTGGACTCCTTTCCCCTTAATG
This sequence comes from Rafetus swinhoei, assembly GCA_019425775.1. NCBI lineage: Eukaryota > Metazoa > Chordata > Testudines > Trionychidae > Rafetus > Rafetus swinhoei. The sequence goes on along the minus strand of CM033425.1, from coordinate 2,017,143 downwards.
TTAGCATCCCAGGGAATCCTGCCCATCAGTTCTCTGAGGGAGTCAAAGTCTGTTCTTCTGAAGTCCAGGGTGTGTATTTTGCTGCTCTCCTTTCTTCCTTTGGTCAGGATCCTGAAAATCTACCATCTCATGATCACTGCTGCCCAGGTTGTCACCCACCTCTACTTCCCCTACTAGTTCCTCCCAGTTTGTGAGCAGAAGGTCAAGCTGTGCACGGCCCCTGGTCGGTTCCTTCAGCACTTGTACCAAGAAGTTATCCCCAACATACTCCAAAAACTTCCTGGATTGTCTGTGTACTGTCGTATTTGTCTCCCAACAGATGTCAGGGTGATTAAAGTCCCCCCTGAGAACCAGGGCCTGAGATCTGGAAGCTTCTCTCAGTTGTCGGAAGAAAGCCTCGTCTACCTCATTCACCTGATCCGGTGGTCGATAGCAGACACCCACCACAACATCACTGCTGTTGTTTGCACCTCTAAACTTAACCCACAGACTCTCAACAGGCTTTTCCCTCTATATACTAGAGCTCAGAGCAATCCTACTGTTCTCTTACATACAATGCAACTCCTCCTCCTCCTTTTCTCCCCTCCCTGTTGTTCCTGAACAGTTTATACCCTTCCATGACAGTGCTCCAGTCATGCGAGTCATCCCACCAAGTCTCTGTTATTCCAATCAAATCATAGTTCTTTGACTGGGCCAGGGCTTCTAATTCTTCCTGTTTGTTTCCCAGGCTTCTTGCATTTGTGTACAAACACCTTAGATACCCAGTTAATTGCCCTGCCTTCTCCATCCGAATCAGGGGTCTTCCTTTATTGCTCCTTCCTCCTTGTGTTTCTTCCCAGTATCTGACTTTCCCACTTACCTCATGGCTTTGGTCATCATCCCCCAACGAACCTAGTTTAAAGCCCTCCTCACTAGATTAGCAAGCCTGCCCGCGAAGATGCTCTTTCCTCTCTTGGCTAGGTGGATCCCATCTCTTCCTAACAATCCTTGTTGCCCGGAACAGAGTCCCATGGTCGAAGAAACCAAAGCCCTTTCTCCAACACCCCCTGGGCAACCACACATTTACTTCCTCAATTCGACAATCCCGATCCGGACCTTTTCCTTAACTGGAAGGATGGACAAGAACACCACTTGCGCTTCAAATTCCTTGATCCTTCTTCCCAGCACTACATAATCTGCTGAGACCTGCTCAAGGTCATTCTTGGCCGTATCGTTAGTTCCCACATGGAGAAGCAGGAAGGATGGGCTCCACCTAAACCAGGGTGGAACTAGACTGCTGGCATTAAACATTAAAAAGGCCGTAGAGCAGTTTTTAAACTAAGAGATGGGGGAAAGCCGATTGGTGCGGAGATGCACGTAAATTGGACGGAGACTTCTCTTAGAGGAGAATCCATTGATAGAGATTCTCTAAGCTGTAGTCAGAAAGAGAGGAGGGGAGAGGACAAACCATGGGCCAGAGACAAACAACCATACAAAGGAATCCAATGCATCAGGAAGGGCAGACAACAAGCAGTGGCAAATTTTTAAAGTGCTTCTACACAAATGCTAGGAGTCTGACTAATAAGATGGGTGAACTAGAGTACCTAGTATTAAATGAGGAGATTGACATAATAGGCATCACTGAAACCTGGTGGAATGAGGAAAATCTGTGGGACACAATCATACTGGGATATAAAATATATCGAAAGGATAGAGCAGGCCGGGTGGGTGGCGGAGTGGCACTGTATGTGAAAGATAATGTAGAATCAAATGAAATAAAAATATTAAATGAATCAACATGTTCAATAGAATCGCTATGGATAGTAATTCCATGCTCCAATAACAAGAAATTAGCAGTAGGGATATATTACCGACCACCTGACCAGGACAGCGATACTGACATTGAAATGCTGAGGGAGATTAGAGAGGCTACCAAAATAAAGAACTCTATAATAATGGGGGATTTTAATTTTCCCCATATTGACTGGATACATGTCACCTCAGGAAGAGAAGCAGAGATAAAATTTCTCAATGGCTTAAATGACTGCTTCTTGGAGCAGCTGGTGCAGGAACCCACAAGGAGAGGCAATTCTCGATTTAGTCCTGAGTGGAGCGCAGGATCAGGTCCAGGAGATAACCGCTACAGGACCGCTTGGGAATAGTGACCATAATATAATAACATTCAACATTCCTGTGGTGGGAAGAACACCTCAGCAGTCCAGTACCCTGGCATTTAATTTCAAAAAGGGGAATTATGCTAAAATGAGGAGGTTAGTTAAACAGAAATTAAAAGGCACAGTGACTAGAGCCAAATCCCTGCAAGCTGCATGGAAACTTTTTAAAGACACCATAATAGAGGCCCAACTTAAATGTATACCCCAAAGTAAAAACATAGCAAGAGACCTAAAAAGAGTCACTGTGGCTTAACCACCATGTAAAAGAAGCAGTGAGGGACAAAAAGGCATCTTTAAGAAGTGGAAGTCCAATCCTAGTGAGATAAATAGAAAGGAACATAAACACTGTCAAATCAAGTGTAAAAATGTAATAAGAAAAGCAAAAAAAGATTTTGAGGAACAGCTAGCCAAAAACTCAAAAAGAAATAAAATGTTTTTTAAGTACATTAGAAGCAGGAAGCCTGCTAAAAAACCTGTGGGTCCCCTAGACGATCGAGGGGATACCTGAGTTGGCCTTTTCCTTCTAGAGCTTACATGCTGCCAGTTCTCTTCCTTGTCCTGTACTGTTCTGGCTGGCTCTTCAGCCTGCAGGATTAAATGCTACCTTCTATTGAGGAAGTCTTCATCCTCTCTATGCCTCCCTCCCCTCCCCCAGAGCCAGGCACCCCCTCCCCCGCTCAAACCTAATGCCTGGGTCCCAGAGCTGCTGCTGCCACCTTGCGCTTCTCCGTGCAGGCGCTGGGGCATGTGCACTGAGTGGCCAGCTGTGAGCAGTCTGGGCGTGCGGCACAGAAGCAGCAGCAGGAGCCGTGTTTTTTTAATCCAAGAGCCGCATGCGGCTCAGCCACCCTGCTCTAGGTGTGCTTGTGCTTGAGCTCACGGACAGACGCTCATTTCTAAAACAGCGAGAGATGCACGTGCCGCAGTACAGGAGCCTGGGAAATCTACACGCCAGGCTGCCCTCGATCTCGCCGACCTAGGCAGCAGCATGCACCCTAGGTCGTTAAGAGGCAGGTTTTCCCACAGGAACAGCCAGAGCCATGTTTGGAGTGGGGCTGGCTGCTTTGGGTGGACAGGAACCAAACGTATCCGTGTGATGCGTAAGGGGGGGGGTGTCTCCCAACCTGCCTGCAGCTCCTGGGGGCGCGGCGGCTGCTGTCACTGTCTGAACGCAGCTCTGACGTGTTTGGCGGCGGGGGCAGACCATCGTGGACAGTCGTTGGTACCTGGGCCTGCTGCATCGCCAGCATGGTGGAGCTAGCTCAAAGCTTTCCTCCAAGCGATGGGTTCAGCCCCAGCAAGAATTGCAGGGTTTGCTCCCTCATCTGTGCCCAGCCCCTTCCAGGGGGCTCCAACTGCTTCCTTCACAGGGCAAGCCGCCAGCATGTTGGGACTGGACTCGGCTGGTACGGGATGCTCTGCAGTGATGGAGCTGGCAGCAAGGGACTTTGCCTACTCGCTGGCGAGGATCTACACAGGTAACGGGGAGAGCCGACACGCTGTGGAGACTCCCAGGATGTCCGGGGGGTAGGTTTCAGCCAGGAGAGCGGTTTTCAGGAATGCTGGTCTGTGCCGGAAGGGGATTCAGGCTGGGACCAGCTTTGGTGGCCGAAGGAAGACCTGACCCTCCTGCTGCAGTCTGGGAACACTGATCCCTGAGGTGCGCTTTTCGCAGGCGTGCTCTTGCTTGAGCACGCGGCCTGGCCAGACGCCTCCTCAGCTCAGCGGTAAGCAGAACCCTGCTAGTGGGAGCCCATCCCTTGCCAGCAGCTGGTCCCGGCGAACTCCCATCAGTCCCCTCCCACTGTCTGTCTTCATGGAGCCAGGCATCTTGGGGAGGGAACCTGCTTGAGACTGTAACGTTCCCAGGGTCAGGTCGCAACAAGGAAGGTCCGTACAATGGCTTTGGTAAACCGTTATTTGCATTTCCTACTCAGGTGGTACAGCCAGGACCTCTGCCTGGTACACTCAGCAGAACAAGCCGGCTGTTCTTGGAGTGCTGGCTCATGTCCACTCCACTGCGTTGCGCACTGTGTACACGTGTCTCGGAAGCGTTTTACCCTGAGCAGTACCCATGTGGCCCTGGAGTGGTGCCGGCATATCAGCACATACAGACCGCTGCTGGCCCTCCACCCCCTCGGTTCCTCTTGCCCCAGGAGGGTTGCTGGAGCACTTGAATTGCAGTTTGCAAGTGCGCCCTGAGCCCCTTTTATCTTGTGTCAATAGTTCTGGGGTAAGCGAGTGGTGTCCTAGTTGCTTGTTTGATCAGAAGTAATTTCCGGGGCTCACACCCTGTACCCTGCAGAGCGCCGCACAAGGAGTGCTCAAAGCGCCATGGAGAAGGCCTGTGACAGACTCCTGCAGGATCTGCAAGTCCTCCAAACCAAGGCCCAAACGTGAGCGATGCCAGACTCAAGCTGGAGTCTGTGGTATGGACCAAGTGCTTGTGAGATTGAAACACGCCCCCGTTCTATCTGCTAGGGGGACACC